>VXBP01008371.1:629177-778856 GCA_013400115.1 Rhinopomastus cyanomelas | reverse complement strand
CCTCAGCACACGCGGGTGCATCCCATCTGGGCCCATGGATTTGTGCACATCCAGTTTGATCAACTTATCCCTAACCCAATCCTCATCAACCAAGGCAGGCTCACCTGTTGCCTCAACCTCCTCTGCAATCTGGGGTCTAATGTCAACACAACCCCTAGAAGTATAGACAGAGGCAAAGAAGGTGTTCAGTATCTCTGCTTTCCCTGCATCCTCTGTCTCCAGGGTACCCACCTCATTCAGCAGGGCCCTACGTTGCCTCTATTTTTAGTTTTACCTGCAGTGTATTTGAAGAAGCTTTTTTTGTTGCCTTTGACCTCTCTTGCAAGGTTTAATTCCAAGGAGGCCTTGGCCTTTCTAGTTGCATCCCTACATTCCCTCACCAGAGCCTTATAACCACCCCAAGGGGCCTACCCCTCCTTCCATGACCTATAGACTTTCTTCTTCCTCTTCAGTTTGCCCAGCAGTTGCCTGGTTAACCACACAGGTCTTTTGGCTCCCTTCCTTGACTTATTCCTTGTTGGAACTGTAGAATGAATGACGCTGCTAAATACAGCTCTAATTGCACCATCCTTCCATGCCAGCCCCTACAGATTTCCTTTGTGGAAGAGGTTAGTAGTAAATCCTGCCACTGCTTTTTGCTTCCTAGACATTTAAGATTAGATTTTCCCCTCATTTACATATATGTCTAAAGCCATTAACCTTCAGAAAGCACTTCTTTCATTTGCTGGTGCATGGAAGATTAGAATTAGGTCATATGGACCCAGTCAATCCTTTTATTTTCTTGTACCAGTGAAGGCTGGCAAGAGTATTTTACCAAAAATTTAAGAAGCAATTCTCTGTATCACTACTGCTCTTATTTAATCAAGTAATGACATCAATGCCATAGAGCCCTGCAGTATAACCTGCAGCAATAGGTTATCCTGGAGCACCTCTCCTATGAGACCAGACTGAGAGATTTGGGCTGTTCAGTCTGGAGAAGAGGAGGCTCCCAGGTGACCTTATTGTGACCTTCCAGTATCTGAAGGGGGCCTACAAAAAGGGACTTTTTAGCATGTTAGGTAGTGACAGGACGAGAGGGAATGGATCAAAGCTGGAGATGGGGAGATTTAGAGTGGATGTGAGGAGGAAATTCTTCACTGTGAGAGTGGTGAGAGCCTGGAATGGGTTGCCCAGGGAGGTGGTGGAGACCCCATTGGAGGTGTTTAAGGCCGGGCTGGATGGGGCTCTGGCCAGCCTGATCTAGGGTGGGGTGTCCCTGCCCATGGCAGGGGAGTTGGAACTGGATGATCCTGTGGTCCCTTCTAACCCTGACTGATTCCATGACTTTGTCTAGGTGATCCTGCTGTGTCAGAGGGATTGGACTAGATGATCTTTCAAGGTCCTTCCAATCCCTAATGATTCTATGATTCTAATATGTAAGCTTTGATTTGTCAGACTCCTTCTGCCTAAATACCCTTGCTAGACAGGCTGTTGTTTTTCTCTCGAACCATGAGCACTCGTGGCATTCAGGTGTTTTTGTGATGACTTTTTTCCTTCACTCCTTTTTAAACAAACCCAAAACATTGGTTCCAGGACAACATAAGCATCCACACACTCCAGCTTACAGCTTAGAACTGGCCCTTACTTCTCATTCTGTGAGTGTCTGCTGATTATTTGAGTTCAACTTTTTAAATGGTGACTACCTTTCTAAAGCATAGATGCTAGCTGGCATACTGCACGCTTCTAGACGAGGGCAATGCCAAGAGTCACGCACCCACCCACCACTTCATTCCCTTCTGCTCAATGATTCAGTTCTGGTAACGTGAGTTTCACCTCTCCAGTTCTGCTTGCTTTTTAAGGAACAGCACTGGTTTGGGTGCCTCTGCTCAAAGTCCCTGCTCTTTATTTGCAACAGACAGGATCCTTGGCATTTTTGCTTGATGTTCCTTCTGCACAGCACCACACACTGCGCTCAGAACTCTACAGCAGGGCTTAGTGCCCCTATAATTTGATCTGCAAGAGACCAACTAATGCAGGCAAAATTTTAAATACTGCAAGATATAATGTCTTTCATGAAAGACTGAGGTAACACCCAAACCCCTATATCTACCTATGTTTCAGAAGGCAGATAAGGTCCTGTTCCCTCATGTACCTCTGTTTCCCAAGAGAGGGGAGAATGAAAGAGCACAAGGGATGCAGATACACACAGCAAACCCTCTTCTTCTGCTGGTTCTTACACCAGCCAAAGATCATCTGGCTCCAGCATATAGCTTTGAAAACATCACTATATCCATTCTGCGACCTAGAAATTACTACAGGACAACCAAAACCTTAACCATCTAGCTTGTTTGCCAGCCTTTCACATTTACCAGTTTAGCTTCTACTGGTTGTCAAATAGCTTCACCTCTGAGCAAGAAACTAGCTGGCTACCAAACATGCAGACGCCCAGGATGAACAGTCACTGCAGGCTCTGGGCAGCACACAGCAAGTCCAATTCTGTACAGCTGCCACAGATCAGCTATGGCTACACAGCAAATGCTTTTCACGCCATTTCTGGAATGCTAGTGTAGAAGAGTCTGGAAATACACACAGCAAGAGTAGTAAATAAAGGCCTGAAAGATTCAACCTAGTCTGTGAACTCAACTGGAAGTGTTTGCTCCTATTTAATGTTATCATTTGTTCAGCTGCCTCAACAACCACACTAAAAACAAGACTCTGAAACCAAATAGACTATCACTGCTTCCTCCTGCCTAAAGTAGCTAACAAAATCACCACCTACTACTTTGCAGCCTTCCTACCTCCTCTTACAGGTTTTCTTTCTTACTTCTGTTTTGATGTTCAGCTTTTTATCTTGGCTTGTTGGAGCTAATGAGACCCACTGACCCAGCAGCTTGTGCGAGTCAGCAGAACGACTTTTCACCTCCTGATATGGTTTGAGAGGTACGGTTGTGCTATAAGGACAGGAATGTTTTACATCCCAGGTGCTCTGGAGGTTAATTCGTGTTTTGTAGTCACGTTTTGAGATCCCCATGTGCAAAGTGCTGGAGAAGTGGTTATTACTATTCTTGCAAAACATAACACTGGATTAGTTAAAGCAGCCAGTCAAGCAATCAATAGAATTTGTCAATGGCGAGGTAATGAGTTACAGCCAGTGACATTTCTAGGGCAGAAAGGGTGAATTTTCTAAAAAATCTGTATGTACTGCATAAAGTGAGTAATTTGTAATGAATAATGTATGCAGTTAATTTAGCCTCTGTGCTAGCTTACTGGAAGTCCATGACCAGGAAGGTTTTCCCTATCTCATTTTGGGAATTTAAAAAGGAAAAATGTTGTTTACTCCATGGACATATTACAGAATCACAGAATATTAGGGAATGGAAGGGACCTCAAATATCCCCTGCCACAGCAGGAGCACCTAGATTGAGTCACACACAAACCTATCCAGGTGGGTTTTAAATGTCTCCAGAGCAGGAGACTCCACAATCTCCCTGGGCAGCCCCTTCCAGTGCTCTGTCACCCTCACCATGAAGTTCCTTCTCATATTGATGTGGAACCTCCTATGTTCCAGCTTACAACCATATCCTCAGCATGTCTCTGTTTCTGCTTATAATGTTCTTGCATAGTGCAGGGATAAAGCTGGTTTAAAGGAAGCACATCTTTGTCCCAGCTGAAGTAGGAACTAGAGGGATGACACGACCATAAAGTCTTCCATTCCTACTGTAAGCGCAGCCTGTCCTGTTAAAATCATGGCAAAATAGTTGCTCAGTGGCATTAGTATGTTGCATATATATATCCAGGTACCTGGACCATAACAGGAGCTCTGCTAACAGTAGCAGAACATTTACCCCCTAAATGAACTCTTGCATGAAAACAGAGCCACTATCCTACTGACAGCAGAAAATGTACTGAAGTAGTTTCTTGGCTGCTCATGTGTCTGGCTGCCTGCTGCACAAGCCCTGTCCTGGTCATCAGCTGTCATTGCAAAAGGCAGAAACAGACGTATTGCACAGCACCACCTTATTTCAGCTGTGGAGTGGGGGTTATGGTGGCTGCTTCTGCTAATCCTCAGTGTTGTAACTCACTTGTTTGTGGTATTGTCAGAGCTATAGCAAGGCTTGTGTTTTAAAGTTAGGAGGTAAGAAAACTGCTCTCTTGGAAAAGACTAGCAGAATGAGAGACACGAGATCAGAGCTTCCCTTCTGTTCACTGATTCTCTACAGGTTTCAAACCACTGAACCTCAGAGAGTCTTAACTCCAGCTCAGCAGTACCAGGTTGAAAAGACTCACATACAAGGCTGAGTTCTCTCATATGGCTCACGATGTTCCCTGTATGACCAGGGAATTTACCATGACTGATGCAGACAGGCAGACTCCCAACTGTTTGTCAGCCACCAGATCATTTGCATTGATTTCAAGGGAAAAAAAACCAGTGATTTGTTTACAATAAAAAGAAATCAACAAGATTTAAAAAAAGTATAAGTATATAGACTGTTAAAGGCAGATTTTGAAGGAGACCAGGAGAAAATGACAGGTTTGTATTTGTGTATCAGTTTAATGCATGAATGTGTAAAACATGCCAACCTGCCTCAGAGATGAATGTATATCCTTCTCTGAAAGTACAGCTAGCTCATCATTCCACCCTGAAGGGCCACGCACTGAGCACCTTTTTGCAAGAAATGTATGTGTGGGCTCTGCCTGGCAAGTACAAATGTAACTCCCCGAGAATCATAGAATCATCAGGGATTGGAAGGGACCTCAAAAGATCATCCAGTCCAATCCCCCTGCCACAGCAGGATCACCTAGACCAAGTCATACAGCCAGTTAAGGTTAGAAGGGACCACAAGATCGGGAATAATTGTCAGCACATGAAAAAAGAACAGTTTAAGCATAATTTTAAGCAGAACCATCATTGCTGCCTCCATACACCTGGCACAATTACCCAGGTACAGGAAAATAGTATTGAGGCTCACACCTGCTGCAGTTTCCTAAGTGTTCATCACATTCCCTTCCCAAAGCTTATATCTAGGTCTTTTCAATAAACTCCAGTTCTCTGTAACTACAAACTGAAGCCACATTAGAAGCTGGGCCTCCATGGAGATGTTTTTGAGAAGTTTGCAGGTGAGAGGCATTTTCACTATTCTGTAGTGTGATGTTGATGGAAATTTTCCTTTTCTTCTTTCTGCATTTTTTGGTTCCCTTCTTTGTCTGCTACTCCAGTAATTCCATTAGTTTCTTTCCTAGAAAATTATCCAGGTGTCATCAATCTGTCAGTGTGTCAGCCAGGAGGCAGAAATAGCTGCCATCCATAGTACTACAGGGTCAGGATTTTTTTTATCTTTGTGAGTGACTCTGCACTGTCACCATGCAGATTTTTCCTGGTTAAGCATGTAAAAATGCATAATTTATTTGAGTTAATTCTGGAAATCAAGGACAGAGCTACAGGCACTGAAGATGCAGGATGCAGCTGCATTTCAAGTCTTCCCTCTGTAGGTCTCTGTAGCAACTTTGCTGAGACAGGAATCAAAGTGGGGGAAGAAAATTTGATTCTAAAATTATTCTCTGTATCAGCTTGCTGGGGTGAATTAGAAGAGCCCTAGGGTATTAAACTTAGACTTCTGTAGAAAATGTATATAAAATGTTCATTATGACTTTACACAGCAAATTATACCTCCGGTGGACGTTTGTCAGCCTTAAAAAGTTGCCAGCCTCTCAGCTTTGTTTTTGTGGAAACTGCTACGGGCTGAGCTGGAAGCATGTCTGAGTCCTGCGTCTTGGCAGAAATCCTACTGAGCACCCACCAAGGCCACAAGCAGGCTGCACATGGCCATGCATCCCTTATTTTGTGGCTCTTGCTCCCCTCCAGCAGGGAGTTTTCCGTCTCGCAATCACCGAAGCATAGTGCTGGTACAGGTTCATCCCTCCGCCATACCCAGCTCATACCCAGCCATAATCCTGACGTCTCAACATGGGTCTTCAGGCACTGCAACAGGCTGCCAAGAGTGACAGATGAATCGTCATCCCTGGATGTGTTTAGAAGTTGTGTAGATCTGGAGCTTAGGGACATGGTTTAGCTGTGGGCTTGGTACAGTTAGGTTAATGGTTGAACTCATAATCTTGAAGGGCTTTTCCAAGCTAAATGATTCTATATGTCTATGCAGCTTTTCATACTTCATGTACACTGGCGGGTCTCAGAAAGAGAAGTGGAGAAAAGACCCCATCTCAGCATTTTTCTAGTTTCTTTTCAAAAGGCGTGCAGCCAGCAAGGGCAGTTGAAGCAAAGGATGTGCAATTCACAGAATCACGGAATGTTAGGGACTGGAAGGGACCTCAAAAGGTTGTCTAGTCCAATCCCCCTGCCAGGGCAGGATCGCCTAGACCAGGTGGCACAGGAACATATCCAGGTGGGTTTTAAATATCTCCGGAGAATTAAGGTGATCCACCCTCTGGAGAGGCTGCAGTCCTTATTTCAACCATACTTCATGTCTGTAGAAAGACTTTACAAGTACCTTACTGACTGATTGCAATAAACCCTGGCTGTCCTCAACTGCCAGCTCTCTTCTCCACTCAGGAACTGACAGTGTCATAATTTCCCTTATTTCCCTTATTTCCCTCTTTGAGTGTGTCTTGTGTCATAAGTAGGGAAGAGCTTTTTTTCTCTTCTTAGCAGTCAGCAGCTCTGACTGTGCTCTGGTTAAACCTTCCCTTTCATTTTCCCAGAAAATTCAGTGTTTGAGAGGAAAATACCTATAGCCAGAGATATTCCTGTGGAGTCAAAAATCCCAGACGACACACTGTCCAGTTGCACTGGCAATCAATTGCTCTTTAACATCAGAAAGCAGTTACTCATTAAAATCATTACATGTGTCATTGATGTCATTCCAGCTTGTCCTTGATTCTGATGGCATCTGACAATAGTAAACACTCAAGGTCTGCATCATTGTCACGACTCCTTTCCAGGAAGAAGCCCTGGCTTCACAGGCATCAGAGAAGCTGCAAAGGGCCACAAAGAGTCTATTACAAATTTTTGCATTATTTTCTCTTCACAGTTAACTCATCCTATCCTCAGCCTTTGGGTTCACTTTCTTAAAAAAAACTTGTCAGTGATTTTGGGTGGATTTACATGTCCTGAGAGACAAGGCTGGGAGGGAGAGTGTGGTACCTTATCTTCATCTCTGTAATTGAGAGGCATTTTCTGCACCCAGAGCTCCTCCCAGGTCTCTGGCTTCAGCACACTCCATCGAGTGGCTCCCATCATTCTATAGTGGAAGCTGAAACAAGAGAAGACCCTGCCTTGGCTGATAAGGACTAGGTTACGGATAAGTTGAGCAAACTGGATGTACATAAATACATGGGCCCTGATGGGATGCTCCCACACGTACTAAGGGAGATGGCAGAAGTCATTGCTAAGCCACCATCCAGACCCACCTGGATGTGTTCCTGTGTGACTTGGTCTAGGTGATCCTGCTGTGTCAGGGGGATTGGACTGGATGATCTCTGGAGGTCCCTTCCAGTCCCTAATGATTCTACGATTCTATTAATCAGTGCAGTGACAGTGCAGTATTAACTCGCAGAGTTCCCTATATTCTGGAGGCATAGGCATCCCTGTAGTAGAGTTTATATTTTTCTATTGAGTGAAAGTGAATCTATTCCTCAGAAAAGGCTGTTTCTCAGACAGCCAGACCCACACTCTCTCCATGAGTTACAAGCCGTTACGAATTCAGAGGTACGAAGCCCTGTATCACAGTTTTTCTTCACAGAGCATTTTTAACTGTTTATTTTCAATCAAAACTGTCAACATCTCGTTGCGGAGCCCTCAGTCAATGCAGATGGCAGGTGTGGGTCTTGTTCACTGCAGTGTCGCCGAACACAAAGATCAATTTCTGTTTTGGCAGCCAGTCCAGCTTGCACTGAGGCCAGTGGAAAAGAGTCATTGCTTCCAGTGTGGATTGGATCAGGAGAGCTCTCCACATCTCATTATGCAGTTCACTTAAGCAACAGGGCTTTTTATGGCAACAGCAGCTCTTTAGGACTCTTTCACTTGCTTGCACCACCAACAGAGATTAGGTCATCAGAAATCCTGAGTTTGATTTCTTGGAAGACTGTCTGTTTCTTCCTGGAATGTCAGTCACACAGAGAGGGAAATGCATCTCCTTCAGAGCCACAGGACACCTAACTATAAGAAGTCACATGGTTTGTATTGTTCTCATTGCCAACAGACTTTTCAGCTGACTTGGGACAAACAAGTATTTTCTTCTCAATTTATTGATTGAAAACGCCTGTGAGCCTGGGTCTTAGTCCTGCATCAAGATGCTAGAGCTGCTTTGCCTGTGATGTTTTATCACACTGTTCCATATACTTCCTACCACCTTAACCCAAAGTGCCTATTAATTTGAAAAGTAAGATCCTTCCTTCCTGAAGTTTGGATACTTTGTCAGTGGAGAGCCTCAACATTTTTATGGAAAACAATGTAAATCAGAGGTCTTGAGAGAAGCCAAAGGCATGTGACAGTTTTCAATAAGACTAATATGTGAGAAGACCAAGAGAAAGGATCGGAATTGTTTCGCTTCGAGAGAAAACAAGGAGAATGTGCAACGTGTCATATGCAGATAGATAATGTCAACTAACTTTACAGCCCTGGTGAGACCATGTCTAGAATGTGGTGTCCAGTTCTGGGCCACTCAGTTCCAAAAGGATACAGAACTGCTAGAGGGAGTCCAGCACAGAGCCACAGAGATGACGAAGAGAGGGGAACATCTCCCTGATGAGGACAGGCTGAGGGAGCTGGGTCTCTTGAGCTTGGAATAAAGGAGACTGAGGCATGACCTCATTCATGTCTATAAATATGTGAAGGGTGG
Source organism: Rhinopomastus cyanomelas (assembly GCA_013400115.1). NCBI lineage: Eukaryota > Metazoa > Chordata > Aves > Bucerotiformes > Rhinopomastidae > Rhinopomastus > Rhinopomastus cyanomelas. The sequence goes on along the minus strand of VXBP01008371.1, from coordinate 770,022 downwards.
GTGTCAGGAAGATGGAGCCAGGCTCTGCTCAGTGTCATCCAGTGACAGGACAAGGGGCAATGGGTGTGAGCTGGAACATAGGAGGTTCCACATCAATCCAAGAAAGAACTTCTCCACAGTGAGGGTGACAAAGCATTGGAATTGGCTGCTCAGTGGGGTTGTGGAGTCTCCTTCTCTGGAGATGTTTACCACCCACCTGGATGTGTTCCTGTGTGACTGGATCTAGAGGATCCTGCTGTGGCATGGGGGTTGGACTGGATGATCTTTCAAAGTCCCTTCCAATCCCTAATGCTCTGTGATTCTGTGATACGCTAAAAGTAAAAAAAAAAGACTACTTGACTGCTAACAACAGACCAAAAGCCAGCAGACCATACTTTTTTGAGAAGAATGTTTTATATAACCTATCATTAGCTTGTAGAACTCATTGTCACAGACATCAGCCATCTATGACTCACAGCAGCACCATCCAGCTACACTAGATAGACTTTAATTGCAAACAAGAGATGTAACGTATCTTTACCCTGTTTTGATTTGGAGGTGAAGGGAAAGAGCAGATGAAGGGAAATAAAATACTCTCTGGGTGTTGGCTACCAGATGTTATCCTCTCTTCCTAAAGTGAGAAGAAGGAGCTGACTGTTCTTTCACCTTGAAGATAAGATTCAGAATCTGAAAGTATAGAGATAAGCAGATTCAGGGAAGATTTCAAACCACAGTGTTGAAGCCTGGAGAGCCAGTTTTGACAGTACTTACAGAAGGCAGCATAAAGAAAGGCTCAGGGTAGGACAGTCTGTCAGCAGGTAGAACGCTTTAGCAGATATGCACACAGCGAGACAAAATGGAGCTGGCAAAAACTGCCCTGCAAGAACTGCAAAAACTGCATCCTTGGCTGTAGAGCTGAAACAACTGTATGCAGATTCCCTGGACTGCTGCTCACAACAAGCCCAGGCTGGAGGCCAGTGGTAACGTGTTTATTTGCAGCGCAGAGGTTTAATTTTCAAAGAAGCTACCTTGAACCTGAAATGGACATCCCATTGGACTCAGAGAGTCTTTTCAAAACCACGGTGGTAGCTTTTATTTCAATACACTATCCACCTCAGCTCATGGCTGAAGATACTAGATTTTGCATTGAATTTGTGTCATCAGTGGGTGACAGGGACACTGCTTATTTCCTGCCCTTGGGTCCCCATTGATTGTGAAGGATAACGTTAACATCTCAGAGCACCCAAATTACGTTAATGCTAGTGCTTTCTAGAGACTAATTGTCAACTTGTATGGACTCATGAGCAGCTCAGCCACTTTGACCCCTAGTGATATTTTTCAAAGGAACAAAGATTCTTTAAGATCTATTTGTACTATTAGCTCATATTTTGGGGGGTGGTGGTGGTTTTGATTCTGGGGGTTTTTTTCACCAGAGAAAGGCCTCAAGACAAAATTTAATGACACTTCCTCCTTTTGGAGTAGTTGTCATTTCGATATAAAAAAAGACATTAATTCATTGCTGCTATCAGTAGTCCATGGCTGAAAACCAATAAAAGTTGGGCAGAAAAGTACCTAGGGTGCTACGGATCTGTCTACAAGACTTTGGATGGACTGTCTTCAAAGTGAAATGCAATGTCCAGATATGAAACTGTCTGAACTGCTCAATACGGACGGGGAAAACAACTCGAGTCTCTGCTGATTTGTCAGACCCACTCCACATCTACCAGCTTCCCTTCCAGTCACGTAAGTTCCCAAGTTTGGAGTCAAGTGAGCACCTGGGGCAGTGGGGAAGGTAAAACCCAAGCTATAAGCTGGCACTCCCCCAGCCGCCAGTGGAAACCCATACGGTTGACTCAGATGCCATGTGACCATGGATGGTAAAGACAGAATCACGCCAGTGCTCGTTGTTCATATCTCATAGGCAGCAGACAGCCCTGCCCTGATGTTTGGCCTTCTGTCTCCTGCACACGCTTCCACAAGTGCAAGTGCAAAGGAGCCCCTGATGGGGCACCATGAGTAATTAGGCAGTGACAGGAGTCCTAGAGTATTCTTCCCCCGTAAAATGGAGAGAGAACGAGAGCGCACCTCTGAAAAATAATTGTCATCATTATCTCATTCCTTCTCATACAAAGCAAACAAACAAGTTATAGCTGAATTCTGCAGTGAAATTTGATTAGTGCCTCTTCTAGAAGCCATTAATAAAAAAGGGGGAAGGAATATACTGAAGGATAAGGGAAAACCACAATCAAGATGGTTTGCAGGCAGGTAATAGCAAATAACATCCACCTTATGGTCTTGAAAAATCCCTAAGGAGAAAGAAAAAGGGTCTGCACATACCTCAGCTCATAAATTACCATGTACTAGCTCCACCCACATGACTACAAAGAAAAACTTGAACAGCTTAAACCTCCAGCCCTGCCATCCTTGCAGTCAGATCTCCTCAAAGCACCGCTCAGAGGAGCTGTGCCCCATCACAAGAAAAAGAATCACCAGTCCCTTGCCACAGGTGACTTTAAGGACATAACTGTTTGCCTTTCACTCACGTACACGTTTTCAAACCTTATTTGAAACACTACAGTCCATAAATAGGGTTTTAAAGTATCATTCACCGTCATAGATCTGCTTTGCATTACAGGTCCTCTGATTTAGAATAATACAAGACCGTGTGCTTCTCAGATCCTGAAAGAGCATGCAGTACTTAAAAATCTGGGTAATTATCAGCTACTTATTCTTTGGCATTTCATAGACTAGAACGGTTTAGGTTGGAAGAGACCTTCATCAGGCCCAGCCATTAACCTAGCTGTCCCAAGGCCACCATTAAGCCATGTCACTCAGCTCTAGACTACACATCCAGGGATGGTGATTCAGTCACCTCCTTGGTGTTAAATATTGATAAATAATTTGTCTGTTGAGAAGTGCAGGCAAAAAGACAAGGAGTGAGTGCTTCTAAGGCACGTTCTATCAGGCATAGACACTGTCACGCATTTGTTGCACGAAGACACAGACTTAACTGTACTGACTCACTTGCTGCCCTTGCAGTTCAGCTGCCTTTCAACCACAGTGTGATCTAAGACATGGCCACGTGTGATAATAATGTGCCACGCAACCACCAAAGTATTAGGAAATATTTCAAGCTACTTCCAACCTCCTTGGAAGTGGCCTGATGTCCATTGTGTTTCCATAAGCATGGAATTAAGGCAGGACCACCCCCCCCCCAATTTAGGTATACAGAAATCTTCATATAGCTTCTTTGAAACTTCAAGTTTCCAATCAAATCAAAGACAACAGCTTTTCCTACAGTGGAGTTTTTATCTAAAGGACAGAGTAACACAATTTGTCCTTAACAAATTCATAGAACAGGATGACAAAATCATAGTCATTAAGGTTGGAAGAGACCTCCAAGATCATCAAGTCCAACCATCAATCCAATATTATCATGCCCAGAAAACCATATTTCGAAGTGCTGAGTCCACTCATTTTTTGACATCTTCCAGCAAAACCATTACGTTATGGTTTAAATTCTCAAAAACACACACAAACACAGTGTCACCTACACAATGATAAGAAAAATAATCTTTTTTTAAAAGAGAGCCACCGAGGCAGAATTGCTTCTAATGCCTTTCTGAGTTATTTCTGGAACTCCTTCCAAGGGCAAACTAACTCCACATCCCACCACAAGAGCATGCCAGTGGTGCTACCACACTGCCAGTGACCTCTGACGGAAGTTGCCTGGGGATAAGGCTCGTGCTACAGGAAAGGTGTAAGAGGGAAGGTTTATGATGTGAGTGAGGGAGTATCATCCCAATGTTGGTAGACCCAGACGTGGGCCACCCCATATTTGGTGACCGGCAGGTCAATTGAGTGATGCCTCAGAGAGGTGACACAGGGTCTTAAAATATTTAAAATTCATCCCTAGTTTATCCAGGCTCCCTCGAATGTCTAGATGGAATGGCCAGTGACACAAGCCTTTGAGAGGACATTAGCACCTTTCTCATCAGGCAGATGACCAAGCCACTCCAGAAACCCTGCTTTAGCCTCCACAGGAAGATGCTTCAGACACAAGTGTAAGGAACCACCAAGCAGCACCTCCTACAGCTATTCCTGAAAATCTTTTCCTAATCTGCTCCTTGCAATCCAGGAAGGTGTTAATACCTTAAGCCATGGATGCTATTGCAAGTCAGGAGATCCTTGTTACTAGACAGAAATCCTGCCCTTTTGTAATCCCGATGAGTGTCTGACCTCTCTGGCACCTTGCTGTAGAGGCTTCCATGGTTTAATTATCTCCTGTGTGAAAGGGGCTTTATTTGATCAGTCTGGAAATTGCTGCTTTTCAATTACCTGAGTGTTTTCAGCCACAAATGTTACGCTATGCAGAATCTAATATATCTTTATCATGCTCTCTCTCACTAGTTTCCTTTCTGAGGTGAACAGTCCTAGCACAACCTTTTTCATGTGAAAGGTTTTCTGTAACCCAAATAACTTTCTTTGCCTTCCATGGACTTCTAGTTTTCTTTAAGACAGAGCAGCTACTACTGTACATACATTTGAGGTAAGGGTGTCTTAATTTTCTTACTGTTCTCTTTGTATTCCTCTTCAGTCGTATTATAGCCCCTTTAGTTTCCTGGGCCTCAGAATGGGAAATGCTGAGCGAGCAGCACGTGGCAACAGCCTCCCACTTCTAACCATCCACAGCTGATTTAATACCCTGTACATTGTGGGCATAGTTTAAAAATAAATAAGTAAGAATGTATGTGGTATCCCAGCATTATAAAGCTCACATTTGAAACCAGTGACTGGACCAAAACCTTTAGCAATTCCCAAGAGCACTTTGCCATTATGGGAGAACTTGTTCCTGTAGCCCATCGCTACTGCATTTCCTTTGTCGCGTTTTTATTCGCTCATCTTTACTTAATTTCTTATTCACACTTAGTATAATTAATAATCCTCATACCCACTTTCTTCTTCTTTCTTTTTCCCTTCTTCCTTTCCCACTATCCATTACAACTTCTGTCCTATTGTATCTTTATTATTTTTTAATCCCTTCTTTGTTCCTGCACAGGTAGCATCTCAAGTTGGCAAACAGTGCATGTGGGAAAATCTTGTATCTTTTCTTTCTCCTTTCCTGGGGGCAGTTTTAACCACTCACCGGGTGGGGTGGGGGAAGGTGTGGACAATCCCTTGTACCACCTGCTTGTCACTGCTGTGGTGGGGGCAGGGTGCATCCCTTTTGCCAGTGGCTTTTTCTTCTTTTTTTCCTAACTGTTTCTTTTTCTTTGTTAATACAACATGTTAAATTCTTTTTACTATAACATCTTTTTTTATTGTGCTTTGAAGATCCTGCAAAATCAAAACTGGGACAAAGTTTTGAGCCGGGCTAGATCTTTACCAACAAGATAGAGTGAGTTGGAATAGGAAGATCTGTGCATCTCAAGCCCAGCAATGTGGTCCTCTGTGCTCACACGAAGCCGTTCACCGCATCCCTAAACTGAGGACACCCACTAGAGGAGGATTTTTGCTCTGCTGAGGAGGGAAACTCAAAGTTCATGAATTTGCTTGGGAGCAAACCAGACTAACAATTGCACAAAATCATCTCATATGCACCACCTTTTCCATCCCTTTTTCAGCATTGAAAGGTGAAGGGAGATCCATTATATCCTACTTTGATTGCCCTTCTAGAGGAAATACAGTGGCCCATGCAGCCTAATGCTGAGCCATATGCAGTCCTTGCCCAGCTGTGCAGGAACAAAGAGGCTCTGAAAAGGAGTCAGTCCAGGAAAACTGATCTCTTACTATCACTGGGTTCAGCCAGTGGCCTGAGGAAAGGAGTGGAAGGGATTTTAAAGCTATTTCTGCTTCCTCATTCCTTTATATTTTAACGCTTTTACTGTGTCTAGATTGTCTCACGGGGACACAGGTGGTGTCTGTGACCAGCGTGTACCAGTGTGTGTGCAGTGCCTTTGGAAGGTGGGTTGTAGGAGACCAGAAGATGAGGTCATTTTTGCCTTTCCCGTGCAGACTCAGTCTGAGTTCAGACACCACAAGTCCCACCAGCTCTTGCAGCAGAAGATAACACGCTGGTCAACCGGTGTCCTAGCTTTCCTTGAGGCATCCCTAGGGTTTAAGTTGCCTGTCTCCACACCACAAAGAAATTCTCTGAGATACTACTCTGTCAAAGAGTTTGAAGCAATGTATATTACCCTGACAAGCTGACATTTCCCAGTCTTCCACCACTGAAGCTACTGAACTGTTCCTCAGTTCACAGTATCATAGAATCATAGAATCATAGGATCATAGAAACATAGAATCATTAGGGATTGGAAGGGACCTCAAAAGATCATCTAGTCCAACTCCCCTGACACAGCAGGATCACCTAGACCAAGTCACACAGGAACACATCCAGGTGGGTCTTAAACATCTTCAGAGAAGGAGACTCCACAACCCCCCTGGGCAGCCTGTTCAGTGCTCGATCACCCTCACGGGGAAGAAGTTCCTTCTCATATCAGTCATTCAAGGTCAGCAGCATAGACTTTAAACACTACATAAATATTTCTGCAACACAGAGAAAAGTCTTTTCTGTGAGATATTGAATGAGACTGAATTTCCAATGTGTACTTTTTTGTGTACATTAAATGCCTAGAACTGCTTAATTTTACTTTCCACATCCAATTGTGTTGGCGACTTTTAAAAACAAAACAAACTTTCTCTTTCTTGAATCTGTATTAAACCAGTGTTGAACTAAATTTAATGTTTACAGGACATTACTGAACCTATTGATACGTGAGACAGGGGTCCAACTGCTGTAGAAGCAGTTGTTGTGATCCTGCTCTGGCAGGGGGATTGGACTAGACGGTCTTTTGGGGTCCCTTCCAATCCCTGATGTCCTGTGTAATACTAGCCTCACTGTCAATTAAAAAATACTCACTAGAGAAAACCCCATAAACAACTAAAATCTATCACATTCAGAAGTAACCTCACTTAGCATAGGAGGAATGTTGTTGTCTCATCACTCACATCAATCAAGCAACATTTGCTTACTTCACATGTCTACAGGGACAACACTGATAGTGTTGTACACAGCACCCTGAGGAACTTGCTAATCTGCTGTGCAGGGGCAAGAGATTGGGAGGTAGGGGCCATAGACTTTCTGTCATGTCTCCTGATGTGAGACAAAGAAACACCCTGTCATGGTCTTACATGTGGATCATGTTTTCTGAGGCCTTTCGTTGTCGGCCATCTCGTACCCATGTAGAGCCTTTTTAGAAGGGATTCTTTCAACCCTCCACAAAGGTATTTGAGGAAGGGTGCAAGACATCAGATCACCATATCTCCATGCCTGATAGAAAGTTCTGGGTCTATCCACTGTATGAAGCAATGCACCCTTGTGTGATCTCCAAAGCATCCCCCATCTGGTCACTGCTTCACTATTCACAGCATCAGCTGGACCATCTCAGAGATAGCTATGGGGCTCTTCCTGCTGGTAAGCTGTGGGTGTGACCCTATATCTATCCTGGAGGCCACTTCTGCACAACACTGCAGACTCATCTATCTGGCCATTAGAGTCTGGAAGACCCCAATCAGTGTTACAGAGACAGATGTATCTGAAGCTGAGGTCCTCTCATTTCCAGGAGCAAAATCTTACACCAGAGGCCAAAGAAGGCTTTCAGAGCCCATGACAGGAGTCCAGTAGGTCATTCCTGCTCACTGTCTCACTGTGATTCAGAACCCTGCCGTAACCTGGTTTTTACTTACTTGCTGCAGCAGGGCTTACAGTGTTGTTACAGCATACTGGGGAGGGTGTCTACAAAGCTGCATCTCTCTGGTTGCCAGATGCTCATCTGCACAATTCTCAGACTTGAAATTGTTTCTTGCTGACTTCTTAGGCTCACGAGTAGTTCTCTGTTGTGATCTGTGACTGAAGGTTGGATGCAGCAGAGATGGGCACTGTTGGTTGTTTAGATGGAGCCCAACACGAATTTTGATTTCCTCCCATCGTTTCATAGCCTTTGTCACTTACTTTACTGCTCTCCTACACTTTATTATTTGAGTTGAACTGCCTCAGGTTCACCCGTAAGTGCCACCTATCTGATGGCTTTCATCTTAGGTTTGTCCCTGTGAGTATGTTCTTTTGGCCTTTCACATTGTAAAACTATTGTGTGCAATAACGTTAGGACACGAAGAGCCATGATGGCTGTTAGTTCAAGTTTCCCTGGCTAATTTAATTCCTCCAGCAACATAAAGAAAAATGCTCTGAAAGAATGCACTCCAAATAACCAGTGTCCCCAGCTGGCTTTCTTCAGTGCTGCAGAGACATTTATGGCCAATTTCTAGAAAAATATAAAAGCAGTGGTTCAAGTAAAATGTATTGGGGTATACTATGGATTCCATTGATATCAAAGCTTAGATTTAGTGAAAGTTTATAGTCAGGGACTTCATTTTTCCAAAAGCTTGGTTTAGTTATTTAATATTGATCCTAAGATTATGATAAATTGCATTTCTATTGATTTCTATGAGGAAAAATTCATCACTGCAAGAATTTTTGGCTCTATATATTGGGTGTGTGAGGATTCTGGCTCAGGTCTTTGCACACTGCAGTTTTAAGTACCAGAGAAGATTGGAGCATGAGAGGGTAGAGCAGAACCACTCAATTCACAGGGTCAAGGAACCCAGGAAAGAAAACCGAACAGCGGTTATTTTGGTGCGGTGTGGATTTTGTTAGTAAGATATGGTTGTTAGTCTCCTTTGTAGCAGAAGAGAAAATTATAACCTTTGCTTATCTTTGCTTCCATCAACTTGCCAATCAATTTGCAAATACATAATTCTGCCTCAAAATATGTGTTGTTACAAGATTAACAACAGTCTTACAAAAGAGGTGTTGCTTAAGCAAGTCTGGATAGACCATAATACTTCCAGTGTCACAGCTGTTACTTAATATAAATTAGGACAGCAAGTGTCTGTATTTCCATTTTTTAAAATACCTTTCACAGGACGTCGTTTACATCTGGATGCATCCAGGCAACATCTTCTGCTTTCATGAAAGTAATGCTTATTTAATCAATAGACTAACAGATGGCACTTAATGTAAGTGAGAAAAGTGATTTTTTCCTTTCCAGATCAAAACGAGTGTGAGTTCCACGGGAAGAACAATTCAGCAGGGCATGCCAAGCTGAGTTAGAAGGATAGTCTGAATTTCGAAGCCAAATACATTGATGCAAAGTCAAGGATACTTCAAAAAGCTGAAAAGTTTAAAAGATGGAAATGCCCTACTCTACACTGCATTTGTGGGTGTATATAAAAGGGTAAAGTCATTCACACCACGAGCATATTGTGACAGTATGCCATGCTTTTTGTCCATTCATTCCCTATGGAAAAGATTTAACCTGAACTTACTATAAATGTAGCCTCACTAGCTAATTCAACTTAGTCTGTAGTTGCTTTACTTCATCAAAGGATAAAACAGTTAGCACACACCAGTGTTAGTACTACTACACACCTTTACGGGAGGATGAACAAGTGAGTACTGCTCACGTCAGGTGCACATGTTGACTCTGAAGACTGCAGTCACAGCGTCATTTCCAATGTATTTATAAACTGGATAACAAAATGAAGGTATCACCTCATGACATATTTGCTTCAGTATATGTTTACTGCAGTGCTTGTCTTCATGTGATGTATTAGACTTCCTCACATATACCATCAGTCCCTGTAGTAGGGAACTTACTGAAACTGTTTCATTAGCTTATGACATTGAAGCCAGAGTTTTGGGAACTTTAAGCTGAAGATCTCAGGGACTGAGCTCCGTTATGATAGTGCATGTGCCGTGTCGGCCAACTGGGGAGTGGATCAGACTAGTCACAGCAGTGGCAGATGCCCCTTAACTGATTTCCAAGACGAGAGACATAAGACCAACCACCTTAAATCTGGGCATGACTACAGTGGTGCCTCTGTCTTCTCCAGGATTGCCTTCTTGCTCATTTAAGTCTTTGAGATGTCTGCATGCAAAGCCATACAGCATGGGGAACAAACAGGAGGAACCAGAGATCTGAGTGTGGATACAGGGTCATGAGCTTGTTGCAGTTATGGAGACATGGTGGGATGGCATGTGTGACTGCAGTGTTGTCAAGGAATAACAGTAAAAGTGTGTGATTTGACAGCTAGAGCAAGTGTACACACAATATCCGAGCACTGATCATTAGGACTTTACTTCCATCTCTGGAAAGGTGATGGAGCGACTCATTCTGGAGGCCATCTTAAGCAATTCTTTAAGAAAAGCAGGTATCGAAGTTGCTAAGGGGAAATCTTGTTTGACTAATGTTATAGCCTTCTACAATGGTACAACTAAAAGGGTAGATGAAGGGAAAGCAGTGGATGCTGTCTATCCTGACTTCAGAAAGGCTTTTGACACTGTAGATTGTAGATAAACTCAGTAAAAGTGGGTTAGATGATTGGACTGTGAGGTGCATTGAAAACTCACTAAACAACAGAGTTCAGAGAGTTGTGATCAGCAATGCAGAGTCCACTTGGAGGCCTCCAGGTAGTGGTGTTCCCCAGGGGTCAGTACTCAGCCTAGTCATGTTCAACATCTTCACCAACAACCTGGAATAATTTTCTTCATCCCTCTGCAAGGTTACTAATGACACAAAACTGGTCTGATTCACCAGAAGGCTGTGTTGCTGTTCAGTGAGGTCTGGACAGACTGGATAGCTGGGCAAAGGGGAACCTAACGAAGTTCAACAAGGGTAAGTGTAGACCCCTATACCTGGGGAAGAACAACACCATGCACCTGTAGAGATCATAGAATCATAGAATCATCAGGGATTGGAAGGGACCTCGAAAGATCATCTAGTCCAATCCCCCTGCCACAGCAGGCTCACCTCATTGGAGAAGCCACAGAATCAGAATCACTCAGGGTAGGAAGGAACCATCGTCTAGTTCCAGCTCCCCCAGCATAGGCAGGGACACCCCACCCTAGACCAGGCTGGCCAGAGTCCCATCCAGCCTGGCCTTAAACACCTCCAGGGACAGGGCCCCATCCACCTCCCTGGGCAACCCATTCCAGGCTCTCACCACTCTCATGGTGAAGAACTTCCTCCTCACATCCAGTCCAACCCTCACCATTCTGTGATTCTGTGGCTTGACAGCTTCTAGCAGGGGTACACAATATCAGAGCACTGATCAGTAGAACTGGCAGGTCCTCAGAAGGTTTGTGTTTAAAATTACCTACTGTTCCGTGCTTTGAAGTAGATTTTGCTGTTGCTTATATTGATTTCAGATGTCATAGAAATCTAGTCTATGAGTCTTTAAGATCTGAAGATTAAACTTTGTGCCAATGCCTAGAAATCTGGATAGAAGCAGCACAAGCGTGAGCAGAATGAATTAAGACCACCAGAGGCTCCTGATCAAATCAGCAAGAAAGAGAGGCTCCAAGGGCACTCAGCACTCACAGGAGAAAAGGCTTGAAGAAAGAGTGTTTTCACATAGCTGTAATTACCTTTAAAAAGTCTTCTTGGTAATAAAAAAAGCACAGAGCTGAGGAAATTGTACAGGTCTTCTAGATTCTAACAGAAAAAACTTGATCCAAAGCTCATTGTGGGTAAAAAAGGAGCCTCAGCAACCTTCTTGAAGTCTGGCTGATGCTGCAAATGGCTTAAGGACTCCACAACATTAACCACTAGGGAAATATCTCAGTCTAAGTCACAGAATTGTCCTGGCTGGAAGATACCTTCATGATCATTAACCCAGCTATACCAAGCCATGGCCACACCTCGAGTCCTGTGTCCAGGATTGTGCCCCTCACTACAAGAGGGACATTGAAGGGCTTGAGAGGGGACAGAGGCAGCTACCAAGCCAGTAAAAGGTTTGGAACAGGTGCTATGTAAGGAATGGCTGAGGGAGCTGGGGCTGTTTAGCCTGGAGAAAAGCAGATTGAGGAGAGACCTTCTTGCTTCCTATGACTACTTGAAAGGAAGTTGCAGAGATGGGGGTGTCAGTCTGCTCTCCCTGGTGGGCAGTGACAGGATGAGGGGAAATGGCCTGAAGCTGCAGCAGGGGAGTTTCAGGTTGGATGTCAGGAGGAATTTTTTCCTGAAGGGTTGTCAGGCTTTGGAAGAGCTGCTCAGGGAGGAAGTTGAATGTTGCTCAAAATGTTGAAGAGAAGGGCACATGTTGCATTAGAGGACAAGGTTTAGTGGTGCTGATAGAGCTAGGAAAGGGTTGGACTCTGTGGTCTTGAGGGTTTCTTCCAACTGAAATTATTCTGTGATTCTATGTCCCCAGTGTCTTTGCTCCCACTGACACAGGAATTTACCCTGGGGAGAATGACCAAGGTGTTGAAATGTTGTGGTTCTGTTTTACAAGGGATGCACAGAAAAGTGACAACCGCAGTAAAAACAGTCTCCTTCTAATTGGAAACACAGAACCAGTTAATACTCTGTGATGAGTGTGTGCATGTGAGTTTCATGGGGAAGGGGAAGAAATGGATTGCTGTAACCAACAACACCCCAAAGGACGATAAATCAGTCTGCCCTCGCAAACACAGGTAATGCCAGCCAATCTACAAGGAGCTAATATCAGCATATCCTCAAAAATCCAATTAGTGGCTGCAGCCTTGAATTTTATCTTTGTCTGAAAACACATCTTGTTCCTTTTCACAGTGGGTTTTCCCTCTATCCCTTCCCCAAAAGACATGCTTCAGTAGCTGACTTCTGACCCTTTTCTGTGAAGTAATTCCATCTGAATCCCTGTGCACCCACCTATCCCATTCCAGGTTTAGTCCATGGCATCTCGTTTTCAAATGAGTTGCCATCCTAAACAGCTTACTGCCTTCAGTGTGTTTGTCCCTGGATTTTGTTTACTTCTTTGTCAATCTCCCATTTTGCCTCATTTCCTCTTCAGGCTGCAGAGGCCAGCACTGGCTAATCCTTCCTCATAACTCAAAGTCCAAACCTCTAGGGCCTTTCAGATTTTCCTTCATAACACCTTTTCAATTTCAAACCTCTAAGCAATTTTACCAGTGCCCAGGATAGTACATAATACTAATAGTTTTCATTATTCAGTACAGCAAAATAACCTCTACTTCTTTATGGTGTAAAATACCACTCGTGGAAGTTTGGGATGCTTTCTTCTTAGCTGTGGCTCTGCAGCTCCTGTCAAAGTGTACATGGTTACTGGTTTGAGAACTGCTCCTTCAGTAATAGAAATTCCTTAATGTGTTGGGGAAAAACCAGCTCACTAATCTCACCTTCCCCCAGTCTCTGCTTCCTCCTGTTTTTCACTTTCATGCACAAGGATACCAAGACAACCCTGGTTTGTCCTTTGCAAGCACTAGAGAGAATAAGTGCTGATTGCAGGCAGGATATCGGGTTGAAACGGACCACGCATCCTACTAATTTAGGCCTTTTCTTAGGTGAAAAAGCCAAGTCCTCGGCCACATAATTCATAATGGAATCGTGAACTAGAAACTGGCTGTTGAGCTGAACGCCAGCCCAATGTCTGTGCAACGTGGAACTGCCTTCGAAGTTCTGTTTGAAGGTTTCTGAAAGCTTAGGGAAGTAGAACGTCCCTGTGCCAGCCCTGCTACCCAGGGGTGGATTTCACTCTTTGGGAACTGCCTAGGAGAAGAGTTTGATGTTTATTCATGTGTTCATTGTTTGAAACACTTGAAACACGGTTCATGCCTTCGCATTTCATGGGCACAGTTCTTACGTAGTGACAATACGCAGATGCCATTACGCAGCAACTTGTTTCCACAGAGGACTCTGCTATTGATTTACTCACAGATGGTTATCAGAGGTAGCTGTTGAAGCTGTAAATGCTGCACTTTACTGAGGGAGCAAAACACAGGTCAGTCTCTTTTTTCTGTTTCTTGATGGAATGATTCTCAGATCTAGTGTGAGTTTTAAAGCAGAGTCCTTCTGGAAAGACATGCAGTGGAGAAATGTGAAGAGTTTTGACGCTACTTGTGTTCCAAACATTTTTCAAGCGACTCGTTTAGAAGGGATTTTGAAAAGTGAGTAAAAAGGGCATTGGCTCAAAACCAGCATGATGAGTCACAGAAATGTGTATGTATGGATTTTCAGCAACATCCAGTCCAATCACTACTTTACACGAACAAATGGAGGATACGCTGCACAGATGTAGTTGTGGAAATGCTATCAGCACATCGCTGTCCCCATCTGCTCTCTGGATGTTTTATTGCTAAGATGACAACTGCATAAACTTTTCAGCATCCTGTTGAAGCTCAGGAATTTCTCCTTCAGGCAAAGAAATTAACTATCTACGAAAAATATTGGGGAAAAAAAAGATCCCAACTATGTAACTTAGGGTTGGAACTTTGCTGCTGGGACTGGGTACACCAGCAAAAACACTGGCAGAAAAGCTGTCACTGATGGTCACAGCATGGGTTCCCAGTGGGGAGAGGGCTGTGGAATCAGAAGCCTAAGAGTTTTCTTCTTTCCCTGTAGGCATTGCTCTTCACACTAACATCGTGGGGGCAACTTTGCAGTTTTCCTGCTCGCAGCACCCTAATCAATGTCTGCCACCACCTCACTTCTAGAAAAATGAGCCACCAGCAACACTACAGACTTTACATCATTATTATCTGTGAAGACAGGTTTCATAAATCAAGGCAGAGATTAAAATTGCCCACATCCATTTAAAGTACGTCAAGGCCTTTCAGAGGAAACAACATCAAACATTTTTTAACCCAGCATACCCAAAAAGAGATGTTTATGTTGGAATGGGGACAGAGGGCTTTCCCTCGTTCTTCCTTCCTTATGAGCTCCTTGCCAGGGTGATCAGATCTCTAAAGGTCCCTTCCAACTCTTACAATTCTGCGATTCTGTGTTTCCTCATGGAAGCAAGGCTGGTCAACCCGCTTGCTTGTCAGACCCAGCAGGGAAAGAGTCACACTTTGAGTGAGACTCTCACCCATGAAGGAGGTACATGGCTTGTCTTGCAGCTGGCAAGCAAGCAGGTGAAGCCCTTAAGCCCTCTGGTCTGTTTCGAGCTGCTGTGTAGCTGTGTGACCCTTACAACTGAGAGAGAAAATCAGTCTTAAGAGGAGGGGTGTCAGGGTCGTGCCCCAGGCAAGGAGGGAGGCAGCCTCATCCCGACTTTGCTCACTTCTTCAAAACCCTGTCCCTGTCTCATGCAGTGTGTGCTCCCCAGATGATGTTGAGGGGGACTACAGTTACACCAGCGACATTGAGATGCTCACAGCTGTGGGGCTGTCACTGCCAACGCTCAGTGAAAATGAGAGACCACAGGCATTCATGTCCCACATGACACAGGCAAGGCACCTCTGCTGTCTCCAGCGAAGGATTTGTGAATTTTTCACACAAAATCTTGTCAAATTATACTGCCTGGGCAGACCCTGGAACATTTTTGTTCTGTGCCAACCAGTACACTCCTAAAGGGTTTCCCAGAGAATTTTGAGAGTCACGCATGTCAAGATCTTCAACCAGTAGGCAATTTGCAGTAAGCCACTGTTTTCATATGAGCCTGAGAGGGTTTATTAGTGTGGGGTAGATCTGTCCCTACTCATGTGGCTCAGCTGGCCCACAGACTCTACTGCTATTTCCACTGATGCCAGATGCTGAGCTCTGGATGCCACCTCAGTGCTGCTCATGTGGTGAATGCCATGTCACATTTCTTGTGTGGGACAAATGCTGGAGTCTTTGCTTTTATTGTTCCACGTTTCCCAACCCCGACTTTCTGGCATCAGCAAACATGTATTTAAGGAGCAGACCCTTCCTTTGGCATTAATGCACATTGCCAGGCATAGTTATCCTCACTCTTAGCCTTTCATCAGATGACTTGTTAACTTCTTCACCCGTTGCTCCGTCAGCCATGGAAATGCTCTTTACTGACATCAGTCGTCTCTTTGGTTATTCACTTCAGTACCTTCTCCTTTTCAACTACTGGTTGACTTCTTAAAACTTGCTGCATCACAATAAAGTATCAAGCACCATCTGGCACAAGGGAAATAGCTTATATACACTATGTGCCTTCACCCTTAGTATCAGACTTACTGTTTGAAATGCCAGTGGTGCCATGGAAGGCATCTGACACAGAGACAGGACTCAGTTTGCAAACCTTCTTATGGTCAAAACCTCACACTGCTTCATCAGGGTTTGCTCTGCTTGTCCTATGGCCCCCATTCCTATTGCACAGGGGTTGGGGTGGCTACAGTCTGCAACACATGGCAGACAGGCAGGGAGTGCTAATAAGCAGTAGCCAGCAAAGGAAGGGCCCCTGCTCTCGTTCCCTTTAACAACACAGAGCATAAAATCACACCCACATGCAGCTGTAAGAATACAAGTTCTCCTACTGCATCCATAACTTTACTTTAAAGAGAAGCCTCCTTGTGTGAAGGCAGCTTCCCCACTTGAAGGAGGCATCAAAGAGTTAGACTGACAGATCAGGAGGAGAAGGACTGGCTGTGGATAAAAAGAAAGGTGGTCATTTCCCAGAGGTAAAGTAGAACCCAAAATGGAGGTTTAGCATCTATTTTATTAATGCATATCGAACAAAATTTTGTTCACAACAGATAATAAATGGTTTATAGTAGCCCTCCTGAGCCACCGTAGCCTTTGGCACCTCTAAATCAAACTTGGTGTTGAAGGCAGAACTGGGAAACAATTTTTTTAATTATTTGTTATTTTCAATCAATTTCCTGTCTCTCACAATTTCAGGGGTTTTCGCCTGACCTATGGACAAGAATCACAGAGTCTTTAAAGTTGTAAGAGACTTCCAAGATCAAATCCAACCATCAACCCGACACCAACATGCCCACTAAACACTATTTCTGATGCAGGCCAGAATGCCATTGGCTTTCTTGGCCACCTGGGCACACTGCTGGCTCATGTTCAGATGCCTGGTGACTAAGTGTAGGACAAGTGTAGGACCCAGGGGCACTTTGCTTTGTTAAACCTCATGCAGTTGATCTCAGTCCATTCATCCATCCTGTCTGGGTCCGTCCACAGATAATTTCTACCCTCAGGCAGATCAGCATACCTGTCCAATCTGGTGTCATCTGCAAACTTGCTGAGGCTGCACTCAATCCCCTCATCCAGATCATTGATAAAGATGTCAAGCGAAAGCCCTGGGAAACACTGCTTGTGATCAGCCTCCATCTTGATTTAACTCCCTGCCATGCTCAGCCATGCAGCCAGAATCATCAGTGTTCCAAAATTATCAGTGGAGCATAAAAAGGAGCTCGTTCTTTGCTCCTCCCTTCTTGCTAAGCATCATGTGTTACTGAAGAGCAGACTCATGGCCCAGGCTGTGCGATGGTTTGCCGTGATGCAGCAGTTCCTCGTCAGTAGCTGCAAGTGAAGTATTTTAAGATCCCTCATTTGAAGCTAGAATTTGATCAAGCCTCTTTGTTCAACCAGCCTGGTTTTAGACTTCAGTTGATGTTGGATCAAGTTATTGTTCTAGTGTTTACTTTAAAGTAAATACTGCATATTTAAAACCATCTGGTCTACGTTTCCCAGGTTAAACACTTTTATTTGTTTTTGCAACATTCTGGAGCTTCTGGCACAAACAACTTTCAGACACTGGTGGGAACAGTCAGAAGGATATGGAAAGTATTTGTTCATTTATTGATTTCTGCAATAAATGAGCCAGTAAAGGCTGATGAAGGAATTAATATATCCTGTGTATGAGTTACAGACGCTTCCAACATCATCCTTCTCTCTAATTCACACCTCAGTAACGTTACAGAAAATGTATTGTGTCCGTTTCATTACTCTGTGCCTTCTCCTTCCACAAATGTGAAGTAGATACTGATTTTACCAAATTAAAATATAATCCAAACCTTTGGCTAGTAGCAGGCTAATTGCTTCCTGGGCTGCATCAAAAGAAGTGTGGCCAGCAGGCTCAGGCAGGTGATTCTTGCCCTCTACTCTGCTCTGGTGAGATCCCATCCTGAAGTATTGTGTTGAACTCTGAGGTCCTCAACACAACAAGGATAGGAACCTTTTGGAGTGGGTCCACAGGGCCACAAAAATGGTCAGAGAGCTGAAGCACCTCTCTTATGATGACAGACTGCGTGAGTTGGGGTTGTTCAGCCTGGAGAAAAGGTGACTCTTAGGTGATGTTATAGCAGCTTTTCAGTACTTAAAGCAGTCTACAAGAAAGATGGGGAGGGGCTAAAAAGCAGGGTCAGTTGTGACAGGCAAGGGGTGATGGTTTTACTCTAAAGGAGTAAAACTTAGACTAGATACAGGAAAGAAGTTTTTAGCAATGGAGGTGGTGAAACACTGTGACAAGTTTCCCAGAGAGGTGGTGGAAGCCACATCCGTTGGGATATTCAAGGTGAGGCTGCAGGGGGCTCTGAGCAATCTGATCTAGTTGAAGATGTCCATGTTAACCACAGGGAGGTTGGATGTGATGACTTGTACAGGTCCCCTCTCCCCAATGCATTCTATGACTCTATGGTTTTTTTGGAGCACAATGTTTTCCTAACTACCACCAGTTTTGTCCCAACTTGTACTTCAAACACAAGTACAGTAAAGTGATCCATTGGTTTCCTATATAAGTGGCAGTTCACAGACATGCTCCATTTTCCCTGGAGTTTGGCTGTTTCTCTTCAGGCTGGTTGTGCCTCAGCCTGCGTAAGCCTGATGCCTGCTGCTAAGAGGGGATTGTTCTTTTTCTGGTGGTAAATAATGAAATGAAACAAATACAATCTGTAATAGAATCAAGTGCAACTACAATGAGTCTACAATTCAATTTGGATTTAATAGAGTTGCTTAATCCTGTTAAGGGCTGCCCTCATGAGAAAGACACTTTAACAGCCTGGAGCAGAGCATGAAATATGAGGACAGGCAGGCAAGCCTGGCTTTGTGGTGCAGTGCAAAATAAGAGGGGACAACACGCTTCTGCCTTGTGCTTTAGAAGCCGGTCTGGCAACACCACTCTGGACAGACTGAAGGCAGCTGATGGGACCCCACAGACAGCATGGAGAAAGATGCAAGGGTTAGCAGTGTGAGAGGTTATTTCAGGTTTTGCCTATTCTGAAAGATGCAAGGGGCTGGAGCAAGTATTGGATCTGTTTGGAAAAAACAGGTTTTGTTTCCCTCTGATGAAAGTGTCTCACAAGAAGCCAGACTCATCATTACATGAAGCAAAGGAAGTTTCATCCACGGGAGAAATAGGAAGAGAGAAATGCTAAAAATGAGTTGTCTGAGTATAGAAGCAGAAACAGTATTCCTTTTTTTTCCTGGAGTCTCTGTTTCATCATCTAAGAATAATGAAGTCTTGCAAGAGACAAGAGGAAATCTATGCACTTATACAATAAATTCTTTTTTCAACACACAGTCATCAAACACAAACTGCATTTTTCATGTAGGAAATGCATGTATTTTCCAGCTGCACAGAACATCTTCCACCAGAATTCACTGTGGAAAACAGGTGGCACCTTATTGCTCCAGGAAGCAATGCCCATAAAGCAGCCTATGGAGCTAGCTAGGAGGAAATTATCTGGGTTGTTAGTATCAGGATATGAAAAAACACACATGTCTAAGTACTTCAGAAGCTGGTACTGCAGAATGAAAACTAGGCCACTAAAACCAGACCATTACTGCATCACGCCACAGTTATCCTACAAATCCTACACCAACACCATGCCCACAAAACCAGGTTTCAAAGTGCCAGATGCACAGGTTTTTTAAACGCTTCCAGGAGTGGTGACTCCACCACTAAATACCCTGGGCAGCCTGTTCCAACACCTGACCACTACTTCAGTGAAGATGTTTTTCCTAATGTTCAATCTAAACTTCCCGTGGCACAACTTGAAGCCATTTCCTCTTGTCCTATCTCTAAGGACTTGGGAAAGAATNTGCTCTGGCAGGGGGGTTGGACTCGATGATCTCTTGGGTCCCTTCCAACCCCTAACATCCTATGATCCTATGAACCTCCTTTCAGGTAGTTGTAAAGGGCAATAAGATCTCTCCTCAGCCTCCTTTTATCTGGACTAAACAATCCCAGTTCCCTCAGCTGTTCCTCATAAGACTTGTCCTCCAGGCCCTTCACTAGCTTTACTGCCTTCCTTTGGACACCTTTCAGCACTTCCATGTCCTTCTTGTATTGAAGTGCCCAAAAGAGAACACAGCGCTCAAGATGAGACCTCATGAGTGCTGAGTGTGGAGGGCAATCATTTCTCTAGTCCTGCTAGCCACACTATTGCTGATGCAGGCCAGGATGCCAATGACCCTCATGGCCACCTGGGCACACTGCTGGCTCGTGTTCAGCTGCCCATTGACTAACACCTGCAGGTCCTTCTTTCTGATCTCTCTTCAGGTTGACTCCTCATGCAAGAGACGTCGGCCAAGAAATAAACGCAATGAAATCTGGGTAATGCAGATTTCTTCCTGCTGTTCAGCATTTAATGTGCTTTCCCTTCCCGCGTTTTGAAACAACCTTTCCTGAGTCATTCAGCTTGACATTCTTGAAAGCTTTATTACACTTTATTTAAAGCTAAAGGCTCTGGTGGAACCATCCATGCCCAGTTTTTCTGCATCCATTTCCATTTTCCTGGAGTGGTGGCTTACAATTTGTAATTTATTATTTTTTTTACAGAATTCTAAAACATTCCCCAGGTGTTTCCAAGCGTTTCTGTAGTGATCATAAATTCAGTCACAATGTTCTGAATATTTCTTACTTTCAGTAGATCTCTCATAAGAAGTCTTCATATTTGCAGACTTTCTGTGAACCATGCATTGAAAATCACTAAGCTCGACTGAATTTTAAATCTGACTTCCCTGATGTGCTTAAAAGGGGTGATTGCAAGGTGAATCTAGGAAGCAAGAGTTCATTCTCTGTTCCTTCCAAATAGGGAATTTTGCATCTTCTCCAGTCATAGGAGGAGAGTGCTCATGAATAGTCATGAGCAGAGCATTAGTTTACCTTTATGGCCCAAGACCAGACTGTGTAAATACCTTCTGAACTGTCTTATCTAGCTTGTGGATCATGTCCTAGGTGTTCAAAGCACAGTTGTTGCACATCATGTAACACTAATCGTGATAAAATTGAGCCTTTTACTCAGTGGAAATACTACTTGAATAGATTGCCTGATCATGGCAGCCTTGGCTGCTATCATTGGACACATCTGAATGTCATAGAATCATAGAATCATTAGGGATTAGAAGGGAGCTCAAAAGATCATCTAGTCCAATCCTCCTGACACAGCAGGATCATCTAGACGAGTAGCACAGGAACACATCCAGGTGGGTTTTAAACATCTCCAGAGAAGGAGACTCCACAATCTCCCTGGGCAGCCTGTTCCAATGCTCCATCATCCTCACTGTGAAGTTCCTTCTCATATTTATGTGGAACCTCCTTTGTTCCAGCTTACAACCATGGCCCCTCATCCTATCACTAGATGACACTGAGAAGAGCCTGGCTCCATCCTCCTGACACCCACCCTTCACATATTTATAGACATTAATGAGGTCACCCTCTTCTCCAAGCTCAAGAGATCCAGCTCCCTCAGCCTTTCCTCATAAGGAAGGTGTTTCACCTCCTTCATCATCCTCATTGCCCTAAGCTGGACTCCCTCCAGCAGCTCCACGTCCCTCTTGAACTGGACACAATACTCGAGCGTCCTTGATGATTTCTTAGACTCTCAAGTTAGACACCTAATGATCACCTCTGTGATACCTTGTCCAGTTTAGACTTTGTGTTGGTGAGAAGATACAGTCGAAAGGAACTGCATCCTTCAGCCTGGAGAGGTCATGGTAGAGCTATATTGTAGGACCTTGTGTACTTGAGTGACCTGATCCTCAGCCAACTTACAAGCTCAATAGAAATACAACTTGACATTATCATTACATTGAGTCATTTAGATAGCATCATAAATACACATACTGCTTTAAAAAATACTTGTGGGTGTATTATTTGCACTAAAGAATTCACAATCTGAGTAATGAAGAAAAATTAAAGTACCGCTTCAGCTGTTGAGTATCTCCCATTGCAGGGCAGACCCTTGGCTACTTTAATAATAAAGTTGTATCACCCAATTTCATCTACTGAATATTTAGTGTTGATTTAAAGAATTGTAGACATTGAGTCTTTTGACTCAACGAACATTTTCTATGTTTTTTCAACATTTCTCAGTAATCCTCTTCTTCAGCCTTTATTACCTGACTGCCAACTAGATGTAGCCCCACTGAGCTTTGGGCCAGGCTCCCAGCCAAGCAAAACCAAAATTTTAATCCATGGATTGAACCAGTGAATTGATCTAATTGCCCTAGTCACTAAGTTAGAACTGTTTTACTTCTGGGTGATTTAGAGGAGAATGTGCTGTATTATTGAGCACGTAGCCCTTTTACTTTGCTGTGTGTTGTTTGCTGTCACCATTACATGAGAGCTGAACAGAAGGAAATTGATTGGAGGAGGCCAATACAGTCTGAGAGAAAATTAGAAAACTATCACTTGCCTTTGAGTTTTGTATCATATGTACATATATATATGATATAATTTCAGTGTATACATATTTTCAGTGTGTATATATATATATACACATATATACATGTCCCACTGGATTAAGAAATATACTTCCTCTCAACATCCAGCTACAACTTTCTTGTTTGTTATTGTGAATGAAATACAAGTACTGTGAAATACATGCAAAACATCGATGCTCTAACTAAAGAAAGATGTTTGTGGCTCTGAGAGTGTCAGAAGACAGGGAACAGCTTCTTCTTGGCTCTTCGGTCTTGCTGTTCAGGAGAGCCAAACATGGTTCATCTGTTCTGAGCAGTGTGACAGAGCTCCTGTCCTACTTCCTGGTGTCATCTTCCCTACAAAGAACATCAAACCCCTCAGAAGAGTCTCTTCCTCTGAGATGAAAAAGCCAGTTCTGATACCAGGTTAGTTGTTGCCTTTAGAAGAGAAAACAACACTGTTCCTGAATCATTCCAGATTACTTGAACTACTATTTGTGTTCCTGTGTACATCCATTAAAACTGCAATCGTATATTTTAACGAAGGAAACAATTAGAGTTGAAATTAGTGTGTTATGCTTAGCCTGCCTTAAAGGAAGACTATTAGACCACTCAATTCATTATTATTGTTTCCATAAATGTAACATGAAATAAACCTCTTGTCCAGTCAGACATCTTTATTCTGCAAAGAATTTACATTCTGGTGGGCAAACTCAGCCCCTTTGAATTGAATTTATTGAAGTCAGTTGATGGAAATGTGTGTGAGGTGAACTGCTCCTTGGAAAATACTTGTAGCCCAAAAGCTTAGCAATGGTAAGTCTAACTTGTATAATTTAAGGTGACTTCCTCATCACGAATGCCTTATTAATTCTGCAGAAACATGAATTATTTGGATGTTCTTCAGGGTGTTTTTCCCTCTCCTTTGGCAAACAGAAAGAAGGTTGGACTGTCTCTACAAAGGAGAGAGAAAAAGGCAGTTTTTATGAAGTGGAATTAGACATCATTATCTCCAGTACTTCACATGGCATTTGTGGAGATGGAGTACCTAGCCCCATACATAGTGGCAGTGGCATAAAAATCATAGAAAAATGCCTCAATCAATATTAGATCTCCCCAGACTTCTCATCCCATGCCCCATTTTCACAACGGAATAGAAGTGCAGCAGAGCATCTCCCATGGAACCATCTCAAAATGCCACGTTGTCCTTTCTGAGGTATCTGCTCTTCCTGGACTGTTCCTCGCTGGAACCCACAGGCAGTTTTTTATCGTTTATTCCCATTTCAGATATGCTCATTATGGAATTACTGTTTGGAGAGCACTACACACATGGAATAGCCAAAATTTCAGTTTGGTCATTCTTTATTTCCTGGAGTCACAGAATACAGGTCCTCAGTCTTCTGCTGATGAATTTCATCAAATGGAACAAAGTAAGGAGCAGTACCAGTTTCCTCAGTAGCCCCTGATAATTTAGCAAGAGATTTCCATTCCCAAAACATATGCTGAAGGTCATGTTCTTTGGGCTACTGCCAAAGATGATCAGGTGGATGGAGCAACTCACCTATGAGCAGAGGCCAAGAGGATTAGTCATGCTGGAAAAGGTAAGGCTCGGGGAGACATTATAGTGGACTTCCAGTACCTGAAGAGGGCCTGCAGAAAAGGAGAGAGACTTTTTACAAGGGCATGTAGTGGTAGGACAAGGGGTGATGATTTCAAGCTAAAAGAAGGTAGATTTAGATTAGATTTTAGGAAGAAATTTCTCAGTGAGAGGGTGGAGACGCACAGGAACATGTTGCCTAGAGAAGTTGTGGATGCTTCCTCACTGGAAGTGTTCAAGAATAAGCTAGATGCAGCTTGGAGCAACCTTGTTTAGTGGAAGGAGTCCCATCTTTAGGGTTCCTTCCAACCCAAACCATTACATAGAATCGTAGAATCATAAAATCATAGAATCACTAGAGATTGGAAGGGACCTCGAAAGATCATCTAGTCAAATCCGCCTGCAACAGCAGGATCACCTAAACCAAGTCACACAGGAACCTGTCCAGTCGGGTCTTGAATATCTCCAGTGAGGGAGACTCCACAACCCCCCTGGGCAGCCTGTTCCAGTGCTCCGTCACCCTCACTGTGAAGAAGTTCCTTCTCAGGTTGATGTGGAACCTCCTGTGTTCCAGCTTACAACCGTTGCTCATCTTCCTATCACTACATGACACTGAGAACAGCCCAGTGCCATCCTCCTGACAAACACCCCTCAAATATTTGTAGACATTAATGAGGTCACCCCTCANGGGCGACACCACCCAGCTTTGTGTCATCAGCAAACTTGCTGACAGTGCATTCCAACCCCTCATCAAGTCATCAATGAATAGATTGAACAGGACCGGTCCCAGCACTGACCCCTGGGGCACTCCACTAGATACAGGCCTCCAACTAGACTCTGTCCCATTGACCACCACTCTCTGACTTCTACCCTGTAGCCAGTTTACAATCCACCTCACTACCCGAAAATCCAGGCCACACTGCCTCAGTTTGTCTGCAAGGATGCTGTGAGAGACCGTGTCAAATGCCTTACTCAAGTCAAGATAGATGACATCCACGGCTCTGCCCTCATCCATCCACCTGGTTACACCCTCATAAAAGGCTATCAGGTTGGTCAAGCATGACTTTCCCTTTGTGAAGCCATGCTGACTGTCCCTAATGACCCTCCTGTCCTTGATGTGCCCGGAAACAGCCTCTAATACAAATTACATAATTCTATGATTCTATGATTCTATGATTTCTAGAGATATGTTAACTTGTGATTGTAATGTGCCATAGGTCTGTTGCTTTCCAGGGACCCAGCAACAGAAGAAAATCTTAAAGATAAAACCAATTGAAAACATAAGTAAGTCTAATGTCAAACTATGGAAGATTAGAAAAAAGACGTGTAAAGTAACAGTTGAAATGGACACAAACTGTGGTCACCCTAGCTAAAATCTGGAAGTTCTTCTTTTGCTGGTTAGCACCACGTCCTGAGAAATCTTGCTATCTTTGCATTTCAGGGATCAAGGATGTTAAGGTTTTATAGAAATACTCTCAGGTTCATTAGGATGTATCTGCATTGCTCTCTTTCAGCTGTTATGGCACTAGACAGTTATTTCTCCTTAAACAGCCAAGGGCAATATGAACTATGTAAATACTCTTCTACGTGGTAGCCAGCTCTTTCTGGTACTCAGATATTTTAAAAATAGTAATTAGCTTTTAATCAACCTATTAACCTTGCCCCTAGCCCAATCAGGAATGTTCCTTATTAAATATTGTACAACAATATATATTTTATATCAATTACACTTACTTTCCATTGTGTTCATGGCTTCTGGTAAGCAGAGAGTTTCTCTAAGGAGCACATACAGCACAGCATTAACAAAGTGGTTACTTAGAGCTGCTTCTGATGGTCCAAGTGTCTATTGGGGTATGGGAGCAGGCAGGTCACCGAGGTCTCCAGTTACTTGCTGAAGTTCCCTGATGGTACCATACTAACTCTGCTGTTGGCAGCCACTTGCCCATTTCTAAATAAAAAATGTCAGATATTATTCAGAACAAATGTCTGAATTCAGACCAAGTGTCTGAATTGTCTTATTGTCAGATCTGCTCCAGACCAAAACAGAAGTTTAGGTTAAGGCTTTCTTCTCTTTCACAAAAGAGAAACAGATTCTCTTCTGACCAGTTCTGTTCCCGGCTTATTCCTGACTTTACCTCCCTTAACTTTAAGACGTTTCACTAGACCTACTTGCCCAGGACATCCGGGAACACACTGAGCCGAGGGAAGACCTCTCTGCCAGATGCATCCATTTCAGATGAAAGAGAAGGAGAAGCCAAGCTCATGTTCCTGCTGAGAACACACCGCTGTGTAATACAAGTTCATAAGTATCCAGAATCCAGCTGCTCCCGGTCTCTTTTGCATTAGTGCAGAAATACTGGTAATGAATGTGTTCCTCCACTTTGCCACTGCAGCTTCTACTATGGAAGACTCACAGATTCCTATAAGGGTCTTTGTGATATAAGCACCAACTGGCACAACCAAACCAAAAGTCTCTGCTTCTGTTTAAGTGGCAGTGGACATAAGAGGAGGAAGAAAGTTAAAGAAATTCTTATTTGACGAATCAGGACACTATGGGAATGTGTAAGGGAGTATCTGAGGGTAGTTTACTACTCTCTCTGTGTCTCTCATCTAAAAAGCAGAGAGTCTCAGTACATATGTCACAGTCCTGGCTAAATAGTTCCAATTCCACAGAGGAAAGCATGGAAGCACAGATTTCTGCCAGCCTTGGAAGCTTGCCAGGCTCCATGGTATTTAAGCAGTCATGACTTTGTCTTCATTTGCACATATTAAATATGGATGTGTACATTAATTATGTAAATATGAAACTGCAGATCTCAATCAAGTAGAGCCAAGTATACACTATCTTTTGCAAGTGCTGATTGATGCCATGCATGCAAAAATCACCAGAGACCATTCAGCCCATTGCTGTGTATATTCTGGAGAGGGAAGGGAAGCAAGAAGGCAAATCTCAGCAGTGTTTTATTATGAGAGTGAAACTATAAATGCCATCAATTTCTATAATACCTAATAGTCTCTTCTTGGCAGAACAGAATGTTTACTTAGCAGAAGACAGCTCTAGAGGATGGTGAAGACACATCTTTAGAGTTAGATGAACACTGTGAGGTAGAATCAAGGCTATCGTAACAGTGCTAGTCAAGGGCCAAAACTAGGATTTGATGTGACATGGTAGAAGTACCTGGCTTCTTCTGTAACCCCCTATGAAAGAGAACAAGAACATGACAATCCACTGCGTGCTGGGGCAGAGGATTGACTTTGTGACTGGTCACACCACAACATGTGATCTTTGTCTGCATGCTATCTTTAAGCAAATAGGCTCCCAAACAGGTGAGCTGGGTTGTGTGTGTGACATTTCCAGACTCCTTCAGCACACACATGACAGTGGTGCGTTCTGAGAGAAACCTCATCCTGCAGCCAATGCCCAGGACCCATTTGCCTTCCGTTCACTCAGCTCAACAGCTGTGATCACAGTATCACAGTAATGATAAGGTTGGAAAAGACCTTAAAGATCATCCAGTCCAACCTAGCATCTGCTATTAAACCACAGATTATACTATGTAGGTCTTGTCACCAGGGTATTGTTAAAGTGCTGGCAAATTAATTTCTTTGTCAGTTCTGGCCTTTGCCAGTTAGCCCACACTCTGCCTTTACACTGACCAGCTCCTGAAGAACAATCTGCATGTGCTGGGCTCAGTGAAAAAAAGTCCATTATTTTTAGGATACAAGTGAACTATTTTGTGATCTACAGCAGTGCTTGCACTCTTGCAATCAGCGAAATGAAACTACTATTCATCTTCTAATCCCTTAACAACCATGTTCCCTGGCACTGATGCCAGGTGTATACATTGTCCCTAGAAATTCTGTGTGTGCTCACACATGCTGATCTGCCAAACACGAGTAATCTCTACACTTTGCTTAAGGGATTGCTTGTGTGTGGCTTTGGCCTCTTGTCCAAAAAGCCTGCATGGCACAACTTGGTTGTTTCTGTTTGTGGAATGAACTTTATTTAAATCTATCCCATGTATTGTTAAAGGAAGTTTCACCTTCAGAAGTACAGAGAACAGTCTTCCTCATCAGGACCCCCAGCCTTCCCATGATTGTGCATCACTATCACAGCCTCCATGGCAGTTCCATATAAATTTGTGTCTAGATTTGGGTGCTCAGGCTTTTACCTGGACACGTTAGGAACCTTTGCCTTGTGTTATATTTCTGCCTTTGTTCTGGCAGGTTGTGTATGTGTGCCCTTATCTCCTTATCTATATTATGTCTGTGGGAGACGTCAGCAAGACAAAGACGATGAAAAAAACCTGTGACGAGTGTGTGGAATGCTGGACAATCTGAAAAAACAAAACTAAAAGGGGTTACAGAGATTTTGTGTTCCTGTAATAAATAGTCGTTTAGTTCTCCCCCTCCCTGCCCCACCCCAAATCTCAGATTTTCCTTTAAGACGTGTAATAATTAAAAATTGCCTGATAAAAGGCAGTAAAAGAGAAGTGTAATAGGGAGTACAAAGTATAAACAATTGTGATAATATTTACAATAAATAGATGAATAGGCAAACAAGTTGCAGACACAAAGGGCAGATCTTGACGTGTCCTGGCAACAACTCATCAGTGACAATCAAATCAAGGTTACCACTGCATTTGAACCCTCAGTTTGACCAGGTGTATCTACAGCTTCACACTTTCACTGTGACATACAATTTCTGTGCATGTCCTGGGAAGCTTGAAATTTCCTCCCCATGACATTTTCAAAAAGTCTTGATAAAGAATTAAGTTAAATTGTGCTGGAAAGAATCAAGAAGTTCACCAAAGTTACAATCCAATCAAGGTCTTGTTTGGAAAGTGTAACTAGAATGGCTGAGTTGGGATTTATTATGGTTTTAATATACAACTCACTTTTTCATTACCAAACATACTCTACATGCACACACCAGTGACTCTTGAATACTGAGATTTCAGGTCTTCATTTCTAATGACATAGATAGAAAACTCCCCCCGTGTCCACGGCTTTTATCATCTCTTAGGAATCAGGGGTCATCAGGTCTGGGCAGGGGGAGGGGTGGACTTCAACTGAGGAAGAACATACTTTTTTCGATCTGCTGGAGGGTAGGGAGGCTCTGCAGCGGGATCTGGACAGGCTGGAGAGATGGGCTGAGCTNATGATAGGACAAGGGGAAATGGCCTCAGGTTGCATCAGGGAAGGTTTAGACCGGATGTTAGGAAGAAGTTCTTTACTGAGAGGGTGGTCAGGAGCTGGAATGGATTGCCCAGGGAGGTGGTGATGTCACCATCCCTGGAGCGGTTTAAGGGACGGGTGGATGCGGTGCTTGGGGATATGGTCTAGCGGTTACGCACTAGGAGAAAAGGTTGGACTTGATGACCCTGGAGGTCCTTTCCAGCCATGATGATTCTATGATTCCCCCTTTTTCTTTCCCTTTTTTTGTTTGTTTTTTTTTCCTACTTAATAAAATCTTTAATAAAATTTAATCAAGTTGAATATTTCTAATTCCAGTTTCTGGATGTGTGTCTACGTTACCTCTTTTCTCCCCTTCCAGGGGGTGGGAGGACATTTCCATCTGCACAGCTGAGCAGATTCAGTGGGCTAACCTGGTGCTAAACCGTGACATGTGCTGAAAATGATTAAGCGCCAGAGACCTTTGTAAATTTGAAACTCAGAACCAAAAAGCATTAGATAAGATTCATGTTGATAAATTGATTGATTTCCGATGATTTCGTTTTCAGAAAATGTTAAAGCTTTAATAACCTGTGACTGTTTCCTGCCATTTTTTCTCTTTGTAGAAAATGAGTTAAAGATAATTCATATTGTGTAAGTAAATTTTTTGCAAAAAAACCCGAAGTAGAGATACACCACACCATCTCTCATTTTTATAGATGTCTTGTCCTGTCACCATAAGCTGGTCAAACACAGTTTTTACCACTGTACTCCAGACAATACCAGGCATTACTTTTAATGGTCTCAACGGCAATTAAAAAAAAATAGTAAAGCTCACAAAGTAAATTTTCTGAGTTTTATAGAGACTTTATTTTAGCAATCTTAGTTTTACACATGAAATGAAGCTTCTGGAGGCAGAGATGATCCCCCAAACTGCCAAACAAATAGTTCCAGCTGATACCACAGAAGCCTAAGTACTGCAGTTCATACACAAGATACCTACGTAACACAGGAAGACCACAGTCTATTAGATTTTCAGGTTTTTAAATCTTATATTTGAGGCTTTGCCATAGTAGAACTGGTTGTTTCTTGATGTTTATTAAGTTTATTATTTGGATCATATTGCTAGATTGAAGCCTTATTAGTTATCTTCAAAATGAACCTAACAGCTACAAGACATGGAAATGTGTGTGTGTGCACAGTAACCTATGAACTTCAAGTGAAGTTGCTTCAGAAAATGCCTGTTGAATGCTAGCGAGGACCATTACTTTTACCAAACCAGTGGAACTTCAAAGTATCAGGGCTTTTTCTTCTCTTTTCAGACATTGGCAAGTTTTGTATGGCTGGATTTTCTTGCTCTACCATTTCCAGATCTGTGACACTATATTTACAATCTTGAATTCTCTACCAGCATTGCTTGGCTGAGTGGGATTAATCAATTCACATCTGTTGTCGCATGCTATGTGCTTGAAGTTCAGGCATGCTATTAAAGGCAAAGCAACTTCAGTGAAGATTTCATTTCTGAGAACTTAAAGACACAGCAACTGGGTAAGATATTTCCAGTGTGCTATGAAGTAACTGAAGTATGTCTCTGCTTGTTTGCATCCTGCTGAGATTAATGTTAGCATCTGCAATTACTTCATTAAAAGCCAGAGGTTTTACCTGCCTTCTCTCTCTTCCTTTTAGTGTGGCCCAACAGCACTTTTATTGGTAAGCTACACATACACTGAGATGTGCCATGATTGTATCTCTTGAGCAATTCTCATACTATACTTGGAACTTAAACTATTCTCCTTCACAATGAAGCTTTCATGTCCAATGTTAAGCTGTGCTCTGTGCAAAGATGAAAAAGCTCATCCCAATTAATGTTATATTTATTTGCTAGTGTCCTTAATGACTTGTCTTGAACTCACCAGTGCTCAAAATTTGACACCTTCGGAGCAGTAGCAGGTGTAAAACCATTTACTAGAGGTGCACCTGAAAAGAAAAGTTTGCAGTGGGCATGTGTATGTATTTGTGTGCATGTGTGTGCAAAGTAATGAAAATTTAAGAGAACAATTTTGTACCAAACAAGATCAGTATAGTTAGACTTTAGAAGGATGATACTAAGAGGGGGTCAGTTTTCAGATGGAGAAGCTTGGCATGTGTACTGTTAACGAAGACGTCTTTGGGGTACGTACAGTAATTCATGCCCAAACTCTGTCGTCATGCACTGAGCGACTCCAGACAGACACTGCCTTCAGTCTGTGTTTCAAGACATGCCCAGAGAGAATTGTCACCTCTTGAGTACTCTGGGCACATGCAGGCTTGTCCACTACAATCTGGTTAAAAGCAGTTTTTCTGAGTTCTGCATAATTTAGACTGTACGTGTAACATACACAGACAAACAAATCCATTCCTGGAAGAATATCAGACTGCATATCAAACTGCCCAGGATCTGAAACAAATAATTCCAGCTCAATCCTTTTTTCTGCTTTAGATGGACAGTATATCCGTTAGGAAACTGACAGCTCATTCAGTTTTAAGGGGGAATAATGTTAATGATGTTTGTAAACTGCCAAGTATTGATCTGGGGAAGTCTCACTAAGCATACTTCATAATCCAAATAAGAATTCTTGCTTACTTGACTGGGATTTCCCACATTGCTGCTGTTTGCTGGGGAGTGCCAAGGCACAGCAAGTTTGACAGCCAGGTAATTTATACCACTCCCTTATACTGCTTTTGCTCTTTGTTACGTGGAGCAGGACAACACCAGGCAGGAAGAAATAATTCCACAGGCAGTAGAGCTGGGGCTGTTGCTTGTGTCTTATTACTACAACACACCAAATCTTGCATGTCAGCTTTTCTGTTTCCCTTATGCATGCAATATACCTTTATATTTATTTGTATAATTTATTTGCATAACTGTACAGCCACAACTAGACAACAGGTGCTCTGAAGAAATGTAAAGGGTCCCATTCTTTTGCTGCAGGGGCCCTCTTTGGGCTTGCCCTCTCCCTGGAAGTGTTCAAGACCGTGTCTAGTGAGAGGTGTCCCTGCCCATGGCAGGGGGGTTGGAACTGGATGATATCTGAGGCCCCTTCCAGTCTATCCCATTCTATGATTCTATGATATGGGAGCATGACTGACTGCACTTGCTAGGGAATCTGGTATGTAGAGGAATGGAGGCAAAGATCACCACCCATTGGTGACAATACACCAACAGATAGCTGTGTTGGTGTGCCATGGAGATCAGAGGCTACCTGTGATCTGATTGTGCGGGCGCTCATCCTGGTCCGAGCACTGACCAAGCACTCAGAGCCAACGGGGCAGCCCAAGCTCTAGGCATTGGGCACCTCCCTCAAGATGGGAATTGGAAAAAGCGGGGACAAGGTGTGGGCATGAGGGTCATCCTGGCTCAGTGGCACCCATGGATGGGCAGGACATAGCTGTGGGGATCTGGTGACTTGCCCTGCTGCAGAGGCTGACACAGGGTTCTGAGCTGTGCAAAGGTGGGTGAGCCCAAGGAGTTGAGCAGGGACCAGTCAGGGTTGGTGGCTGGTGCCCTCAAGGCCATGATAGCATAATGTCTTTATTGAGGAGGGTTCACCATGAAGTTTCTCACAGAGAAGAGGAAACCCTCCAAAGGTTGTAGAGCAATTTCTCTGGTAACTCTTTGGCGTGTATTCTTGCAGAGTACTTCTGTTAAAGGGGCGATGTTTTCAGAAGTCCTCAGGAGGATGAAGTGCAAAGTCAACTATCTCTGGAGAATAAACTCAGTTCACAAGCCATTTAGGCTTTTGAAAATGCAGTGCTGACTCTGCAATGACCAGGACAGCACACAGAGGTGAAGGAGGCCATGGATAGGTTAGCAGTTACCTTTCTCCCCAACACCTGGAACTGAAGGCTGACAAAACCATGTAGCACCCATATTTGAGACACAACTCAGACTTTGTGCAGGACAACAAGTTAGCAGGGCTGAACCAGGAAAGAAACCACTCTTACAAAATCAGAAAGCCATGTCCATTTGGCTTTTAATTGACCCCTTAAAGTCTGAGTGATAAGAACTTCATGTGTCTTTTCCTTAAAGCAGTACAAAGACAGAAGAGAAGGAAGAAAGTAACTGCAAAGCTATACAGAATCAGACCAGAAAAGGCACCCAAGAATATTGATGTTAAAGAGGAAATCCACCATATTTACACCATTTTTTACACTTCTTTTTGCAATATATACATTTCTATGATTATTATTGTTGTTGCTGTTGTCATTATTCCTTCACAAGAAACAATTTCAGCTACTGATATTCTGTGCCAGATGTGAATATGACTCCCACTCTTTCAGTATTGCCCATTTTGTAATTATCGTGCCTATATTCAGTGTTACAGCACTGTCTGGAATAGATTTCTTTTCCTTTTTCACATTCAGACCTTCCTGCAATGAGTTTCTGCTTTACCACTGAAAAAGAGCATCAGCAAGCCACCACTGTGCTGAAGCTCTGCAGCTTAACTTCCACACAAGTCCTGTGCGGCATGGGAAATGCCAGGTGCTCCTTCTCCCTCTGTAGCACACAGAATGTGCTTTTCCTCCCTCTTAATGTCTCTTAAAATTTAACTGCCCCAATGGAATCCCTGAATGCTTTTCCAAAGTCAATTCCCCACTGACTTAATGGTCCTAATCCCTTCCTCTGGTAATGACAGAATACCTTTGGTTGGAAAAGACTTTTAATAAGAATTACTTGTGTAGAAGACTAATCTATAAACAAAGCAATTAAAGAAAACCACAGATCTTCATATATAAGAGGTTTCTGAGGCATTTTTGAGGACCGTTTCGGCATTACCGATAAATTTTTTGTCTGTAGGATGATGTTAGCTAAGGGAAGGAAGGGAGGGAGGGAGGGAAGGAGGGAAGGAGGGGAGGTGGGAAGGAGGGGAGCTGGTAAGGCAGGCAGGCAGGTGAAGGAAGGAAAGACATGGAGCAGAGGGAAGCCATTTGTACAACATAGTTCGGTGCCACACTCTGAGTTTGAACTTTCTTATGACCTACTTCTTACCACTGCATGGTGCCAAATTTATCTTTTGTCTTGAGATATGTGACAACTACAGCAGGTATTATACCAAGGCTGATGAGAACCAGCCTGCTTGCCTGTTCACATAGAGAACTACATCCTAGTCATCCTAGTCATGTATTTTTTTTCTATTTGCATCATAGAATTTGTTTTAGGTGATCCTGCTGTTGCAGGCGGATTGGATCTTTCGAGGTCCCTTCCAATCCGTAGTGATTCTATGATTCTGTGATTCTATATTTCCACAGCATAAAATCCAAAATAAAACACTGATGTAATAGTACCATTGCAATTATACTAACATTTTAAAAACAGTTTTAATGGTATTTGTTTTGTTTTGAGACATAATGATTCCAAAAGCTTTGTAGATTCTGTGTAGAAGCCAGCAGTTCCTATCTGACTGATTTAGTCACTTTTTCTCAGGTCAGACAGTACCCCTGAGCTCATACAGTCCATGAGCCTATGAGCTTACTTTATTTATTATCAGTTTTTCCCCAAACGATTTGTTTCCCTGTTTTCCAGTCCCCAATACAGCTTTGTTCCTAGGAATGGCATAGCTGTGGTGCACCAGTTGTTTTCTCAGCTGTCAGATGATTTCATCTTCTCACAGCCATTGCTTCAATATGAAAACACCAGAAGATGTATTACGTATACAAATACAGTACAAACTACGCCATAATTTATGCAGAATCAGATCTGTTTGCCTGAGGTTCTCTCAGCTACAGTTATTCACCTCCTTCCAGCTCTGTCTGGCTCTTGCAGTGAGCTACTCTTTAATCTACATCCAACACACCTAACTGTTCAGGTTGTCTTCATTCCTCTAACAAAAGAGGTCTCTGCACCTCCTCCCCTCACTGACAATGCAGAACAACTCACGCACTTCAAAGACATTAGAATTAATCTGCACAACTTCATGAATATTGTATGAGGTCAGACAGTCAGAAAAGCTTATTTAGACATATTGCATTTGGTTTAATTGCTGGACAACAGCAACGAAAGAACAACCTGTCACTAAAATAATTAGAAAATACTTGCTGCGCGACTCGGGTGCCAACATGGAAACTCCTGGGGATTTCCCTCTAGCAGACAGCGTCTCAGCCCCTGATGGCCTGAACATCATGGACTGAATCTCCAAAATGAATTGAATAAAGATGCAGTACAGCAGTCAATTGCAGAGCTAAAAATGGCTTTTATGATGCCCTAGCAAGCAGGACTTGTGTATTCTTTATGAAAATGAGTATTGACACGTTACCCTTGTCTACCTGAAACTTGAAAAAGACCACTAGATAAACTGAGAATGTGCACTGAACGTATTAAACGTTAATAAATGCCAAGAATCTTTTGTGAATAGCCAAGTCAATATCCTGCCAAGAAAATGTCATAATACAAATACCGAAAAGGACTGGCTTAACCTAGAATTCACATCATCTACAATAAGACAAGAAAATGGTAACAAGACATAGGACTATAAGTGAGAAATAGGAAGGAAAACAGAAGCAAATGATCATTAATAGTTTTTTTAAGTTTTCACAATGGAGAATGATAAGAAAAAGCAAAATAAGCCACTACTAATAATTAATAGCACTGTATTTAATAATACTGCAAACCTAAGAAACAGGAAAAATATTAGGCTGGGTAAAAAGAAAGGTGATAAGGTGACAGCTTTCTAAAATTCAGTACAGAAAACTACATCTGCCTATTTTTCTAAACCCTGCCTGTGGAATAATATCTCAGATGGCATTGTCCCCATAACAGAGATCTGGCACACGCTAAAAAGGAGCCATCATACCTATGTTCAGCATTTTAAAGCAAACTGTACCAAAGAATTTCTTTTTCATTTGACTTAAAGGAATTATCTGAAGAACTGTATGATCTGTCAATTTTTATGATATCTTGGGAAAATAAGGAAATTCCAAAGAACTGGTGAACTACAAACATTCATTATATGTGTAAATGGCAAAAGGGGTGGTTCAGGAAAGTAGGGACAATTATTGTGACACTGATTCCAGCTAAAATACGGGAAAGGAAAAGTTAATGTGATGGTCTAGTCACAAAAAAGTAGAATTTTAAATTATATTTAATGTCAGGCAACATATGAGGTAGATTTTGTCAAATTCACTGGCTCGGAGAAGAGTGGCTGGAAAGCTGCGTGTCAGAAAAGGATCTGGTGATGTTAGTAAAAAAGCTGCTGAACATGATCCAGCAGTATGTTCAGGTGGCCAAGAAGACCAATGGTGTCTTGACTTGTATTAGAAATAGTGTGGCCAGCAGGAGTAGGGAAGAGATTGTTCTCCTGTACTCAGCACTAGTGAGGCCACACCTTGAGTACTGCTTTCAGTTTTGGGCACCTCAACAGAAGAAAGACATTTAGGTGTTGGATTGGGTCCAGAGAAGGACAATGAATCATAGAATCATTACGGATTGGAAGGGACCTTGAAAGATCATCTAGTCCAATCCGCCTGCAACAGCAGGATCACCTAGACCAAGTCACACAGGAACCCGTCCAGTCGGGTCTTGAATATCTGCAGTGAAGGAGACTCCACAACCCCCCTGGGCAACCTGTTCCAGTGCTCTGTCACCCTTACTCTGAAGAAGTTTCTTGTCATATTGATGTGGAACCTCCTATGTTCCAGCTAACACCCACTGCCCCTTGTCCTATCACTAGATGACACTGAGAAGAGCCCGGCTCCATCCTCCTGACACCAACCCTTCAAATATTTATAGGCATTAATGAGGTCACCCCTCAGTCTCTTCTCTTCCAAGCTAGAGACCCAGCTCCCTCAGCTGGTAAAGGGTCTAAAAAGCAAGTCTGATGAAGGAACAGGGGTTGTTTAGCTTGGAGAAAAGGA
The DNA here is from genome assembly GCA_013400115.1 of Rhinopomastus cyanomelas. Taxonomy (NCBI): domain Eukaryota; kingdom Metazoa; phylum Chordata; class Aves; order Bucerotiformes; family Rhinopomastidae; genus Rhinopomastus; species Rhinopomastus cyanomelas. The sequence continues at coordinate 732,936 of VXBP01008371.1, read as the reverse complement.
TTTTGATGAGAGATCTTATTGCTGTCTGCAACTACCTGAAAGAGGTTGCAGAGAGGGGGGTATTTGTCAGTTCTCCAAAATCACTAGTGATAGGACAAGAAGAAATAGCCTCAGGTTGCACCAAGACATATTTAGATTTGATACTAGGAAAAATGTCTTCATTGAAAGGGTTGTCAAATATTGGAACAAGTGGTCTAGTCACTAACCCTGGAGGTGTTTAGAAGATGTGTAGAGACATGGTTTAGTGGTGGTTGGCTTAGTTTTGTTAATGCTTGGACTCAATAATCATAAAAGTCTTTCCCAACCTGAACAATTCTATGAATCTATGAAATAAAGCCACTGTTTCTTCATGAAGAAAGGATCATGGGTTTGGTAGATAAAGACAATTGCATTGTCACAACACATTTAGATTTCTCTGAGACATTTGACTTAGCAACACATGACATTTTGGTTAGAAATCTTGCATTAAATGGAATTAACAGAACAAATATTAGACGGCTAAAGAATGTGTTTGTGACATATCCCAGAACCTAGTTGCTAAGACTGAGTTATTAGCAAGTGACATTTCCATCCAGTGCTCTTTAATATTGTCATCAGTGACTTAGCTACATTGCTTTTCACATTTTTTCTAGACCATGAACACCCTCCTCCCCTAGCAAGCTGCAGGTGACTGACAAAGTAAGCTGGCAGTAGGATTGCTTTTCTCAGTTGTCTTTGGACCCTGGGAAGGAGTACATGGACCCACAGGCTTAAGACCTCCTTGTAACATTTGTGAATGGTACCAGAATTGGTGTAATATTTAATGGTGCAAGCAGGCCATAACCACAGCTCAGCTCAAAATGTTTGTTTAAGCAACTAGGAACCACCAGAGTGTGCTTAATGTTAATGCAGTCAGACACAAGGTACCACAGCTGACAACCAGAATAGAAATGACACCTTCAGAGAGGAAACGGTGCTCAAAAATGTACCTAGATCCACATTTAGAGGACATTTGCAGTGCTCTGACCTGATTGGTTTCATGAAAGGGTTTCCAGAGCAGCATGGGAAGCAGAAGGAGGAAGGTCCTCTGTTTGACAGTTAAATGAATTTCTGAATGAGATGGCTGATGCTACAAAATGGTAGAGACAACCCTGCTCCAGCGAGTGCATTTTGCGTTCTGCTCAAGATCATTTTTACTGACACATTCTAAGTGTCATTTTACTAACAATTCTAAGTTTAAACACCACTTCCTTCTATTCTGTGAGGTGTCTATTGCAAAAATCACCAGACCCCTGATTAATCTGCTGGATCCCAGACACATCCCTTGCAAGGATGGGTTGCAAGTGGCGATGCCACAGCAAGTCCCACTGAGCGACTGAGAAAAGGACAACTGTTCTACAGAGTGGTCTGTTTCCTGTCATGAAGAATTCATAAGGACCTCACTGGGGCCAGAAGGATATCTAAGCCCTAGCCAAGACAGAAGCTATGGCAGAAGTATCCAGCAGTAACCACATTCCATTTCCTCCTATGACCCCAGGTTGCACTGGCGAGACGCTGTTGCAGACTTTGGGCTTTCTAGATTGCCCTCAACAGCAGGTAGCCCCTCGCACGTGCCATCATAAGAGACTGCTATAGTCTCTCTTCTCCCCTCGTATTTCCTAGACCTACTATTGGTCATCAGCTGCTCTCCTCGCCAGCCTGTGCAAGAAGAGGAAGGTGGCACAGTGCCACAAAGAGCTGGCTCCCTTGTGAAAGCGTTCTAAGGTGTAATCTAATGCACAGCTCAGTGCCACATGGAGGCCCAGATGTAATGTCTGATGCTGATGGGGTTACATTCCCAGAACAGCCAGCAATCTCCCTCCTACCCCAAGGAGCACTTTCATCCATCTCAACCAAAGTATGATAGCCAACATTCTTTGAACTGGTTGCTCCTACTAAGCACTTCCTTTGATCTCTGAGAATCTTTCTCCACCTCTGCCCACCTAAGTAATTTCTAGGGAAAATGTATTCATAAAACAGATCTAGAAACCAGTGTTTTGCTTAAGCACTTACCCAGGCTGCTGGGCAGCACACTGATCATTGCTTTCAGCCACTGTGTGGATTGCTGTTTGGAAATAGATCTGCTGCTTTGCCATCCTTAAGCTCTCCCTTTTAACAATGCTTTGTGTGTTAATGAGGTTAGAGCTAATCTGTGATTTGTGGATGCCCTGCTGTGAATCAATACAGTTTTGATAGAAAATAACAAACTATCTGTGATATTATTGGAGAAAAATTCAGAGGCATTTTCAGCAGCATTGCTGCTGCTGGGTCCATTGTCACTCTCCTAGTAGGGAGGCAAGAGGAAAGGTTCCAGCAGCCATGTCTGAAAGAATAGTGTTTCTATAAGATTATCTCTACATAGCTATACAGTCCTAAAAACCCACTTGATTTTGACCTTAAACTTATAGAGAGTTTGCAAAGGCATTTCGTTGGAAGATCAAACGTCACTTAATCTTCCTTCTCCTTTCCATATTCATGGGAATTTTTCCTCAAAATAGTCCCATTTTAATTAGTAATATGGCCTTCAAAGGTAGAACCCCTATTTGGCTTCACTTACTGCTGCTGCTGCTGCTTGAAGGGTGTAATTCAACAGAGAAGTGAGTACCACAGGGACAGGCTGTAGATAGAACAGTCATCTCCAAATACTTAATGTTGTTGACATATTTTGAGCTCATAACATTTTTCTTTAATTTTCTGATTATCCTTTCGTCTCATGGTCTGACTATTAATAGTGAATTGGAATTATCTGACTACCTACTGTAAGTGGGTATTGGAGACAAAAGACTGGTCAGGAGAAGGTGGCTTGTCCTTTGTTCTTGTTGCAAGGGCAACACAGCATTAAAGACAGACAGAAAGGGTGAAAGAACCAGGCAGTGCACGAACAACATCACAGAGACACGGAGGCCTGCCTGTGTTACAGTTCAACCAAACAGAGTGTGGTATTGCCCAGATTTGAAGCTACCCTTGGGAGCTCATCTAGTGAAACTGAAACCATCTGTTCCCTTTAACAAGGTTGTATTCAAGAATTAAGGAGCCTGAGTCAGAGAGAGTGACATGCATATTAAAAAGCCATGTAATTCTTGAATAGTACCAGAATTCAAAATAACCCTATTGAAGACTGTGTGCTGAAAAATGAACATGTAAATCATGCCTCCTGGTAGATAATAATGTAAAGGTATTGACACTGATCTGAATTCTGTAATCAGGCTTGCTTCTGTAAACAGTAATGAAGATTGAACCACTTGGAAGCCTTGGAGTATGCTTAAATAGGTTTGTATAGACTAGCCTTTTCCCTGTAGTATGGACAGAAGAACAAAGTGAAGACCTAAAGTTGTAAACGTTAGCATTCAAGTTGCTTGTGAATGATTAACTGCCCCTAGAAGAGTGTGCATTGGGATACAGGCTCCACTTGTAGGATTATTCACTGGTTTTTCCTCCAGGACCCCTGCCTCATTCATCATCTGAGATAGATGTCATTTATTTAATGAGAAGCACTTCTGTATCTACTGTGCCATTCTGTGTATACTCCTAGGCTGTAAAACATGAACATTTTTACAGTCCCACCTGAAGTTAGAAACCTTAATTCTTGCATCAGGATTTCTATTGTACTCCTCCTTACATCAGAATGCTCCAAAAGCTTTCTCACAATATCCTGTTTTTATAAACCCTGAACAGAGGCAGAACTAGTTGAAAGTAAACACCCTGCTTTTGGGTGCCCAGCTGTTTATCTACATGGTGGGGGAGGTGTGTTCCGTACTGAAGTCTGCTACAGGGCATCATTCAGGCTGGGCAACCCCCTGGACCTCACAGAAGATATCTCCAGATTGCTTTCCAGAGCATCTGTTTGCCTAAGTAATACCTTCAAGTCTTGCACTAGCAGAGACCCAGGTCATGGCCGAGGTCCAGAGCACCTAGAGTACAGTGCTAATCGTGTTAGCAACAGTTAGGATAAACTTGGTTTTGACTTACAGTGCTCACAGCTCCAGATGCCTCAGAATAGCTCTACTGGCTTGTGTTGGAGCTCTGAATCCATAGTTTTGCTGCAAAACAGACACCAAGGCCCCAGTCAGGAAGACAAATGGAAAACCAGGAGATCTGTGAGAAAAGCCTCCAATAGCTCCACGAAGGTATTTGGGCAATTAAGGTGCAGAGAAGCACCTAGCGAGCTTTCCAAGATCCTCTTGGCAACCACTGTAAGCAACCAGCTCCTGCTTGGAGCACCCCGGCACTCAGAAATCCGGTCCTGAGTGGTTTTCCAGTACTACGTGTGAATTCTGAGGTAGAAGAAAAATCTTGTCCCTTAAGGCAGCGTTGAACTACTCTCACAATAACAGAGCGCATCAAACATGGCTCCAGAAGGGTCCTTGATTCTTACCCAGTACATTCCCTTGCCTCCAGCCTCTGCTCTCACAGGACAGGATCAACTCTTTCTAAATTATCCGTGATAGATTTTTTTTGACCTGTTCTTAACACAGAACAATTGTAAAGCTGAATTACTCGATCATTACCAAGAGCTATGAAGTTAAATACAAGGTTTAAGAGCAGAAGGAAAAAATATGTTTCAAGCCCAATCCTGCAGGCATCTTGACTGTGAAATCCTGGTGTTTTTTGTTATTCTTTCCTGGGACTCTGGTTCAGCAATCAGGTCCTGCTATGATAGGCTTTGAGCTGACTTCCAGTGGCTTAAAATTGTATAATACTTCTTCCATATTATCCCCTCTCTAGATAAGGCTTAAAGATTGCAGAGCCCTTAAGATATGCACTTCAGAAAGAATAAAAATCCTGTGACTGGAAATTATCTTTGTTTAGCTTAAAGTTGTTAGAGCATGAAGTTTATTTTTACAACCAAGAAAACAAGCAAAAGGCTTTAAAATGCAAACCAGAATGTCTGTATTATAGGGGCAGATTTAGGCTGACGGAAGAAGAGCCAGATTAGTCTCCTTTATTAGCAGTGTCCAATGTGGTGTGTGACAAGGGTCGAATAATGGGACATTAGTCAGACTGCTGAACTGGTTTTTCCCCAACTACCTCATCTAGCTGTGCTCAGTATGGCACCAGTTTTACTCGAGATGGTTTGGCTGACTGAATACAGAGATGCTTGCAGGGCAGTTAGCTTCAGGGGAGATTTATGTAGCTGGAAATAATAGCCCGCTAATGCAGAAGTGCCAAAAACTGACTCAGTGTTAAGATATGAGTACTGAAGAGTTCATAGATGGACCAAGGAAAGTCACACATGCCCATATATATGTGTGGGTACACCTAACACACCTGCATGTATTGATTCTTACTGTCTGCAGCAGATAAATAGCAGCAAATATTTCTTCCTGCATTTTCATTGTACAAAGTACCTTTTCTGTTTCTATAGCAACTTCTGTTGTTTGTAACTTATGGTTCATGCTAAAAATACACTGATTTAAAAGGGAGAAAAATCTAAAAAGTTAGAATAATTGGGAAAGATGGCAATTTGGAATCAAAATAAAGGCATAGACTAAGCTTAATAAGTAGCTTGTTCACCATACGAAGCACTGAATGTGACATCCATTATGCAACTTATAAAAAAGAAATGGGGCTTTTATTAGTGTGTCTCAGGTTCTTTGTTATAACCTGAGTTACTGCCATTTGAATGACTACGTAGTGTTCTCCATCAGAAATGCAGCCACTTGCTTATAAGTAGAGTTCCACCTCTAGACATACTTGTCTTCCTGACACAGGGACCCTATTATAGCCTTCAGAGTAATAAGTGCAATTAATGTTCTCCATTCTACAGTGAATATGAGTCCTACATCACGTGAAACCAGGTTTTGTGATAAAGTTCTACTTTAGCAATGAGCAGCAAGATAAACTGTGATGGCTTTTATTCTTCTTCCTTTAAATGAAGAGAAAGTCTTTTCTGGGTCATTCTTCATCTTCAGGTGATAAAGGTCTGAAACAGTCCCTCCTCTTGTCATTAAAATTTTATGGACACACACTGGTTTTGAAGGGCAATTAGTTTTCCACTCCATGCTGTGTTGCTGTAGTTTGGGCAATGTAGAATATTTATAATATTAGAATCACAGGATGTTAGAGGTTGGAAGGGACCTTGAAAGATCATCTAAGTCACCCCCCCTGCTGGATCAGGGTCAGCCTACAGTACTGTCTCAAGACGTCCTACATGGGGCTCAGACCCATGACCCCAGAGTCCCATGCTCTACCAACTGAGCCAGCAAACTCAGACTATTAGGCATGCACAGAGAGTCACACGTTCAATACAAAAGTGCTGTGGACGTTTGGCTGCAGGTTGCATTACAATCTGCAGAGCAGGGGGCATTTTCTTCCAGTGGACTTGTGGCCTCCACTGATTTCTCTTCTCTCTCCCCCACATCATACTCCAGCAGTGTTCTACCTCTGTGAAACAGAAAGCGCTTATTCTTGGACATGGATGGAGCGGGTCCATCCCAACCTCTGGTCTGTGCCTAAGGACTTCATTATGGGAAAGGAGAAGAGAAAGGAATTGCAAGAAAAAACCAGAAGGTCCAAGCTATTAACAAGCAGCTTGTGTGCAATATCCAATTAAAAAAAGTGGATACAAGAGTAAGACACGGCAACACCTTTGCAACAGCCACAAGCATTCTGAAAGATCTTAATCTTTTATCCAACTAAGCTGAATACTTGGGAGGACAGAGACTACTACACTATATTCTGAACAAAACATTGTCAGCAGCCAATAAATTAAACGGCAATAAATGGAGTCACTCTGCTGCCATGCCATTCTACACATATGTTCCTGCTGTTGCATATTGGTGTTTGCTTCTCCTTGAACTTGCTCAGTTATCTACATCTTTCTTCAGGCTGATGATTTTCAATTATTTCCTTGTTGATCTCTGTATTTTGCCGGGGGAGGTGCAGAACACGTCTTTACTTCCCTCTGTTCCTCATTATATTCTGCAGATCACTCTGTTTTATCCTCTCCTCTGCTGCTCCCAGACATCTTTGCCTTTGAAAAGTGTGTTGGTTCTAAGTTATTCACACTCCATTTCAGCATGAATAGATTTATTTTGCAAGGGCACATAGTTATGACAAGAGAGATGCAACTGAATGAGGGTAGGTCAGAAAGGTTGAAAGATTAAGACTTTTGGCACCCAGGAAAGGAGTCTCCCTGCCTGTCCACTGATTTCCAAATAAAAAATCATGAGTTAACAGTGGCAAATTACAGACTAGCTGTCACTCTTGTTTGCAGAGGTTTGCACACCTCACTCTCTCTACTGCTGCTCTTCTTTATACCAGCAGTCTTAGAAGAGACACTGAGATTTAAGCATCTGCCAAGGTCTAGAGCAGGACAGGTATCTCGCTGCAAATCTGCTTTTCTGACTCCAAGCCATTCCTTTCCCTCTGCATTTTAAGTTTCACTGCAATGCCAGAAGCAGCTGTTTCATGTTAGTTCAAATTATCCCTAGAATTATTATCGAAAGAACCAAAATCCCCAAAGGTGCCCAAATAGTCAAGGCATAGCATTTTTCTTTCAGCTCTGCTTCCCTAGAACTGCCAATAATTATTCAGGAAGGTTCTCTTACCACACCAAAGTATATGCAGCTGAGGACTGAGCCTTTGGTGGAAACTGTGTTCATCTCTAATGATTTCTGGTCCACTCATATTCAAACCTACCTTTAAAAAATGCCACTCTCATCCTCTACCCTAAGGAAAGCAAGGGTCTTTAGGTCTCTTCCTTGGCAGACTGCAGGAAGAAGTCTCCCTGTCTATGGAAAGCCTGAGGATGTCCCACCCTGATGCCTAGTCTAGCCTCTGGAGTAAGCAAAGGCAGCTCTGCTCTCAAATAAAGGGAACCCTGGTTTTACAGTGAGCATGGCTGGAGCAAGTAATGGGGAGCTGAAGCAGCATGGGAAGTTAGACATCATTCAGGTATGATCTGTCCTGCTTACAGAACAGCATCAAAGTTTTAACTTTTGAGAGTGCTCAAATTCTATAACATCAGGGACACATTCTTCACTGATTCCAGAGGGTTTGTTTTGGCAGAAAACTTAGAGACATCCCAATGGAAGGGTGGCTGCCACTTGTGGGAATCCTCACTTGGAAAGGCAAGAGATACTTTTGTGGCTCCAGGACAAATGCAGCTTCCAAGAAACATGTGTGACACCTCTGCCTGTTCCTATTTCAGGTGACATGCAGGTTTCCACACAAGGAAGATGCAAGAAGTCAGGTTATTTAGACCTGATGAAAAATTTCAGGATTTTATCAGGGACTGTCTGCTAGCTGCACACAAGCCAGAGCTTGATGAAAACCTGCCACGTATTTATCTGGTTATAGGCAGGTATTTATTTATGCCTTGGTCCATCCAAGGTGCACCTCCTTGTAAAAAGCTGGTGGCTCCATGCAGAAACAGGGGGCTGTGATTGGCCACCTTCTGGCTACATCGTTCCTGTGATGAGTTCTACCAGCCTCAGTAAGAAGCACAAAAACCAGCCAGAAAGGCAACATCTCATTTCTTTTCTTGATTGCCAGTGATAAGCACATATTCATTAGGGGGGTTTGAGCAGAGAAAGGTTCAGCATTTTCCTTTCCCTAAGCTCCAGCAAATCTCTACTCTGCCATATGTGGTAAAGAAAAGCTTTTTAAGTGCAGGTTGTAACCCATCTCAGTCTAGCCCTAATCAAATCCACATCTGGAAGATATCAGGATGCACTGCAATTTTGAAATGTGGGAGGTTAGGGCTCATTCTTTTGTTCTATATTTTTAAAAGTGATGTAGACCCTCCTGGTGCTTTGTACTTATTTTACTTGTATTTTAATTTGTGTTCCATTATGTTGCCTTTTTCTTTTGGGAGTAGTTTGCTGCTGGCCTGTGATCTGCTTCATAATTCAAGTGGAAAGTTTTTGACAATAAAAATGGCTTTAATTTCAGACAAAAAGTGGTTAGAAGTTTTTGAAAATAAAAAGGATCTGTACCTTTCTCTGAAGTGCAGTGATTTCTAAGCTTCTGAGTGCATGAGAAAGCCTCAGTATTTTAGAAGGTTGGATTGATATTAGAAACTGCCTTTTGGTCTTCTAATACCTTCATGAACACGTATCTTGAGGATCTGAAGCTGACACCCAGGTCACATTTACTTGCAGAAGAAAAACATCTGAGGGAAACTTCTGGCAGATCATTATGCCACCGAGATGTAACTTCCACATCTAGGAATTCCTACTGTGACTTCCACAGCAGAATTGCCTGCTCTGAGCATGAATATGCGTGTTTTAAACAGCATGCCCAGAACAACAGCACGATACCCTATGGGGAAGAGCTTTCTGGACAGCAGATCTGTGTTTCTGAAGCCTGCTGGAGTCTGTTTTCTGTGCCTGATTCCTTTGGTACAGGAAGGGCTTGGAGAGTAAGCTGACCATGAGCTGACAAGTGCCCTTGTTGCCAAGAAGTCCAATGGTATCCTGAGGTACATTAAGTAGTATGTGTCCAGTAGGTCTAGAGTGGTCATCCTTCCCCTCTATTCTGACCTGGTGAACCCACACCTGGAGCACTATGTACAGTTCTGGGCACCCCATTCGAGACAGACTAGAGAGAACCCACAGGAGGGCAACGAAGATGACTGGGAGTCTGGCACATTTGCAGGAAAGGCTGGGAGAGCTGGAGCTGTTTAGCCTTGAGAAAAGAATGAACGGAGAGCTGATTCACACATAAGTATCTGAAAGGCAGATGTAGGGAGGCTGGTGCCAGAGTGCTTTCAGTTCTGTCCAGTGACAGGACAAGGAGCCATGGCCACAAGCTAGAACACTAGCTTAGAAATAAGGAAAAACTTCCCTACAGTGTGACTTGCAAAGCCCCAGAACAAGCTGCCCAGAGAGGCTGTGGAGTCTCCTGTGGAGGTAGTCAAATGCCAACTGGACACAGCTCTGTGCAATGTGCTTTAGCAGCCCGGCTTTGGTGGTGGGGCACTGGACTTGATGATCTCTCGATGTCCTCTCCAACTGAGGTTTCTGTGTGATTCTGTGGATAAACCTGTCAGTCAAAGGGGGTCTCTTCCAGCAGAGAGAACAAAAACTGTCAGTGTTCTGGTTGTGCCTTCAGCTCTCCACTGCATCTGCCATCAGAGTAACCCAGAGCAGGCCCTGGCTACAGCCTGCTCATTCCAGACAGCTGAAACCCAGGCACCTAAGGAAGCATCCTTAGAAGAGGAACATGACCCTACTCTTCCATCAAGATGCGCAAACCATGTTTTTGCACCAGGACCATGAGGGTCTTCTGCAGGTGTTATGTGGAAATTTCTGGCTGCTCCCTGACTCATTAAGGTGAGCCAGCCCTCCTTTCTCTCCAAGCCCCTGGATTCATAAGGCAACAAGAGCTAAGCAACCAACCCAAGAGAAAGCTGATATGTATGTCGGGCAAATCCTATATCTGGGTAATATGAGGTCCAAGGGTGTAGGCGATGCCACAAAGCATACCTAATCTACAGCCTAAAGGTGGTCTTGGACCCTTTCAGCTTCTCTAGAAGGTTGAGCATCATCCAGGAGCCTAACCAAACTTGGTTTCCACACCATTTTGGTTTAATGGTAAATAACATGAGAGGGCCACAACTGAGTGTACAGAGGACACCAGGGCAGGCAAATGGGGTAAGGGCAGTGGGGGCACCTGAAGCCTATCTCCAGGTGGACAAGACATTTCTCTTCTTTGAATGTGCAGTCATGTTAAGCCCCCACACACACTGGACAGATTTTAAAGGAAATATTCTCAGATCTAAAAACCTGAACTTGCTTGGCACCATTTCTAACCAGATCAGTTATTTTCCTTACCATGGCTGAAGGCTGTGAGTTAGAATCCTTTTAAAGTCAGAAAACAACAGGGAAAAGTGCTTCAGAAAGTCCTCCCAGGATGAGTGAGAGTGCTGTGTTTTTATGTTGTTGAATACAGGGTGAACTTAAAAGGAGAGACCATTTCCATTGTTTCTGAAGCGAGAATCACTGGTGGTTTCCTTTGAGTATAGTCCCTCTGCACAGAGCCTGAAAGGCAGCTGGAGGTGTCTCTGCATGACCTCAGTCAGCCTCTCTGCAGGCTAAGCAGGATGCACAAGAAGAATCAGTCGCTGGCCATGTCCTGCCTGTAAGAAATTCATAAAGCTAAATTTGGCTTGCAACTGCCTTTAAGCCCACCATAAGAACACTACCATGTCTTGTTTGGCAGGCGTCTCGTCATGCAGCAATTATCTCCCTTTTAGGAGCACTGAGAGCAAGCACAATCAAATTCTTGTTATAGCCAGCAGCAAAACCCAGGCTGAATTCAGCAAGAGCTGCAGCAGGGAATGCTAGCATCCTCTAGGCCAAGCTTAGAAGGAAGCCTCCTCCTTAGAAAGAGTCTTCTCCAGCCAGAACTTCAAGCTGATAGAACTGAAAGTGCAGGTTGGTGACATATTTTAATTACAAAATTTATTTTCTGGTTTTCCTTTTTTTTTTTAAGGTGAGCAACTTAAATAACTTTCCCTTTACTTAAAATTCTCCTCTCAAATAAAACCTTGTGCTAGCAAACACACATGCAAGTGATGGAAGACTTAGACGATGATACGTTGGAAATCCATCTCGACCCCTAAAACTGACACTTGTAATCCCCTGGAAGGTACCCTGTGCTGCAAAAGCAGCCTCTTCTATTCCAACTTTGCATTTAATTAATCTTTGTCTGAAGGGCATGTTCTTGTTACTCAGAAGCATGCCTCAGTGGTGCTGATGTTCAGCTGAGTGACCTCAAGTTGGTTAACAATTATCACCCTATAGTTTTCCAGCCAATTATCTCCAGAGGTACTAGAAAAGATTATTTATTATCTCTGTCTCACTTGGTAAAAAAAAGAGAAAGTATCCCTAAAAATTAATTTAGTTTCCTTAGGGAAGGTTATAAATGTGTGATGCAGTATTATGTAAGGGCTGGGATCTTTGGACATGTTTTTACTCTGTCTGTACATTCATACAGTGTCTCTAGTGCAATGAACAGTGGTGCAGCTGCAAAATGGTTTGGACTGGGTTGCTGAGCTGGCTTCTTGGCCATGTGAAAGGGGCTGATAGTGGGTACTGAGTGTGTTTTGGATGAGTCAATTTTATTTAATTTTATTATAAGTAGGCACCATGGCAAACTATAGGGGTAGATAAATCAGTTTATTACACCAGTGTGCATTCTTCTTGGTATTTCTTCAGCACTCAGAAAGCCATCTAAACCTAAGAATTCAGTGTGCTAGGTGCTGAACAAACAAAGACCAAACACATAACCTGTATGCCAGAAAGCATGCACTTTAAATGTGAGACAAAACTATAACTGATGGCCAGGGAACATCAGACAGGAATAATGGAACAAGATGAATAGGCTTAAGAAGGCTGGGATGTCAGTGGGAAATATAGGTGGGTGAGGTACCTGTTGTAGGTGGTCACGTTATTGCAAACTTTAGTGAATGTACTTGGATACTGAAGGAAAAATACACTTTCAATACTTAAGAATTACAAATGGCAGGGGACATTTGTTACACATGAATAAGATGATATCTGGAAAATAGAAGGTTAAAAAATGCACTGCTAGCTCCAAGGCTGTGGGCTAGGGTAGGCAGCATAGGCAACAGTCCAAAGAAGGAAGAGCACAAAGAAAGGGAGAAGGCAGGAAAATTGAGAACTCCTTGGAGATCCTCCGCGTGCTCTTCCCTCAAAGAAGAACCATCTTTAGAAGAAAGGTGACTGCCTCCCATAAGGAGGTAACTCCGGGGAATGTTGAACAAGCATTTTCTGAAAGGCTGGCAGAAGATCGAGACACCTGTGACTTGCTGTGACTGCCCCGGAGCCCCAGAGCTAAAATGTCTGGTCATGACTGTGATGGATTTGGCACTTTCACAGTACAAACCCAACTGCAAAAGGCCCCTGTCTCCCCATGTGCACTATGATATCTGTTCATTGCAGCTCAAGGAAAGAAGCGGGACCTTTCTGCCCTGCCTCCATGCAATCTGAGGAGCAGCTACACGCAGCTGAACGATTTGCATCTGCCAGATGTTTGTGGTGGGTTTTTTCCAGTCTTGCACATCTCTCTTGGACTCAATAACTCATCATTGATGCATTCGAGGCATTTCCTTTTGTCTACCTGCACAGCCTTGTGCAGTTGTAATGAAGAGTCTGAGGTAAAAAGATAAATGTAGCCTCTGTGTCCCCCTGTGGACAAGATGTCCTTGGTTCCAGCATGGGGAGGCAGTTAATGAAGAAGACAGCTTTGTTGCATGTCAGTATGGCCTGTGCAAACCAGACAATTTTCTATATCATTCTGTGGGAATATAAGGTCTTTCTGGAATGTTGTGAATACTTGTTTTCTCATAGGGTTGGATTTAATGGATCATTTTTCTAGAGCAGCACACAATACTGCAGGGTACTCAACATTGACATCAAGGATGTGGGGCAAAATGCTATTGTGCTTTATGTATAGCTGTGTCTGTGCTGTTAGCAACCAAAGGCCAGATAACATCAAGGACACAGGATTTTGTCCCACAATGGTTCATAGGGTGTGATCCCTGGGAGCAAAGCTGACATCTGCAATGTTTATAAAACCTAGACTGTGTGTTTATCTTCACCGTAATGTTGTGTGTGCTTTGCTGGGTGGTAAACAACACTGTGAGCATCAACCATGACAATTCCTTTCCTTCAAAGGTCCAACAATGAACATGAGCAAATAGCTTTGGGAGACTGAGGGGTGACCTCATTAATGTCTATAAATATCTGAGGGGTGGGTGTCAGGAGGATGGAGCCAGGCTCTTCTCAATGGCATCTAGTGATAGAACAAGGGGCAATGGGTGTAAGGGGGAACAGAGGAGGTTCCACATCAATATGAGAAGGAACTTTTTAATAGTGAGGGTGACAGAGCACTGGAACAGGCTGCCCAGGGAGGTTGTGGAGTCTCCTTCACTGGAGATGTTTAAAACCCACCTGGATGTGTTCTTGTGTGACTTGGTCTAGGTGATCCTGCTGTGTCAGGGGGATTGGACTGGATGATCTTTCGAGGTCCCTTCCAATCTCTAATGATTCTATGATTCTATGACTCCATGACCTAGTCCACTGAATAATCCTGAGAATTTTTCCAGCTTGCCCTTCATATGTTTAACAACCTAAAAATTGGTTTGGTATGATTGTCCTGTAAAGCAGGTTCTAATCTCAGCATTCTTGTCTCCTGGATGAGCTAAAGAAATACAATTAATAGTCTGTTCCTCAAACCACTGATCTACACTCCTGATAATTTAGACAAAGATAGAAATGCTTTTGAGTTTTTAGTCCTGTCCTTGAAAGAGTGTACTTGTAGACAGAAGAATTCTGTTTTGAAGAGGGCTCAAATATTCATATATTGTCTAAAATGCCTTCTCTTGCCAACAGTCCAAGAGTGATTTTTCAATATATGTGGAACATGAGCTCTTTGAAGTAAATCTTCACCTAGCATGCTTATAAATCCAGGCACAGTAAAGGCTTAAATCATGGTTAACAGTGAATAGTGTCAGGGAAAACAAACTAGAAACAAACTGCCAGGCAGAAAACTCTTCATATAGCAGAACCCTCTTGAAAAGCAAATGCAAACATCCCCAGACTCCTAATTTATCTGATTTCTCCTATTTTATTCACTTTCATGCTTCTTATAAATATCTGTCACATATCTGCTTTGCTGCATTAAGCCACTGAAGAAGAAAGACTTTGAAACAGAGAACATAAAATGTTGAACAAGCCAGTGATCACAGGACTATGTAATTAGCCAAAACAAGTCATTCTCTTCGGTGGCATTACATAGAAAATAGTTCCCCACTGGTATTAAAAAAAACTGGAATACCAGCAAATGAAAGAAGGCCCAGATATGTCCATAATCTGTTAGTGCTCATTTCTCTGTGCTCTCTTGTTCAGGGCAGGTACCAAGAATGAAATCTTACCAGGAGGTTGCCTGTGTTACCACAGCTTTGGACTAAGATGGGAAGTGGTAACTCATCTCAGGCAGTGTCTCTCACAGGTGCCATCCTCACGCAAGTTACTTTAGCATTATTTCCACTTCTTATTGTATTCTAGGTGAACTGGGATAGCTCAAAGGCTCAGTGCAGGAACTTCCTGGTGGAGCTGCAGGGTAGTAATTTTCCACTGTCCCACAACACTAAAACCTCAGAACATCTGCACTGACTCCATTTCCCCATGTCCATAATGCAGAGAACCAGCCTGTATGGCCCAGCTGCTCATCTCCTCTTTGAGTATTTGAAGACATTGAGCACTAGTGACGAAGGCACAAAGTGACAGTTTGGAAAAGGGACACTAACTGCAAACATTTTTATTTCTTTTCAGTTTCCTGAAAGGACACGTTAGGCTTGATACCAGATGTATAACAGTCCTTTCCAGAGAGAACTGAATGATCATATCTGCCTCTATAAGAACAGACTTCTGCACAGCCACAGGATTTGTCATCTATCGTCTTTGCATGAGACACAGGCTCTTCATCTTCACCCAGAATCACCAAACAAGAGAAGTGAACACTTACCTTCCTGCCTGATGTCTGACACTTGTGTTCCCCTCCTGCCCTAGCACCCTTTTTAGCTCTAGCTATAGCTCTTCCTGGCAACAAAAGCACTGAGAACCAAAGCCAGACAAGCCCTAAGGGCGACTCGTGACCAAACAATGTTGGTTAAGGTGGCACTGCAGAGTGACACACAGTGCCTGTATTGGCATCACTGTCACTCCCCAGAACTGACTGCTGAGGTTGAGCACTGGAAGAGCTGCATCCCTGAGGCTGATGTCTCAGACACTAAATGAAGATGGTAAGTTTGCAGGTTTTGTCTTCTTTGCATCTTAAAGTCGAGAATAGAGCCCTCCTCAGCCTAGAGGGAGAGGAAAGCAAGGATCACTCTTTTATTTCCTTAAAGATGAATTTCTCGTGGAGAGAGATTCAATTAAAGGGCTGGATCTTCAGCTGCAGCTTTTAAGTGAAACTGTATGTCATAAGCCTTTGATTTATTTGAGAGAGGTTTGGTTTGTCCTTACAGACTCCTTTTCAAGGGTCTTTTTTAATGGAATATAGGGCCATTTTAACCACACTTTTGTAGCTGATGATGATTCAAGAAGAAAATAATGAAATGTCCACTGACACATCAAAATGTACTGTATCCCACCATGGTCTTTGGTTGCAAAGACTTACAGAATCAGGGGAAAATTATGTTTGACAGAGGTAGTGACCACTGACACCTTTCCTACCTCAGCAATGTCTCTAGTTGGCTAAAACTGTAACTGCTTGATGCTGGCATGTTAGTCAGTCACAGGAGGCAAAGTGTCTTTTGGACCACTGCTGTTACTGAATTTGTAGAGCAAGTCTGCTAAGATCGGGATTTCTCCACCCAAGACAGATGTGTTCAAATGACCAGAGCAAAGGTTGCACAGTCTGAAGACACACATTGAAATGTCAGACGATGTTTCTTTCCTTTCCAAAGCATTTTCTGATTCCTAAGTCATGAACTCGAGCAGCATGTAGTTTTATAAAGACCAGTGATTTATTTTACACCAGGGAAGGGAATTCATGGTGACCATGGAAAAAGTCAGTGTCAGAACTGGAGCTTGCAACTAGCAGTACTGTCTTCTGAACTCAAGAGCAGCCTGTTAGGTTTTGCCTAATTGCCAGTCTAAATTAGATATTAATGACATTTCCCACTCTCATTTTCTTACTGCAGCAGGATGAAAATCAGAATGTGGGCAAGAAAATGCCTGTGCTGGGACTCACAGAGTCTGAAAGAAAAAGATATTGTTTTCCATGTCTGTTTTTCTTCTTAGATGTGATGGTGACAGCTGCCCTCAGAAAAACACAGAGACAGTTGGATAGGGAATACTTTTGTTATGAGCTAAACCCAATATCTATCTTAATAGTTTTGAGCCAGGACTCAGATAGTAAAAGAAAAACAGAACAGGACAAAGGGAATGAAATAAATTTCTCCAGGATCTTCCTCTCTCGAGGGACTGGAAGGAAATTTCTGAAGGCATTTCCACATGTCTCTGTTTAGTCACTCTTAGAGCAGGCTCCTAGCCACACTCACCTCCTCTAAAGCATACCCTCATTCATTTGGGTATCCTTGAGCATTGAGAAATGATGCTGTGGGCTACAGCCAGGACACTTCCCTGACCCGCCATCAGATGCAGAAGTCGCACAGCCCCCATGGAAGCTGGGAGGCTTGAGTGAAAGCATCTACTCTCCCGCAAAGGAATATCCAGTCACACATCTCTTCACAAGAGAGGATTTCAAGGCCTCCTGCTGACTCTTTTAAAAGCTAATTAGACTGGAAACTCTTGGCAGGTCTTTACAGGAATTGTGCTGCAGGGACTGCTCAGTCATTTCAGTTCTTCTAATAAGGAGACCTGACACACAGTATCTGCAGAATTCCTTGTGGCACTCCTCTGGCTCCCTTTCCTCCTTCCCTGCTTGCATGCTGGTGTCATCATTGCATGCAGCGTTTCTTCTCATTTCCAGATTCTGCTGCACCTGGGTGCAAAGCGAGACAGATCTGCTTCCACACATCTGCTCTTGCTCAGCTGTGCCACGGGCAAGTTTAGTTTGCTAGGTTAAAGAGTGTTCTCGCTCCCATGTGCTCGTAGATGGGCCTGCAAACATAAAGACATCTGAAAGAGAAGATCTCAGTGCCGCGTGCCAGACAGGAGCTGCGGCAGCAGACCTTCGGAAGGGCTGTTTGTATCCAGCCTTGGTGACCCGACGGCCTCTTTCTTTAAGAACTGCTGCTGCAGAGCGCTGCAAACAGCGGTACAGGGGAAGCGCTGCAGCTCCCTGCACGTCTGAGTTCTCCAAGTATCAGTAGAAATGCTCCATCTGTGCCTGCCCATCTGCACCGCACGCTTCGGCAAGACAACACGCCAGAACCTCTCCTTCCCTCCCCCTCCAGCTCTCCTCTTTCTTCAGAGGCACTGGGCAGAAAACAATGTCCAATGCAGGGTTGCTGTTTCTGTCTTTTGTTCTGATTACCCTGGAGGGAGAAGAAAAACCTTGCCCTCCTCCCATTCGGCCCTGCAGGAACTACATGGGTTACCAAATGCAAAGGGTCTGACTCTGAGCAAAACCTGTGGTGGAGCCAAGGTGACTCCCAGAGAGAAAGATTACGTTGTCTTGTAGCTTCAGGGTTTCCTGTGGAAGAAAACCAGACTTACTGTAGATGCAGACATGGGGCATGTGGCCACAGGGAGAGGAGATCAGATGGAGCTGAGCCCAGGAAGTGAAAGGAAGCCCCGCAGGGTCAGTCTCCTACTGCCAAGGAGGAGTTGGTGTCAGCACTGCTCTCTGCCATCCCAGTACCACTGGTGTGCTCGGCTATCCCATCCCTCATGCTTGCTCAGAAGTAGCAGCATTCTGAATTTTCATGGTTTTGCCATGGGCAGACAAAAGCCACAGCCAGTCTGATACTGCCAAAACCTGGAGGCACCTGCTTTCTTAGTCTGTGTGGCTAGTTGTCCAAATCAGTTCCCCTAGTCTGAACATTTAAGGATTCTCTTTGGGCTCTATTCTCTGTTCTTACTGCTGCATGATAGCAGGTCTGCCTGCTAATCCTGAAGTTATCACTTACCACGAGAAGGTTTGTTTGTCTTTGTTATTTCAACTTGACAGAGCAGAGGAGGGGATAAGACTGAAGGGTTTTCTAAAATTCTGTGAATGCTGTTTTGATACCAGGAGCATGCTACACTGGTACTTCTTGGTTTTCACACAACTCAGCCACCTGGCAGAGGGCATTAAAAACAAAGTGACTCTGCTTGCCACAGATATCAAACAAATAATAAACAATCACACCAGAGTGATTACGAGCAACCTAGAGGCAGAAAACCATTCAATAGGGTGGCTCAGATGAACTGTCACTAACAAGAGGAGCAGTCAAAGGCGAAGTGCTACGGCCAAGCAGCACACACCAGGTAATCCTGAAGGTAGTCTGACCTAAAAGAGGTTTTAAAGCTCCTTCCTCTCCTAGATTGCCATCCAATAAATCTTTTGAGAATGTACTTGTATGTGAATTTAAGTAGCTGTAATGATGTCTTGGGTACCCATCAGCGAGCCCTGAGCAACTCTGGAAGCATGAGCAGGACTTAGCATTTTACAGAAGGTAGGTACAAACAGTAAAATGAGCAGGAGGCACAATTATTTCTTTTCCCTGGGATTCCTGAAACACACATGATATGGAATGGATGGGTATGTTTTTTCATTCTTGCTTTTCTGTCTTTCCATCCTGCTTCCTCTGTCAGCACGAAAAATTCACGCGCACACCCAGAGAAACTCACAGTGTCCTGACCTGACCCCCACCACTAGGAGTGGTACTGGACAGCACTTAGCTATTAAAAACCACGCAGAGTGATGTGAAAACAGCCTTAGAGGATTTTCATTAAGAATTAACACAGCTTCATGGAATCATAAAATCACAGAAGGGTTTAGGTGGGAAGGAACCTGAGAGATCATCTAGTTCCAAGCCCCCTGCCAAGGGCAGGTTCACCTCTTACTAGATTACTCTCAAAAGGGCAAGTAACTCAGAAAGCAACTGAGTTTAGCAGAGGGCCAGCTTCTCTGATGGTGCCCCCGGGCAACTTGACTGCAGGGCATCTGGGTCCCTGTGTGGGAGCGAGAGCAAACACCACATGATGGTGGATAGAAGGTGCTCAGATTGTTTCTCCACCAGCTGGTTGATCCTGGGGTTATTACTGAGCAGCAGCTCATGTACCACAAGGTATCATTTTCATGTTGGAGTAGTAACAAGCCACTAACCAGTCTCGTTACACCAGTGCGGAACAGCCTGCTGCTGCTACAAATTAGTTCCCCACTCTCAGTTCCTCCCTGACATGTTCACACTCTCATTGAGATACTGGTGCCCAACACTAGTGTTTGGCTCAGCTTATGATCTCTGGAGTGGGCAATTCTGAGGCTGGCACATCAGACTGTTCGTCATCCTAAATCAGGGAAGTTATAAATGATGGTGTCTGCCTAGGGCTTGGCTGTGCGTGTCTCTAGGGCACCGAGTGTTTCAGACACGATTCTTCTGCAGATGCCTTGCACATGATTGTACGATGTTTAACAGCTGTTTTTCACAACAAAAAGTTTTGCCCCCTTACGTGACACACTCACCTGTCTTTTAAGGCAGTGCCCTTTGTTACTAGTAGTTATTGATTCACAGTATCACAGTATTACCAAGGTTGGAAGAGACCTCATAGATCATCAAGTCCAACCTGTCACCACAGAGCTCAAGGCTAGACCATGGCACCAAGTGCCACGTCCAATCCTGCCTTGAACAGCTCCAGAGATGGCGACTCCACCACCTCCCTGGGCAGGCCATTCCAGTGGCCAATGACTCTCTCGGTGAAGAACTTTCTCCTCACCTCAAGCCTAAATTTCCCCTGGCGCAGCTTGAGGCTGTGTCCTCTTGTTCTGGTGCTGGCTGCCTGAGAGAAGAGAGCAACCTCCTCCTGGCCACAACCACCCCTCAGGTAGTTGTAGACAGCAATAAGGTCTCCCCTGAGCCTCCTCTTCTCAAGGCTAAACAATCCCAGCTCCCTCAGCCTCTCCTCATAGGGCTTGTGCTCAAGGCCTCTCACCAGCCTCGTTGCCCTTCTCTGGACACGTATTCCTTGAATGCAAGGGAATATGAGTTCAATTAGCTGGTCGTAACACTGTAGTTCAGGGCTTATCAGCATTTCCAGCATACAAGTTTCTATTTTCAAACTTTCTATAACTTAACCATAAAAATTAAGTCTGAGTTAAAGTTGACATTCAACATCCTTTTAAAAATTATTAGTTCATAACATGCACTAATTACTTTTATTATTTTAGAGCCACTGTTTACTGCAAACATTTAGTGAACTTCCAACCAATATTTCTCTAAGACGGGCACTTCCACTCCATGCAGTCTTCAGAAGAAATGATTTTTCTCACTGGATGAAAAATGGCTCACAGAGACTTCTGCAGGCACTGCAAACTGCTCCCCCAGAGCACAACACTTCCCTGTTGCACAGAATGGAAATACTCCAGTAGCTCCAGAAATCAATGTCCCTTTACCGCAGATCATGTCCTATCCCTGTTTGCTGCTGTGTCTTTTCTCCAAAAATACTCATTTTGTCTCAGGTTTTGTCTTCACTTTCCAAAAGAAGTTGGGTAGGAGTGCTCCAGCACTCTTCAGGCGATGCTTGCCCTCATATTTACTTTAGCCTTAAAAATGGGAGCATCTCACTAAAGGAAAGGACTTCTTTCCACACACTTTCAGCTTGTGACTGCATTGCTGCCTGCACTGGTCACACAGGCTCTGCTGATGGGAGCCTGCAATGGGTTGCCCAGGAAGGTTGTGGAGGCCCTGTCCTTGGAGGTGTTTAAGGCTGGGCTGGATGAGGCTCTGGCCAGCATGATCTAGGGTGGGGTGTCCCTGCCCATGGTAGGGGAGTTGGAACTGGATGATCCTGTGGTCCCTTCTAACCCTGACAGACTGTATGACTTGGTCTGGGAGATCCTGCTGTGGCAGGGGGATTGGATTAGATGATCTTTTGAGGTCCCTTCCAATCCCTAATGATTCTATGATTCTATTTCTGCCCATTTAGCTTCTACTCCAGCATCAATTTGCAGCCAGGTCAGTCCCAGAGCACCAAAAAAACTGCACTGGCTAATGCAGTGATCTCCTTCATGGCAATCAAATACAGAGCCCAAAAAGCCAGCTCGCCCAGCATTGTCTCACAATTGCATGACAGTTTGGATCCCACTGGTAGCTTTTCAGCACAAGCAAGGACTTCCTAGATGGAAGCTCCTCCTGAATTAGGGCTCAGCAGTAATGTGAGATGCACTGCTCAGGGGGATGCAATATCTTGCCTGAAACTCATTGGGGGCTGTGAGCCAAAGCCTTTGGCTCTCAGAGAAGCAAGACACTGCCAACCAGCTGACTGGCAAATCTCAGCACTGTGAGAGCGAGACACAGCCCTGACTTTCTTGCTCCAGCTGAGACAGGAATTCAGCAGAGCTGCTCTTTCTCATCATGTCAATGTATTGCTCTTGTAGGAGATGCTGCTAGCTTTCCCCTGCTGCTGTGGTCCCAGGCTAGAGCAGACATATGTTGCTGTGGTGGGCTTTTTCCCAAGGAGAAGCAGCTACTTTTGGTTCCCAGCTGCTGTGGAGCTCAGTGGCAGCCTGGTGAGTCTAAAATTATAATCTCTGCTTCTGCTTTTTTGGGTTTTGGGGGTTTTTTTTGGTAATTAAATGAGGACTTCCTGCTATCACCTAGAAATTTGCCTTCCTAGCTCTAAACCTTCATCATTTATCCCTCCTTTGATATTACTGTACTAAAGCAGTACTCCCAACCATTGCCATCTCCTTCGCTTTGTTCCTCCTCCTATTCTCTGATAAACAGCTCAAACACAGTATTTGACTGTTTGGTATTCTTACTGCTGCCTTATATGAAAGAGTGAAGTTTAACTTTCAAAACTACTCAACAAGAGACCACTTTCCATCATCCAGACTGGTCTGCCCAGGTGCCTGTCTTTGCCCCAAACTGACAGCAAGCCTGTCTGACCTGTGGGTGTGAGGGGTAGACACCATGGCTTTTGCCATGCTGTGTCCTGCTTGTTTCCACTGCAGGTAAACCCACTGAATGGGCAGAGTGAGTTGCAGATGGTCCTCTGAGCTGACAGCCTGGGGGTTCACTCTCAGAGCATATGCCCTTCAGGATAGATGGATGGAGCTTAAATATTCTTAAGATGCTTAGGGAGTTTTTTAACTTTGTCCTTTTTATATTCTAATATTGATTTTCTAGCCTTTAAAATACCTAAAATAGTATGAATGTTTATAATCTAATTGTTATAAGGATGGGACTTTAAAAGGCATTTTAGTCTACAACATTTTAACCTGGAGCAGATTTAGTGTTGTCTAAATACTTTGTTTAAGATAACATAAAATAATTTCCTTCTCTTCCAGGGGATATATAATAGTCACAAAATCTTTTCTTTACAAACAGAATTTCATAGAATGAGTCGGGTTAGAAGGGACCTTAAAGATCACCTAGATCCCCCCCACTGTCATGGGCAGAGGTACCTCCCGCTAGACCCGGTTGCTCAAAGCCCCAGCATGGGACACGGTCCCAACCCATTCACTGAGTTTGGAGAAGTCTGTGGGGCAGTTGCAGAGTAACGATGGTTACTAAGACAGATCATTTCAACACCCTGACTCACCTGGTTCTGAGAGAGCCAAAGGACCTGCACCTGACAGACTCAATGTCCTTTTGTCTTGATCTCAGTCAATACCCCCTTTATGATCCTTTCACTGCCCCAGTCAGGGAATCACACTTCTGAGACCGTTTCTGTCTCGCCCCACCTTGCCCCTCACAGTGGGTTACCAGGAGGGTAATCTTTTGGATACTGCAACACCCTGCACACTGATGCAAGAGCTGACCTGTGCTTGGCAGAGCCATGAGGCTGATCAAGTCATGACAATGACTCAGAGGAAAAATTTGGCAGGTTATTTATTAGCTAAAAATTTTAATAAACAAACAGGGAACTTTACAATGATTAATTGATGATTTTCCGAAAGCCAATAATTGGCAACTTTCAGCGAGCAAATAAAGCTCTTTGGTGGTTGAGGCTATGTTCTTAACAACTCAGTGTAACTCAAAAATGATTATATATGTGAATATTTGTGTAGAGCAGAAGAAGAAAAAGGAAAGATAAGAGAAAGTCATAGAGAGGAGAGGAAGCTAGAGAAAGGAGAAATATCAGCACCCTTGGAGCTCGCACTGTTGTAGCGCAGCAAAGCTTGGTCAGCAAACAAGAGCATGTGTTTCCGCTTTAGGCAGCTTCATTTGTTCAAGACTAGCCCGGGGGTGCCAGAATCCTTGTGTGGTTTAGTCTTTGGGCTTTAGTGGTCTGGTTTCCATCAGTGAGTTGAAGGAATAATTGGCTAGTAGATTAGCTTGTGGATGGCTAATCAATTGCCTCACCTCTACTACTCTGTCTGGACAACCATCCCAAACATCTCAACATTTTGTCTCAATATGTCAGCTCACAGATGAGAAGAAAGCAGTCTGCACCTACGCCACATCTTCACGAAGGAGCAAGAGAAAACTTTTCCTTCTCTGAGCTTTTCAGTGGTTTGAGACTGTTTCGTGAAAAGGCCGGGTGGGGGGAAACTAGGTAAATTTCGTTAAGGCTAAGTGTTCCTTTCCTTCTAGCTTAGTCCTCATAAATTGAGGGGCTAGGGGCAGCTGAGTTTAGACCTTAATACAAATGTCAATTGAAAACGAGGATAAAATCCAAACTGGATTATAAACTAGTATAATTTATTGTTCACAAGTAACACTATATAGATTCTTTGGATGGGACTGATTTGCAGAAACAGTGTCTGCCCTTAAGGGATACAAAATAGACAGGTGAACATAGAAGCCATACGATTACAGACAAGAGGCAGAGGTCTTACCCATGGAGTTAAATCAGAGAGGAGAGGGACAAGTCAGCTGATGCGCCTTTTAGTCTTTTGGTGCCAGGTTCTGGAGTATCCTCTGCTACCCTTTGCTTCTTCCCTTTTTCGGTCTGATTTTTACATATTTTTATGTGTTTGTGTGTGAAACTTGAGCCTGTAGTCAAAAACAATGGGCGTAGTACTTGCGCAATATCTCTTCTTGATGGGGCATTGTTTTATCAGCTTTTCCGGATCTCCAGCCATTGTCACTGCTGCCCAGAGACATCTTTGTGTCATCAGGAGATTTCCTAGGGAGGCCTCCACCTCCTGAAGCAATCTCACCTTCAGACAATGGATGTGTTAGCTCTGGCTGAAGACATCTGGTCTTATCTTGATTGTACCTCAAGGCCAGGCCATGTATGGGGTAGACATGTCTTAGGCATCCCCAGCCTCTCTGGGCAACCAGCTCCAGTGCCTCAACAGCCTCACAATGAAAGCTTCTTCTTTAGGTCTTATCTAAGCCTACCTTTCAGTTTCAAGCCATTACTGCTTGTTGCTACATGTCCTTATAAAAAGTCCCTCTCCAGCATTCCCATAAAAATTTCATTCTCCTTCTCTGTAGATGTTTAAGCCCTGCCTGGGTATGTTCCTGTGAGGCTCTGGCAGGGGGTTTGGACTAGGTGATTTTTCGAGGTCCCTTCCAATCCCTAAGGATTCCATGATTCTGTAAGGTCCCTTTAAGTGCTGGAAGGCTGCAACAAGATCCCCCTGGAGCCTCTCTTCTCCAGGCTGGATGTTCCCACTCTGAGTTTTAGACTAAGTGATATGCTCCGACCCTTTGATTATCTTTGCAGCCCTCCTTTGAACCTGCTCCAATAGATCCATGTCCTTATATTGGAGGCCCCAGGATTTGTATTTTAATCTTGTAAATTATAACTTCCACACTAAGGCGAGTCAAGCGAAATAGGACTCAGGAACACGTGATCAACAACAGAGGAAAAAGCAGCTGAAATACATCAGCATTACCGCACTAATGTGTGGCACTCTTGTGACAGCTGTACGTATAAAGACTTATTTGCCAACACAGAAGTCTCTGTCTGCAATATTGATTTAAATATAGCTTGCTTTTCTCTCTTCAGTGGGTCATAATGTAGTAGTAGCGTGTCCTCTGATGTCCTCTGCTTTCACAGTTGATACAGGGACCCAGCTAGAAAGAGTAGAGAAAATGAATTAGCGGTACAGCAGCAGAGTGTAGCCATTGCCTAGATATATGTAGTGCTACAGGACCAGTTCATGTCTGGAACTGGTAAGAATTGTTATTAATGCCATGCTAGGAATACGCATCCCTGTAGCAACGCAGCTGTGGATTAAGGTGACATGTGTTTCAGCAGCACAAATGGTACAGGTATTACAAAGTCTGAGATGCCGTTTCTGTGCCGTGAATGGTGGCCTCTCTGTTCTCTTCCTTGTATGTGTGTCTGTGCGAGCACTAGTATGATGGCAGCTGTGTATTCAGATTGCCACACTATAAGCAACAGTGATAGCCAGACAGGACCCATAAAGCTCTATCAATTAACCCACACACATTTTAAAGGTGCTTACGTCTGATGCCACACAACAGTTTGCAGTAATTCAGAAAGTTTTTTAATAGCATATTACTTAAATCAATCCGTGTCAGCTGTCCTCTGCCCACTGTGGGGTGAAGGGCTTTTTTGCAGTGTTCCTGGCTGGGTCTGCACTGTACTTGGTTACAGCAGCTTGGCAAGATCAAGATGACTTTCTTCTCCAGGACTTCCCCAATTGCTCTTTCACAGATTAAATGTAGACTCATTCTCCCTTAATGATACTTGACCTTCACTGATATTTATTGCTTTCAATGTGTTTTTATAAGGTGAACAGGTAAATATAAAGGGACTTTTAATGCTGCCATAGCTGCAATGCATTTCCTGTAGGCTGGATAACAAATTTATTAGAAGCTATGTGCTTGCAAGTAGTCTGACACTGGGCCATCCCTTCCAGTCACCTTATCTCTGTGAAAAGGGGTCAGAGCCTCCATCTTAATAGCCTGGCTCCACACAGCCAGTGAAGATGGGCTGCACTGCTTCTGTCCAAGATCTCTGAGCCAGCATGGGTTGCTGAAAGTGACTTTTAAGACTTTTGTTGAGGATGACACCAAACATTTGTCCTAGACTATGGCTCTGAGTACCACGGAAAACACTTTTGCAGTTGCAATTGCTGGAGATGGATCCATGATGGTAGTACTGCAAGCTTGGGCTTGATACTGGGAACATAGTAGTGCGGTAAGTAAGATCTTTAAGAGGTCTCATTGGCCTTGCCCTGGGAACTTGCCCCTGCCAGCTGGACCTTCATGCTGTCCCCAGGATTCTGTAAAGGTTGTGGAAAACAGGCCTATTAAACCATCAGTATTATTCACAGCAGCAGAGGGATGTCAGGATGAGTTCCTGTGTGACTTGGTTTAGGTGATCCTGCTGTTGCAGGCGGATTGGACTAGATGATCTTTCGAGGTCCCTTCCAATCCATAGTGATTCTATGATTCTATGATTCTATGCCATGCTGTACAGCAGCTGCACACCCACCCTCACTCCTCTGCTCTGGTACCGCCTGCTGCAAGAACACTCTCCAGGGCAGCAGATTCCTCAGCTGCTGTATGAAGTAGCCACAGTCACACTGGGGGATTTCTACTACAATATATTCCGTTTATAATGGAGAGGTGTCAGACTTTTCTGACTGCTCATGAAGAGTTCCTTTGTGGACCTTCTGTCCAGTCAGCTCATCGCTGCAGGGCATTACATTGCAGATGAAGTGAGAACAGGTGGCAGTGGCTGTCACATGTGGTTGATTGTGGTTTATGGGATCAGAGGTTTCTACCTTCTGCAAGAGAATCTAGAATTGCTGAGGTGGGAATCCTCTTCTGGCTTGTTCTGCTTTGGTAGGGTGAGGGCTGCAACCTTGTTACTGGTTTTGCCATGCTGAGCTCACTGCTACTCTCACACCTCCTGGAAAGTACCTCTCTCTCAGACTTGAAAGACTGACCAGTCCACAGCAGGGAGAGAGCTGTGTTTTGCCAATAACAAGGAAAGCCAAGCTTAATTTTCCATTTGTTGATTACCTTGCTTTGGAGTTTCTTTCCTTTGTGTTGGGAAGCATGTCCTACACAGCTAATTTTGGAGAATCTCCCGAGGAGGTTTGGCATTGATGTCACATTGACATCAAGCTGACCCAAAAAATTACAGAGAGATGGTGGTAGTAAAGTACGTTTCTGATTCCAGTTCACAAAGCCCATAGAAAGTCATCTTCGCTTGTTTTTAGTCAAGTGCTTGTTTTGCAGTGCACTGCAGTGTTGCATCCAACCTCAGTGCTCCTCCCAAAGCATTCATGGCTGGAAAGCATATGGGCATAGAATCATAGAATGTTCTAGGCTGGAAGGGATCTCTATAGGTCATCTGGTCCAACCTCCCTACACAGGGCCAGCTCTACCTAGGTCAGGTTGTTCTGAGCCTCATCAAGCCTGACCTTAAATAACTCCAGGGATGGGGCACCCACCACCTACCTCCCTTGGCAGCTCATTCCAGCCATCAACCACCCTCACATTGAACTTTCCCAGCTTGAACCCATTGCTCCTTGTCCTATCCATACAAACCCTTTTGAAGAGACCTTCCCCTGCCTTCATGTAGGCCCAGCCCTCAGGTACTGGAAGGTCAAAACAGTGTCCCTCTGGAGCCTTCTTTTCTGCAGGCTGAACAGCCCCAACTCTCTCAGCCTGTGCTCATACAGGAGATGCTCCAATCGTCTGATCATTTTAGTGGCCCTCTACGTTAAAACTACTACATTAAATGTCTGTTTGCTTAGGGAAAAAATGGAATGTGTGGGTTTTAGATGTTCTGGGTTTGAAAGTTTGAATGTTCAGCATGAACATGGGTCTGGTTCTCATTTTGCCAGGAGATACGCTCTTGGATTTGCATATTTCCAGCACTGAGACGTCCACAATATTTCTGATTTAAAGAAATATAGAGAAAAGGGATGAGGTCCAGATGAAGAAGAGTCTATTGATCAGTTCCATTCCACTCCTTTCATCTAACTCAACAGGAATAATTTCTTAACTTCCACTCACCCAATCATTTAGTAGTTTATGTTTGTACCTCTCTGTTTTGTTTCCATTATGTGTTTCTCTCCGTTTTCAGCTGTTTACTACCTTCCTTTCAAAAGATTTCCCAGAACCCTTTACACGTGCTGTTCTGAAGTTCCACCTGGAAAATTTTGCCGTGTGTTTTGTTTCCCCAGAGGAACAGTTATATGCTAAGTGGGTTCAGTTTTTCAACAGAAAATGAGAGCTCAGGCACAGAAGTATGTGAAAGGCATCTAGCACGTGTCTCAGCTCCATGCTCTCTCCCAGTGCAAATGAGTGAAGTAGTCATCACAGGAGTGTGCTGTGATGTGGAAGAGATACCACCATTGACTTCTGTTCCGTGTTGCACCCAGAGGAAGACAGTTCACTCAGCTGACACACAGAAGCCTCTTGCTAACGTTCCAGCCAATAAATGACTCTGAGGTCATTCCTTTACACCTGCTAGTTAGATGCCACTTAGATACAGCAGCATGGTAACAGGCTGCTTGGTAGCTGTGCTAGAAATGAAGCAGGAACCATTTCCCTGTGTTGTCTCCAAGGAGGAGTTCAGTATAAGTCAGTCCCTTAACATCAGTTTGACATCAGCCTGGGTCTTTGCCACATTAACTCAATTCATTACCCGCTGTCATCCACACTTTGCATTCTATTTAGGATGTCAGGGGACCTGTTCATCCCTAATGGCTGAGGAAGCATTTGTGTTTTATAAGCTCTTTGGGGCACACCATAAGGAACTAAAAGTGTCTGGTTTATTTTCTTTGTTAAATTTACCTGCACCCAGGACCACTGCAAATGGAATGGCTCCTGAAATGTAAGGAGTACCCTCAAAGATGCCTCTTATATGCTCTCTCCTCAAAAAGGCCTGCTGGTCTTTTAATAAATAATGCATAGAGAATGTTATTGGGGATAGGGAGGAAATTACAAAACGTTAGTTTGTTGTTCTGTCTTTTATCTCGAGCTAAACTTTGATCTCTGGAAAGTGTTTCTACTGTCATCTGTAAGAGTTCCCTTAGTCTTTACTCAGTCACATATTAAAATTCAGCTGACTAATTTCACTGGATTTCTTTGATCTTTTTTCCTCAATGTGAATTACTCTAGCTGAAGAGTTCCCATTTGCCTAAGCAAAATTCATCTTCCTTTCTCTGTCCATTCCGACCTGTGGACATTTCTTTGTGGCCATTTCACCTACCTGCCCTGGCTTATTCAGGTATATTGCTCCTTTTCTTTGCTTAGGCTCTTCTTTTCAGGTGCTCATGGCTTGGATGAGCATACAATCTGCTGGATAAAACACTGGTTGAACAGATGGGCCCAAAGAGTGGTGGCTAATGGAGTTAAATCCAGGTGGTGGCCTGTCACAAGTGGTAGCCTCAGGGTTTGGTGTTGGGACCATTCCCGTTCAACATCTTTATTGATGTTTGGAGATGACACCAAGTTAAGTGGGAGTGCTCCTCTGCCAGAGGGTAGGGAGGCTCCTCAGAGAGATTTTGACAGATTGCAGCAATGGGCCAATGTCAATGACAGGAGCTTCAATAAGGCCAAGTGCCAGGTCCTGCACTTGGGCCACAGCAACCCCATGCAATGCTACAGGCTTGGGGAGCTGTGGCTGGAGAGCAGCTGGCAGAGAGGAACTTGGGGGCTCTAACTGACAGGAAGATAAATATGTGCCCAGGCAGCCAAGAAGGTCAATGGCATCTGGCTTGTATTAGAAATAATGTGGCCAGCAGGAGTAGGGAGATTATCATCCCCTTATACTCAGCGCTGGTGAGCCCACATCTTGAGCACTCTGTCCAGTTTTGGGCACCTCAATACAAGACAGATGTGGAGGTACTGGAGCGGGTGCAGAGGAAGGCAACTAAGCTGATGAAGGGTTTGGAGAATAAATCTGATGAGGAAAGGCTGAAAGAGCTGAGACTGTTTAGTTTAAAGAAGAGGAGGCTGAGAGGTGACCCCATCACTCTCTACAACTACCTGTAGGGACGTTGTGGAGAGATTGGTCCTGGTCTCTTCTCAGAATCAATTAGCGATAGAACAAGAGGGAATGGGTTCAAGTTACAACAGGGGAGGTTTAGACTTGATATTAAGAAGGATTTTTTCACAGAAAGGGTGGTCAAGCACTGGAATGGGCTTCCCAGGGAGGTGGTTGAGTTGCCACCCCTGGATGTGTTTAAGGATCATTTGGATGAGGTGTTGAGGGATATGGTTTTGGGGTGAACTTGTAAGGCAGGGTAGCCAGTTGGACTTGATGATCCCAGGGGTCTTTTCCAATGAGAGTGATGCTGTGGTTCTGTGGTCGGTAGTGCAATGGTAATACAAGTTTAGCAACAATCCAAGAAAAGGTCTATTAGGCTCTTCGCTTGTTGCAAACCTCTGCTTTTGAACCTGTGTGGTTACAACGCTCATGATTATGCAGGTGCCTGACACATGCACTTGGGCCAGCCTAGGAAAAATGGAAGAGCCATGGCAGGAGTTGTGTCAGAGGCACTTTTCCTGAGAAGTGCAGCAAAACAGCAGCATCCTTCTCAGCATAATCCCTCAGTCACCCAGCACGTAGATTATTAGAGAGACGCGCTTCTTACATCTCCCACCCACTCACTTCTCATTTGTTCCTGAAAGGAGCAAGGAAATGATATCTTCTGTGTCCCCACATAAATAAACCCCACTGCTGTCAACCCCCCCCCATGAGCACCATGCACATATGCTTGTGGACACACACTCACACTCTACCTGCTTCTCTCCACACAACATCTGTGTTAACCCTCTGTAAAACTAAAGGCATTTTCACAAATCTTTAGAGGTGGAACAAGGACTGGCTGCAGTGCTGTGTGCTTGTTGCTCACAATTCCACTGTTCTGAAATCAAACCATGTACCATGGCCCATATACAGGTCTGTACCACCCATCGCAGGACAGGAAGTTGTTTTTTCACAGGCCAGTGCAGAACTTGGATCACAGTGTTTTATCTAAATGGATCCACACCATATGGTAATTTCATGTGTCATGTCTGCCAGATTTCAGCTAGAATTTTCTATTAGAGTTGGAGATTATACTTTTTCAGTCGAATAGTTGTCAGTATTACATTCCAGTAATGTGCTCCTGATGATTTGACACAGATCAGTGCAAACTGAAAGAGAAATGAATCTGCTGAATTAATCAGCTCTGGGCTGGTAGAGTAAAGAAAGAGAAAATGCAGCCTTTCCTTTCTGAACAAACCTCACTATCTTGGGACAAACTCATTAAGTAGTTTTATGCCACTCCAATTATTTTTTGAAGCTCCAATTTTTGTCCATTATCATCAAACTCTTGGTAACAGATGGAAGTTGAATTGCAGAAGGGTTGTCCAGTCAACGTGAGTGATTCTTTGGACCACACATATAGGTAAGTGTCTGGGCAGCTGAGAAGATGGTCTCTCCCCTATTGTGCCCCTCCTTGCCTCCACCTGTAGAAGAGCCATTTGGGCTGCAAAAGGGAATGACATATTATTCATCTAATGTGCCATTTCAACACATTCAGCTAGCTATGACCTAGGCAGCCGCCTGTGATATGATCTAGCCAGGGCTGCCCGATGCTGATCCTGAAGAGTGTGATGCTGTAACATGCGCCACTCTGAGTTAGCTTCACAACCCATGACAGTTTCTGTGTGGTGATGGTTTAGCCCAATGAACCTCCCTGTTATGACCTCTTCTTGTTGTTCCTCTTCTTTCCCTTTTCCAGCCCATCTCTGACCATAGTGTGTTCCAGCCAGGGACAGGCACATCTCAGGTAGATGCTGTGTATGAGATCACAGAAGGTCTCACTCACAGGGTTATTCTGAGCTCAGTAAATCAGTGCTGTCTCTGCTGAGAAGCAAGAAGAGGTCTCCAATGGCAGAGGAGGGGTGAAACACTCACTAACTTGTCAGATCACATCTCATCTCATGAACGCATCATACAAGGCAGCCCCTCTGAAAAAGCAGTTTATCTCTCAGCTTCACCATCATGTTGATGATGAGATGGTAAGCTGGTACGTCAGTACCTGTGTGCTTTCCCTATGCAGGCTATGGGTCTTTTAGGTCAGATGTAGCTAACTCTTGGTTGGTGTAATTTAATCACTCGCCACGCGCTTGACAGCCATTTAACTCTGCTACTCTGTGTTATGTCTCTCCTCTTGATAACAGTTCACAGTGAAACTGCAGCTCTGCGGGTGTTTCCACCAGCAGGCAGACACTCCAATCCAGGACAAAGACTGCTGTAGGTCAAATGTAGGGAGAAACGATAATTCTTTTTGACTTAACTCCCAGCATGCATGGTGGGAACCCCAAGTGGAAAACGTCATCCCTCTCTGCCTCAAATTTGCCATCTCATTTCCATTTATATTCTTAGTTATGATACATGATTCCCTCTTCCAGCTTTGGTTCTGTCGATTTTGAGGGCTCTGAAGATTAGGACTGTTTCATAGCTCTATACATATTGACAGCTGCATTCTCCCACGGAATGCAAAGGGTGTGTGTGTGTCCAAAATCTTGCATTTGCTCTGAAGCTTCTCATTCACATTCATAACACTGGCCATGTAATTCCACTGAAGACAACCAGGAAAGTGGAAACTTGCTGTCCTCAAGCTTCCTGAGTTGCTCACAGGACATGGAAAGCATGGTTCTTGTTATTTATAAGATGTCATTAATATCTAGGAGTGACATACAAAAATAACCCAAGGAGAAATAAGAAGGAAGAAATCACTTTATGCAAATGTAGTCAGAAAGGCTGTAAAGCTAATGGCTTGAGCAGGCTGGGAATGCTCCAACAGCCAGGGAGGCTTTCTGCCTGCTCCTCAGTAGGAGCAGCATTGATTCATTGGGCATAGCAAAGCCCTGTGTGCCTGATGAGCAGGTAAAAAATTGTTGCTAGCACTAGAAAATCACCCCTGAGTAGACACGCTGAGTATGCAATAAACTACATGACGTGCTGCAGTTTAACATACTTAGAGGAAGGAGCGTGGGCTCAAGTGCTGTGCAGCGAATTATTCCAGACACAATCACGATGCTTTATCAGAAGGGGATGATTTAAGATTTTTTTTCCCCCCTCTCTGATAGTGCACATTTGGCTCCGTGATTCACAGGCGCCTGAGACATATGGAGGGAAACCATAGTTGTAATCTGCTGTGCTGCAGCAGTGGGGAAAACTGCAAGCGTGTGAGCTGGGGCGTGGGGTACCTCTGAGGAGCTGTTCAGGCTTACAGGGTGGCATGTGCTGACCCAAGGCCTGGGCAGCGGATGCTCATGTCCTGGATTTGCCTGCAGCTGTTGGAGCTGGTTCTCAAAGCTGTAAGTCTTGCCCTGTATCAGCAGATAGGCTCCTTCCATCGGTCAAACAACCTGCAATAATTCATTAACTGATGTTCCTCAGGCGTAAACATCAAAGGTGTAAAACCAAAGCAGGGGAACTGGTGATGGCTTTTCTCCTACCTTCCTCCCCTAATCCTAACCTTCCAAACCACACCTAACTGCTACTTTCTCAGAACACTAATGGCCCACACACTGCATCTTTTGTTTTACTGTATCTGAAAGGCTTGAGAGACAGGGACAGATTGTGTTTTCAAACAACATGGTACTGAGTTGGTCATTTCTGGCTTGGCAGCGTAGAGTTGTTTCAAACTCACAAAAATATGAAAAGCCAGGTGAATCTATTTACATTGGAAAACAGAGACTCTATCTGGATTTGCTACATGAATGGCTTACCCACAGGCTGAGGAGGTCTGCTGTCTGTGAACCGCTAGATCTCACAGCGTCAGTGAAAAGGTGACCTTATACCTCTGCCAGAGCAGAATGCATTAAGTGAAATATTCATGTTAAGCCATGAAATGGAGTTTGCCTGCAGCCCCCTGCATGCTCAACAGCTCCAAGGGTCAGTGTCAATCAACAAAAATTAAAGCAACCTCCAACTCTGCACTGAGCCAGACCAGCTCTGGGCTTAGGACTGGTCAAGGGAGAGTGGAATACAAACCAGTGCCGTGCTGAAACCACACCGGGGAAGCTATCTCATTTCCAAACCAGAAAACCCAATGAGCTTCTGATGTGTCAGGCATAAAGCAGAGGCATCTCCTTGTGGTTGTCAGTAATGTCTGTGTGAGGAGAAACAGAAACTTCATTGCAACAGTTCTTTGCTTTTGTAAGTGTCAAAAACATATCCCGTGTGAGGGAATGGACACCTGCATCGTTTGCAAGACTGCAAGATTTGCATTTGCTACATCACTAACAAAAAGCATTTTAAAACTCTGCAGATGTTAACATGTCAGCATGACTGAACCACTCTTTAACAGAAGTGAGATTCCAAGGAGGAAACCAACCAGCAGCTTCCCTCAGACATACTGAACAAATGACAAGGATTAGAGAATCCTACCTCTGCTTCCCACTCCAAGACAGATTTCTCTTGTAACTATAGCCAAGGCAGTTAGCTTCCCCACACTGCTTCATCTGTGCTACTTCATCTATCCTCCTAGTAATACAACTGGAAACCTCTGTAGAAGCAGCAAAGACAACAACGCAGCGTTAGACCATCTCAGAGACAGCAGCTGTACCTCAAGCATCACTCATAATTTCCCCTCTATTGCTGTTTGCTTTGACAGAATGTTTCTTCAAGACTGTGTGTTGTCCTCACATCAGTGCAGTGGGTTGACTCTGTCTGGATGCCAGCCGCCCACCTAAGCTAGTCTATCACTCCCCCTCTTCAGCTGGACACATGAGAGATAATACAATTAAAGGCTTATGGGTCAACATAAAGGCAGGGAGATCACTTGCTGATTACAGTCATGGGCAAACCAAAGTCAACTTGGGGAAATTAATTTAATTTACTGATAATAAAATCAGAGTAGAGTAATGAGAGCTAAAACCAAGTCTTAAAAAAATCTTCACTGCACACTCCACCCATCCCTTCTTTCCTGATTTAACTTCACTCGATTTAGTTTGCCTCCTCCTCTACAGCAGCACAGGGGTTTGGGAAATGTGGGTTGTGATCAATTCATCACACATTGCCTCTGCTACTCTTTCCTCCTGACACTCTTCCCCTGCTCCACTGTGAGGTGCCTCTCATAGGAGACAGTCTTCCACAAACTTCTCCAGTGTGGGTTTTTCCAATGTGGGTTCTTCATTAAGTGCTGCAGCATGGGTTCTTTCCACGTGAAAAACAAGAGTAGGACAGTATTTGGGCTGCAGCTATGTAACGTGAGCTGTTGGAGGGAGACCAGCATAGAGCCACCAAGATGATGAAGGGAGTGGAGCTCCTTATAAGGCGAGGC
The DNA here is from genome assembly GCA_013400115.1 of Rhinopomastus cyanomelas. Lineage (NCBI taxonomy): Eukaryota > Metazoa > Chordata > Aves > Bucerotiformes > Rhinopomastidae > Rhinopomastus > Rhinopomastus cyanomelas. Next base: position 697,101 of record VXBP01008371.1, on the reverse strand, counting down.
TGAGGGAGCTGGGTCTCTTTAGCTTGGAAAAGAGGAGAGTTAAGGGGTGACCTCATTAATGTCTATAAATATGTGAGGGGTGGGTGTCAGGAGGATGGAGCTAGGCTCTTCTCAATGTCATCTGCTGATAGGTCAAGGGGAAATGGTTGTAAGCTGGAACATAGGAGGTTCCACATAAAGGAAGGAGAAGGAACTTCTTCCCAGTGAGGGTGAGGGAGCATTGGAACAGGCTGCCCAGGGTGGTTGTGGAGTCTCCCTCACTGGAGATGTTTAAAACCCACCTGGATGTGTTCCTGTACCACTTGATCTAGGTGATCCTGCTGTGGCAGGAGGATTGGACTAGATGATCTTTCGAGGTCCCTTCCAATCCCTAATGATTCTATGATTCTGTGATTCTATGATTATTAAGTTAGAAGATAGTGGCATTTCTGAGGAACAATTTACTACATCTATAACCTGAATAACTTTTGGGGGACACTTGTTCTTTCTACTGTTTTTAAAGTCTTTTAAAGCACGGTCTTCATGTCTAAAGTTAGATGGGAAAAATCCAGATTCTGAGTTCTGGTCTGTAAGAAGATCCATGTGACCAGATCCTTTGTCAGATCAGATCTTTAGAGTGGGTCTTCAGAATAGGTCAACACAAATACAAATTTTCACTTTGGTGGTTTAGATCCTCACTGGGTGTCAGACTCTGATTAGCAAATGATTGAGCAAGTGGAATTGCTCAAACATAATGAGAAGAAAGAAGTAGAGATATGGGAGATATCTCCAACTTCCAAGGCCCAGCCACTTGTGGTGAGAGCACAGTAAAATATGGTTGGATCAGACGATGAATGGCCTTGGCTCGCTGCCATTTTGTCTAAGTCCACAAAGAAAAAAATACGATTTTCTGCATCCTGTGCCAAAAATAATCAGTGCCACCTTCCCTCACACCACTGGATAAAAGACATGGCTCGGCAAATCAACCCTGTTCACCATCCCCCCCCCATCCATGGAGCAAAGTACACTGAGAAACTAAATAAGTTGGTATCTGTGGAGACAAGGAGTGAGGGGGAGCCAGACCATTCCAGACACTTCCGTAGTCTGGAGTGGTGAACTAAGGTCTGATTTTCTCTCTTTTCCCTTTTCTCTTTTATTCTCTACTCTTTGAGGACAGCATTTATTAACTTTAATAAACTTGACTTTTATGTGGATTTATGGTGCTAAGTATCCTTAAATAGACCCAAGTGATTCCACAAACCTGAGTCACTCCCTTTACTTCCTGTGATTGATTGGGACATGACGTTGGGGCAAGATTCTCCACAATGTTTGTTATACTTCTTCGTCTCCTTTAAAAAGACAGCTTTCAGCCAGTTGTTGTCCTGCTTTAGTAGAAACCAGATGCTGTGCCATCACATCATATGGTGTAAAGGGTATAGAGATCAGATGACATCATTAAATGAGTTTTAAAACCACTCTGACAGGACTTCTGATGTCTTCACCAACACCATCCAAGTCTTACTTGACTTTGAAAGTAGCGATTTAATACTGGTGGGAGTTTCAGAACTGTGCAGAAAATAAGCCTTGCCATTTCTGCTGTGCCATGAATCATGCCTTTCGAGAAAATGTATGTCATCTGTTCCCACGAAGATGTCTGTAAGTGACTTGCAAGTGATCACTTAGCAGAATGGAGCCCTCGTCTTGATCATGCAGTACAACATAGATGAAGGGTAGTAAATGGCAGGCTACATAACTGTTCTGCAGATCTAATCCAATCTTCTCAACTTTGGAGCAGATTATGAACTGGAACATGCCATGCTGTCTCCATTCATCTCAGTTTAAATGCTTGTTTTAAAAGGAAAGAAAGAAAATCTTGTGATTGCTCCCAAGAAATGGGTGCAAGAGGGATCCCAGGCTAGTGGCTGTCTCTGAGAGTGGCTTACTCATTAACTGTGAGTTAACATGCCTCACCCTATCAGTGCCTTCATTCTCCATCAGTGAGGTCCAAACTAGAATTCACTTCTCTTTGATAACACCTGTCTTGAAGGTTTCACACTTTTTAAGAGCTTTGGGTTTACTATCCTGCACAGACATTGTGGTTCACTCCAAGTTTAAATAGGCCCTTTTGTGAGCCCACCTACAGAGGTGCCACTACCAAAGACATAGAAAAAAGTCACTATTCCAGTGATGTTAGGAAGAAACACAGAGCAAATGCTTCTCAAAGTAAAACGTTAGAGGGATACAGAATCAAAATAAAGGCTTTCTGTGGATCATAGAATCATAGAATCATAGAATCATAGAATCATTACGGATAGGAAGGGACCTCGAAAGATCATCTAGTCCAATCTGCCTGCAACAGCAGGATCACCTAAACCAAGTCACACAGGAACCTGTCCAGTCGGGTCTTGAACATCTCCAGAGAAGGAGACTCCACAACCCCCCTGGGCAGCCTGTTCCAGTGCTCCGTCACTCTCACCGTGAAGAAGTTCCTTCTCAGGTTGTGGATGGGTCATCAGTAGTTCTGTGGTCACTGGAAAATGAGAGACTTGAATTTTTCTACCATAGAATCATAGAATCACTACAGACTGGAAGGGACCTCGAAAGATCATCTAGTCCAACCCCCCTGCCACAGCAGGATCACCTAGACCAAGTCACACAGGAACACTCCTTCCACTGTGCCCAGACAAAGTTTAGTTACAGGTGATAATAAGAAGAGGCTTAATAAAAATCTAGTTAAATGTAATAGTGTGAACACAGAATTTAAAAACATGAGCTATAGAGAAAGCAAAGTGAAACAGTGTCTACAGTGTCTAGCATTTTGTGGGCAGACTGTTTTCATAGCTAAACCTGCTCATACACGCTGGACGATGAATATCTCATGCTTTCAAGCAGGCCTGAAAAAAACAAGGTGCTTTGAGAAGTACCTACCGACTCTGTTGCCATGGCAGCTGCAAGCATCAGTGGTAACACAGAATTTCTGTGTTATAATGTGTGTGCAACCCTACTAACAAGTCCCACAAAGTACTCCATAAAAGTGATAGATAAGGTCATCTGGTGGCCCAGTCCTCGAACTTTGAAATCGACCGGAGAAGATCTAGATCCAAAATAATGCCTATTTCTAACACACTAGTGACATATAATTTTAAAAGATGCATAATGCCTTTCAGACTAAATTTTTACCTGAAGCTTGAGGCTGCCTGTTCATTCAGTAGCGGCAGTCTGCACTTGCAGGTCCAGAAACCGAAGTGTGGACAGATCAGAAGGCTGGGCACAGAAAAATCAAGGTCACATGCTAGGATTCAAGAATAAATGCAGTTTTTTCTCTGTCTCTCAGCTGGGTGAATGTTGTTTTCATTACTTGAGCGTCAGCTCTTCTGAAAAAAATGTCACTGACAGATTTCTGTTCCCTTGCACGTCAAATCTGGGGCATGCCCACCCTTTTTAAAAGCCTGTCTGAACGTGCACGAGTGTGAAGCACACAGGGGCAAAACTTACAGCTTTTCCTGCTGTTTAGCCTCAGACTCACCACTGTGAGGGGATTTCCTACCAGCCACTGTTGTCTAGTGCTGTATAGTTCCACGCTGTTTAAGGAAACGTACGTGTGGTTATCTGCTCGGTGGTGCTTACCTCCAGCCACAACCCTGAAGAGCACCTCGTGCCATCTCCATCTCCAAATGCGGTTCTGGAGCAAAAGCACCACTTTCCTGCCTCAGGACACCTCAGGCTAAAGCATTCTAGTTCCCTGTTACTATGTCTGTGTTACCCCTGCCTGTTCAGAAATAACAGGGGATACTCCTTTTCCTTCCTTGTTGTGTGTTCCTTGTCCCTGGCTCGTTAGCTCCTCTGAGCAGGAGCTGTCTGCAATGACACGAGCGCATTACGTTTACCACAAACAGGCTATTTTTCAGCTGAGGCATCTCCTAGGTGCAACAGTAATACAGCACTGCTAATAGATAGTTGCATGAAACTGGTACTTCCCAGTTCTGTGTAATCTGGGCTTCCTTTCCCTTGTCCACCTGAATAAAGGAGACAATTTCTAGCAGAGGTGAAATGAGTCCTGCCTCTAGGGTCATTAGTGCACCATGAGTGCAACTTCCCTTTCTGTTTAGGTGACTTGGCTTCTCTGCTATTCTCCAGGTCCCTTACTTCCAAATGTCATTTCAGTCTCAAGGATGTAATTTGTTGTTATGTCAGCTAGTGCCTTAAAGTACATGAAAGCATTAATATGCTGCTGTAATAGCTTTCCTTTCGTTTGCAGCATCTGGAAATAAATGCTCAGAATGTTTGAGTGAGGGAGAAGAACGTTTGAGCGAGGGAGAAGGATGCTTGCTCGCAAGCAACTTTTGGTAAATCTCCAACATCTTGAAATGCACACCACTGAAATATATTGAAACATCAGATATATCCAAATACAATGTTCTCCTCTTATAATGGAGAATTCTGTGAGTTAAATCATCATCTTCACCTGTAGACTAGAGAAATATGCTCATTTCCAATCTTTTATTATTCCATTACTTTTATTTCAGAGTGCCATGGTGAAACATGGTGCAAAAATCTGTTTGCATAGCAAACAGAGGAATCCAATTCATATTTTATCCAGCCTAAACTAGTCAGTTTTGCTTTTCCCTAGCCTGTCTTAAAGGGACACTAAGCAACTGCTATTCACTTTTCTTGCAGAATACCCTGATATTAAGGCCTGCCACTGACAGACTGCACTAATTATAAAGGAATAGCCATGTGTTTTCTGAAGCTACAGTGGTATGGTCCCACTACCATTAATACTGGATCTATGTGTGCCTGGATTTCCCAGCACTACAGACGTGATCCACATCAGGCTTGGCTGTACCGTTACAACACAGAATCACAGAATAACAGAATCACAGAACATTAGGGATTAGAAGGGACCTCGAAAGATCATCTAGTCTAACTCCCCTGCCACAGCAGGATCACCGAGATCAAGTCACACAGGAACATGTCCAGGAGAGTTTTAAATGTCTCCAAAGAGAGAGACTCCACAAGTCCCCTGGGCAGCCCCTTTCAGTGCTGCATCACCCTCACTGGGAAGAAGTTCCTTCTCATATTGATGTGGAACCCCCTATGTTGCAGCTCATACCCATCGCGCTGTGTCCTATCATTGGATGCCATTGAGCAGAGCCTGGCTCCATCCTCCTGACACCCACCCTTTCCATATTTATAAACATTAATGAGGTCATCCCTCAGTCTCCTTTTCTCCAAGCTCAAGAGACCCAGCTCCCTCAGGCTTTCTTCATTAATTATGCTGCAAAGAGCTGATGCATATGTGCTGTGAGAACACAGATGATACCTGGTTTGTCATAGAGAGTGCCACTGCAATATTAACCCATCTGAGAAAACCTGAACCAGGAGAGATAGCATCTGGACCAATGCTTTGTACTATGTGGCTGCATCATTTTTTATTTTGCATCAGAAGCCCTAGACCTGGAGTTATTGAATCATCTAGCCTCAGTCCAAATAACTTCCTAAATTCGCTTACAGGCTTGATAGAATATATCTTACCCTCTGTGGTCTTGTTGAGGATAGAAAACAGGTCTGTAATAAAGGTACCTAATACATGCAGAAATGTGAAGTCATGACAACACTTCTTGGAAGTGGAGGCAGAAATTCCAGACAATATTGCCATAAGGCAAGGTTTAAAGGAAAAAAAAACCAAGAGAGAGATGCTGTGATTGCTAAAATGCACAGGCGGGCAAAGATGATTTCAGTTCCTCAAATAGCTGCACTGTAGAATAGGGCAAGATCAAGATAGAGTGCTCAGACATCCCCGGTGAAAAGTATTGTCAGTGGGCTGACTATTTTAATTGCTTTTACACTGTTGACTTCAAATTTGAAGCTGCATCACTCTCGATATAGCAAAACGTTCCTGTAAAGGGAGGAAAATAGCAAAAGTGTTCATCAGATTTGCTGTCATCTTCAATCCCTTTAATAGCCTTCCTTCCTGCTGCCATTCCTCTTCTTGCCCTCATTTCCGTTAGGAAAACTTAAAAAAACCCAACATGTAAAACTTTTCAGAGAATGATGGAGCAGGTTAAAGGCAAAACAAATACTCAGCTAGACCCATTATCCTTCTAACTCTACAATACACTGCACATAAACATCTTTGTATTTTCAGGAAAAAACCCTTTTTAAAAAAAGATTATTTTCATGTTAAATTCACTGAGGTGAAGACCATAAAATTTCAACAGGCTGCAGTGCTCTTCTGGTGAAGAACAGCTGGCACATTTTCTGCAGGTAACAGACTCAAAGTGCCCTCTCCAAGGAGAAACTATAGATATTTCTGGAAGATGTCTGGAATGTTTTCAGTGAGTATCTTTTCTGTTTTACCAGTGCGAGCTGAGAAAGCCTGTACCTGCAGATTCCAGGGCTGGTTTTGCAAACTGGACAACTTCTCCTTTCCTGTCCCTCCCCCAGATGATGCAAACCAAGCAAATCTTCATCCTGTGCCAGATAATGCGTTAAACACTCTGTCACACACACACACACGCACAGATGCTGCTTGCTAAAAATTACTTACACTAGTAGGATTAAACTTTAAACATCTCCCATGAAGACCCTGTTTAATCCAGTTGTACTGTGTTGAGCTGCTTGAATTTCCTTACCTTCAGAGCACTGCTTGTATTACTTGACCTGCATTTTCCAGGAACAGTTTAAACCTATTGTGCCACTCTTTGCCTCTGACACCTAATGAAAATAATAGGTTTCCACTACGTGAGGAAGACAAGCCTGGTGTTGAGCAAGGCCTGAGGGCTGCCCCTGAGAGAACAGACACGGCTATTATCTTTCTTGTGAAGATATTACTGCTCCACAGCTCTGGGAAACATGCAGTGAAATGTTCAATTAAAGTGGATTACATGTTCTTAGCTGGTCAGCTGTAATACCTAGGCTTGAAAACGTATTGGGAGATCCAAGAAAGAGCAGTTTCTTTACTAACCTCAGAGTGCTGTGGATGCACTTGGCTTTCATATTCCTTTACAGATTTTCCTGAGAGCAATCCAGTTTTACAGAATAGCTGCTTTTACTACAAGCATGACATCCATCACAAAGTCCAATCTGAATAACTTTACAATGCAAACATTTAAGCTGAGAGGGGGGATTTATTTGCTTCTGTATTCCTTCACTGTGTGTCATTTTTTTGCTATATACATTTTGCTTACCAGCATTGCCCCTGCAAAGATCTAGGTCTCAAAATCTTTAAAGAGTGCCTTACCCAGATGGCCCAATTTCCTTTGTTCACATCCAAGTTCAGTTCTGACACGACGTAAGGATGAAGGATAACTAAACTCCACTGCGCTGCATGTCTTTTCTTGCTGCTGTAGCCATGTGACACTGGTTAGGGTTGCAGATATCATTCCTTCTGTGTGGTAGGGATTGGCCTCCTTTGTCTCCTGTAGCAATTATTACTTAAGAGAAAGAGCATAGTGAGTGTTAGAGTCAAAGAAATAAAGCTCTTTTTAAGCAAGTCCCCATTAGCCTTTCTGTTCATTAAAGTTAGTGTTTCAGGAAGTCATTACAACGAGCTATCTCCAAAAACCTGTTTCTGCTCAGCAGAAACCCATATTTAACTGAAAGCCATTGTATGTGGATCTTCAGGCAGACATGGCACACTGTGTTAATTCAAGAACTACAGCTATTTGTTTCATGGCCTTATTTACCACCTTTCAGCCTGGCACCATTCCTTCTCTCACTTCCAAATACACAGGGCTAGCAGGTCTGTTACATTCACCCTGGCAGGAACTCGCCGGCACTTGGTGGGGTCTCTTTAGCTTGGAGAAGAGGAGACTGAGGGGTGACCTCATTAATGTCTACAAATATGTGAGGGGTGGGTGTCAGGAGGATGGCACTGGGCTGTTCTCGGTGTCATGTAGTGATAGGACGAGGGGCAATGGTTGTAAGCTGGAACGTAGGAGGTTCCACATCAACCTGAGAAGGAACTTCTTCACGGTGAGGGTGACGGAGCAGTGGAACAGGCTGCCCAGGGGGGTTGTGGAGTCTCCTTCACTGGAGATGTTTAAAACCTGCCTGGACGGGTTCCTGTGCAACTTGGTCTGGATGATCCTGCTGTTGCAGGCGGATTGGACTGGATGATCTTTCGAGGTCCCTTCCAATCCCTGATGATTCTATGATTCTATGACTTACACTTCCATCCACCACTTCAAGGTTTAAAAATGCAACAAGTGACTGCAGCTCTCGCCTCTAGAGGAACTGCTTAGAAAAGGAATTCCTTGCTTTACCACCAGTTGGAAAGCCCTCCTGTATTGACAAGCTGACACAGAAGTTCGATCAAATTCTTACCCAGTCTCTCTTCATCATTTTTAGCCAAAACTCCCCGAGGAATAAGTGTCCTCACACTAAAGTAAATCTATCAGCCACGATTGCTGTGTCTTGATGTGATGTACAGAGTTGGCTCCATTTCCTTCTTTTCCAGACTGCAATCTCAGCTGGATACAGGAAGAGATGAGCCTTTTTAGAATCCCCTTAGCATCAGAAGTACACCCTTTATATGCAACTGGCAGCTGCTCTTGTATGAATACTTGCAGATTTTAAGGTGTCCTTTGGATAGTACAAAAGGTGGGAAAAAACCCACGGATGACAACCAACCCAAGGGCTCTCAACACATCTGTTACAACCTGTTGCAAATACTCTTTTCAAATGGATGCACCAACTTCCATTATAAATCTGCACCTTAAAGCTGGAAGTAGCAGCTTAAAAGTCCAGCAAATACTGTCTAACTGATTACTACACACTTGATTACTTGATGGCGTGGTGGTGACACTTGGCTCTTTGCTTCTCAGGTCAGTCTTGGAGACTGAATAAACATCTGTGAGAGTGTCTGTATGTGTGTGCATGTGCATGTGTGTGTGCATGTGCATGTGTGTGTGCGTGTGCATGTGTGTAGGAAAGTAGTACAATCATTGGAGGCAAATGATAGGTGTCACACTTGTTTTTAGGTATCGTTTCTGTGGGTAACAGTTCTCAAGTTGTTTGAAATTACTTTTCCAAACCCATTGAAGAGAAATTAAAGAAAATACTTTGCTTTAAAAATATTCTTAATACTCCAGTACATCTCACCTCTACTGTCCCCGTCTGATCCTTCGGCGCATGCAGAAGTAGCAAATAGCTGAATTACGTGCTCTGTAGCAGTCAATAGTCGACGCAGATGTTTTCTATTCCTAATGGAAAGAGAATGCATGTTGGCTGTCAGTAATTACTGTCCAGCTTATTGAAAATGGTGAATTGTAAAGACTGGTAGCATGAACCATACAACCAGAAAATGTTATCATATTTAGGAAAATAGCTGCTGCCGAGGATTTTGCTTCTTTCTTCAGCAAAAGTGAGCTTGTCAGATATGAAAGTGCTAGCAGTGATGTAACTACAGTGATGGTGTTCCACAGCCAGCAAACCTCTGCGATAAAGATAGGGCTGAGCACACTATTTTGTGCTGGGACTTCGACTGAGTTTGTCTTTTAGTGTGGATGCCAGCTATCAGTCCTGGATTTGTGGAAGTGGGAGGAAAATTTTTGTGCTACCTTCATCACCATTACACTTGTTCCAGCTAGTAAAATATCTCTGAGAGATCCTAAAATGTCTCAGGAACATATATCAACTACTAATTCCCAAAGTCACTATTTGCGAGAAAATGAAGTGGTGCTGCCATTACTGACCTTAATGCAAGATGAGAATTGCACAACCAAGAAGTCATAGTGCCAGGATCACTTCCCATGGGAGGTGAACCAGATTTTCTGAGGGAAGGTGTAGCTAAGGCATGGGGTAGCACATCCAGAACAGATGACATTTGAATAAACGGTGCTGTCATCTCGTTCAGTGAGGAGTTCTCTGTAACAGTACAGTGAGATGTTATTGTAGCACTGGCTAAATACTTCGTTTGCTCTTAGCAAGAGTTATCACATCATCATTCCTTTTAGTATTAGTAAATGGAAACCAAGCACTATTGCACCACAAGCTATCGTAACTCTTACTGGAGAACATAAACGATATTTCTAGAAGGCATCTGAAACCACTTTTTAAAAACTGCTTTGCATTCCAAAAGGAAACACCACAAGCATTAAATGCTGGCAAACATTTTTTAAATAGCTATCATTTAAGAATTAGGAAGAGGAAAAAGAATAATAAAGAAAAGAAATAGTGTCAGCAGAGGGGCTTTGCTCTTAAGCTAGATGTGCTGCAGAGCTCTGTACAAATACTTGGGACTTCTGTCTCTGCAAGCTGGAAGGTAGCAAATGGGAGGTTTAGGAGAGGCTGTCCAGTTGCAGAATCTTTGCAAATAACTTACTTATAGAAGAGACACTTTAGTTTTACAAATCCAAATGTTACCCAGCATGTCGTGTTTGCAATGGGCTGTACTAAGATTTACAGCCAGGAGAGCAGGTGAGTAACAGCTGAACAACAGGATACCCAAGAACAGGATGACCAGGTGACATGGCAGGCCTCAGACTGCCACACGTGTTGTATTTTCTGGGGAAAAAAAATACTCCCACAAATCCAGAAGCACAAGAAAGGACGACTGAATCTGCATGTAGAGAAAAAAATAGAAGCATTAGTCTGAGGGCCTCCTGCTGAATGAGGTGGGTGCCCTGAAGACAGAGGATAGAGATACTGTACACGTTATTTGCCTCTGCCTATACCTCTGGGGGGCTGTTCTGATATCAAGCCCCAGACTGCTGAGACTCCAGAGGAAGTTGAGATAAGAGAGGAGTTTTCCCTGGTTGATGAAGACTTGGTTAGGGATCAGTTGAGCAACCTGGATGTACATAAATCCATGGGCCCAGATGGGATGCACCCGCGAGCCCTAAGAGGGACAGCAGAAATCATTGCTAAGCCACTCTCCATCATCTTTTCTAAGTCATGGAAATCAGGAGAGGTGCCTGGGGACTGGAGGATGGCAAATGTCACTCCAATCTTCAGCAATGGTAAGAAGGAGGACCCAGGTAACTATAGACTAATCAGCCTCACCTCCATCCCAGGAAAGGTGATGGAACAATTTGTCCTGGATGCTATCTCCGGGCACATCAAGGACAAGCGGGTCATTAGGGACAGTCAGCATGGCTTCACCGAGGGGAAGTCATGCTTGACCAACCTGACAGCCTCTCATGAGGGCATAACCAGGTGGATAGATGATGGCAGAGTGGTGGATGTGGTCTATCTTCACTTCAGTAAGGCATTTGACACAGTCTCCCACAGCATCCTCGCAGCCAAACTGAGGCAGTGTGGTCTGGATGATTGGGTGGTGAGGTGGATCATGAACTGGCTACAGGGTAGAAGCCAGAGAGTAGTGGTCAATCAGAGAGTGTAGTCGGAGGCCTATATCTAGCGGAGTCCCCCAAGGGTCAGTACTGGGACCAGTCCTGTTCAATCCATTCATTAATGACTTGGATGAGGGATTGGCATGCACTTTCAGCAAGTTTGCTGATGACACAAAGCTGGGTGGTGTCGCTGACACCTCAGCAGACTGGACAGGCTGGAGAGCTGGGCTGAGAAAAACGTAATGAAGTATAACAAGGGTCAGTGTAGAGTCTTGTATCTGGGCAAGAACAACCCCGTGTACCAGTCAAGGTTGGGGACTGACCTATTGGAGAGCAGTGTAGGAGAAAGGGACCTGGGGGTCCTGGTGGACAGCAGATGACCATGAGCCAGCAGTGTGCTCTTGTGGCCAAGAGGACCAACAGAATCCTGGGGTAGATCAGAAGAGGAGTGGTTAGCAGATCAAGAGAGGTTCTTCTCCCCCTCTACTCTGCCCTGGTGAGACCACACCTGGAGTATTGTGTCCAGTTCTGGGCTCCTCAGTTCAAGAGGGACGTGAAGCTGCTGGAGGGAGTCCAGCGTAGGGCAACGAGGATGATGACAGAGGTGGAGCACCTCCCTTACGAGGAGAGGCTGAGGCAGCTGGGTCTCTTTAGCTTCGAGAAGAGAAGACTGAGGGGTGACCTCATTAATACGTATAAATATGTGAGGGGTGTTTGTCAGGAGGATGGAGCCAGGCTCTTCTCAATGTCAAGGACAAGGAGCAATGGGTGTAAGGTGGAACATAGGAGGTTCCACATAAATATGAGAAGGAACTTTTTAATAGTGAGGGCGACAGAGCACTGGAACAGGCTGCCCAGGGGAGTTGTGGAGTCTCCTTCACTGGAGACATTTAAAACTCGAATGGATGTGTTCCTGTGTGACTTGGTCTAGGTGATCCTGCTGTGTCAGGGGGACTGGACTAGATGATCTTTCGAGGTCACTTCCAGTCTCTAATATTGTTTGATTCTGAGATTCTATGATTTAGATACAGGATGCTTTGGAGGTTATTTAGCAACACTAATTTAGAATCCTCACATGGTGTGGCCTGGACAGGAGAAATGGACAAAGGAATGGATGGAATGATGGATAGATGTAAGGATGTTGGTATTCTTTTGTTTGAGCATCCCTGAATCTCTTCTTTGTGTTTGAATTAAAGTCAGCTGAGGGACTCTATCAATCCATACCCACAGAGACTGAAACCAAATAGGGCTTGTTTAGATTTTGTAATTGCCCCCTGGCAGTAGGCTGTGTGGGGTTACAATATGAGATGGTGCCTAAGGCAGCCTCAGGTTACACAAGTTATTGAAGTCTTGCTTGCTGAAAGCATCAATGTTGTGAAACATCTGGTTCAGGATTTCTGGATAGATTTCTGAAAAAAAAGAAACAGCCCTGAGAAATGCTTTTCCATACCCAGGACTCCTGGGGAAATGATCAAGATAAGTCAGTGGTGGATGTTTCCCCTACTGTAGTTACTGCCAGTTCAAGAAGGATGTGAAGCTGCTGGAGGTTTTCCAGCATAGAGCAATGAGGATGATGAAGGAGGTGGAGCACATCCCTTAGGAGAAGAGGCTGAGGGAGCTGGGACTCTTTAGCTTGGAGGAGACTGAGGGGTGACCTCATTAATGTCTACAAATATTTGAGGGGTGGGTGTTGGGAGGATGGAACTGGGCTGTTCTCTGTGTCATGTAGTGATTGGACGAGGGGCAATGGTTGTAAGCTGGAACAGAGGAGGTTCCACATCAACCTGAGAAGGAACTTCTTCACAGTGAGGGTGACAGAGCACTGGAACAGGCTGCCCAGGGGGGTTGTGGAGTCTCCTTCACTGGAGACATTTAAAACTCGAATGGATGTGTTCCTGTGTGACTTGGTCTAGGGGATCCTGCTGGTTCAGGGGGATTGGACTAGATGATCTTTCGAGGTCCCTTCCAATCCCTAGTGATTCTATGATTCTATATGATTCCTTCCCTAGGGGTGTCCCTCCTCACCACAATTTGTCCATCTCCTCTGAACACTTTGCAGGCTTTTTGGACCAAGATTGTCTGCTGTTACATGATCAGTGATGCCCTTGTCAAGATTGCTCTCCAGGCACCAGCCTCCTACAAGTAACGGTGCCCAGCACAGCACAATGCAGGGACAAAGCCATACTCTGTGAAAAGAGCTTGTGCTAAGCTCTGTAATTACGACATATGGGGCGTTATCTACGGTTTAGAGAAGTCAGTGTCTCACAGGCTGGGTGACAAGATGGTGATGAAGCAGATTTTGTTTTAAAGAATCACTTTTTCTATTTGAGGATATCGTGAGTCTTTTACAAACAACTGTGCTACTAAAAGGCATGAAAATGCAGAAGGGTAAAAATTAATAAAATAAAAAACTTATATCAGTTTTAGAAATTTGCCTAAACTGATATCTGAGACAAATGTACAAACAGCATAAATAAGGTTTGTGTTACTGGATGAGTTTTTCTGTTTCTGTCTTATTTTTTAAAGAATCTACTCAAAATAGAAGTAATCTCTGCTTTGCACTGGAACATACATTTTCTTGTGGAATAGAGGGTGCAGATGGACATAAGAAAAAGAGAACGTGACTCCAGAGAATTCAAGTGGATGATAAGAAATGATTATAATAGTAGAATAGGACAGAAGGTACATTTTTAACAATTATAGAGGAAAAAGCCAATATGCCTGTGGAGTGAGTAGTTGGCTGGACTACTACATGAAGACATTTAGCATATTTGTTTATGTGACAGTTCGCCTGTTAACAGGAAGATATTGATTCCTCCGGGTCTCAAATCAGTGCCCTTAAGTGAACTGGCCAGCGATTCATAACACAGCAACACAAAAAAATTAAATTCTCAAGGAATGAGTCTGGCCATAAATGTTCACTGGGCAAAGGGAAGCATTTTTCTTGCTTGGAAAATGACATTCAGGACCCCAGTTTCCTGTTGTGCAGGGTATATGGTAGAGGCTCTGAAAATAAAACATACAGTAAGTGTGGTCTGTTGCAAGCCAGACAATTAGAGGCATCACAACAATAAATTTTTAAACAGTTAGGTAATATATCATAAATAAAAGATGAACAGGAAAGCACTCACTGCTACTCCCCTAATGCATCTGGAAAGTAAGCTTTTTTTCCTCTTTTAAGAATGTCATGTATTATATCCTGGAAAAGGAGGAGCCTGGCCATGCATCCCCAATGAGGATTCATCTGAGGTCAGAATCAGAGGAAGTGGTCCCACCATCCATCACCCCACCTGAGCAGCAGGGCTCAAAAGGCACTAGGATGGACTTGGAGTCAAGGGCAGCCCTGCCCAGCAAGAAACATGCTGGACTCTGCCACATGAAGAAGGCTCAGGACAACACTCACAGTCCGCCGCCAAGGTCTAGAAGGAAAATGGTAGCGGCAGGAAGGGAATGACAGACATCTGCTCTCCTGGCAATCTTGATATGTGGTGAAGCCTAAGTTTTTGTGTTGCTGGGACCAGCATGGCTGTCTGGTAACTAGAGCACCGGACTAGCATTTGTCTGAGTGCTTTGCTTGGCTCTGCCATCTCTTTATAGCTCTACTCTCTCACTTCCAGCCATCATCAGGGCACAGCCAGGAAGGCAGCTTTCTTGGGCTGGGAGCACTGGGGGATCCCTACAACAGGGAGCTGATCACCCAAATCAGGAGTAGCTTGGGACACCAGGGCAGCCCCTGCTTCAGGCACTGAACACCTCTGTGGGTCAGAGCCAGACTAAGGCCATGTTGGGATCTGTACTCACAGGTGGGTCTGGCTCAGCAAGGCCATGGCTGGGCAAGACTGTGAGGAGCTGGAGGCCAGCTCTGCTGCAGGGTTGCTGTGGTAGGGAGTTGATGGCTCTGGGGGCTGGTGTGGGGTCCTGTTTGATTACTCTGGGGACCATGGGCAGATGGGAGAGCCCCAGAGGGCTATCATGGAGCAGTCAGGGCTGCCATGAAGTTCATGTAGTCTATTCAAGCCTCTGGCAACCTGAGCTGTTGGCCTTGCCGAATAATGAAGAGTGGGTTTGATCAAGGTCTTTGACTGGCAGCAGTTGCAGATCGCTGGGTCACTGCATGTTATCCCCAATGGGAGCAGGAAGATCTCCTCAAGTGTGTCTTGCCAGAGCCAAGTTGAATGAAAACTCTTGAAACTGGTTTAAAAGAGAGGAGTTTACTAGTTTGGATAAGGCATCGACTTTGGCATTTACAAGTAGCACAAAGTTGCTGTGCAGAGGTGTATTCCCAAACCAGTTACTGCTGGCAAGTGTTGGAGAATGGAGACATTGTTGAGGGGCAACTTTTAGGACAGTGGGATGACATCACTGGTTTGTTTTTTTCCTTAGGATTAATCTAATTCACTGTCAAAGGTACTGGTGGTCAAGGGGAAAATAATGTAAATGAAATAAATACATCGCATTAAATGTAAATTAAAGCATGGACTTAGAAAAACTCTTGGTAATGTTTTTTAGTAGATGGCCTTTCAATAATAGATACAGCAGAACAGATAATCTGATGAGTGCTCTTCCATGTCTGATATTTGTGGTGTAGATATAGGCCACTTCTCCATGGTTACCCACTTTCTGGTCTAAACCAGCTACCCTTGCAAGTAATTTAATTTATACTTAAAGAAATCAAGTCATGAACAGACACTTTAGGGGCTGATTAATTCCTGGAAACATCTGGTGGAGCAGGGCTATTATTAGATGTGAACTTTTGACATTATTTGCAGACACAATCATACACAGAGATTAACCTCTCTTCAATAATCGTAGTTCTGGACCGTGTCCTGAGCAAGACACATGACCCAGATTCCCAGCTGTGGCTGAGCAGCAACACAGAGTCAAACCCCAAAAGGCAAAAGCCTGACCTCAGCTCTCTGTGTGCTAGTCCAGTGCCACAGCAGAAGTTAGAGCAACCTGTGCCAGCTGCCAACTGAGAGAGAGGTCTCCAAAGGACACAAATGACCCAGCCATGACCTCTCAATTCAGTCATGCCACAAAAATAGACAGTGGGAAAAAATGAGGTGAAAAAAGTGCTAAATTGGCTCTGAGCTCATGGGACATGCCCCCTTCACTGGCTACACACACTCTACACTCTCGACATTTCTGCACTACACAGCAGAAGCTGCCGGCCTGTGTGGTTTTTCGTAATACAGATGAAAACAATATGATGTCCTGCGTAGACAGGACCCTTGCAAGATAAGATACCAGAGCATTCCAGCAGCTCTGCGTGAGTACTCCTATTATTCTGTCTCTAGGGTCTTCTTCCTGATACTAAAACAAATCCATGAGGAGAGGCTGAGGGAGCTGAGTCTCTCTAGCTTGGAGGAGACTGAAGGGTGACCTCATTAATGTCTATAAATATTTGAAGGGTGGGTGTCAGGAGGATGGAGCCAGGCTCTTCTCAGTGTCGTGTGGTGATAGGACGAGGGGCAATGGGTATAAGGTGGAACATAGGAGGTTCCACATAAAAATGAGCAGGAACTTTTTAACTGTGAGAATGACAAAGCACTGGAACAGGCTGCCCAGGGAGGTTGTGCAGTCTCCTTCACTGGAGATGTTTAAAACCTGCCTGGACGTGTTCCTGTGCGACTTGATCTAGATGATCCTGCTGTTTCAGGGGGATTGGACTAGATGATCTTTCGAGGTCCCTTCCAATCCCTAGTGATTCTATGATTCTATGAAAAGGGAAAGTGCTAGTGTTAGAAAATTCACCCTGAAAGGTTAGAAATTCTTAGCTTCATCTTCCCACTCCTGTGCACACCTGTACTCGTGCAATCTTGTATTATTTGCTCCATGGCAAATAGTCTAATTCAGTCCCACAAAACCAGGGTTGCCCCACGACTCCTTTGCTCACGTATGTGGCTTTGTCTCAGACTCTCTCCTGAGTATCTTGAACACATCACAGACAACATGACTGACAGTGCAAAGCCTAACTGGTGTACTTAACATAAGGGTTAAGGCACAAGGGCACTTCCAGAGCCTGATTTCTCAAATTACCCAGTACCCATTTACACCGCTTACTATTGCATTTAAAAATCAATCCCCAATCTGCCTAAGTGACACAGAGGAAATCTGTGGCCAGGAGTCTCCAGTGTCTTTCCCACAAAGCCTGCCTGCCACTTCCTTCCTTCCCTTTTGCCTCTCAGCTCCTCCATTGTGCTGAAATGACTGTTTTGTCTCTGGCTGATTTTTCTCCTGAGGAGGGCAATTGCAGCCTCCTGGGAGATGAAAAGCAAAGTCCAGCAGTGTGCTGTGTTATGTTGGTTTTTGATCCTTTAATGGAATGACCCCCCCCCAAATGTCTTTCATTCAATCAAAATTCTTAATTTCTCTAAAATTATTTTATGATGTACGCTGTATGCAGCAATTTGTTTGTAAATGAAGATATAATAATTAGCATGCAGTATTTATCTCCTCTTCCCTACTGTGACAATATCCCCTGGCATTAGCAAGAGTACCAGCAAGGAGGCTTGACATTCTAAAAACTTTTCTTTCCCAAAGAAAAATAAGTTATTTAGGCTGTAATTAAACGTAAAAGTGCCCAGGGTGGACTCTATTCACTTTCCTGTATACAGCCCCACACCCATTGATTAAAATCTGCACTTGGCTCACAGATTCATTGATCTGCAGCTTTGATCTGAACCTCCAGACCTTTTATTTTCTCTATTAGGAAGCAGCTTATTCTCACTGAGTTTATTTGCTACAGCTGTCACAGACACCTTCTCATTTGAAGCCACGCACAACACTCATGTTATGTTCTGGCAAAATGTCCCTCCTTGAAACTCTTGAATCATTCAAGTCCATTTTAGTTCTTAGGCAAGCTGGTATAGAGAAAATTATTTCCAGAGTTTCCAAAACATTTTCAATAACTACTTATTTCTGATTAATTCCCTAGAGCAGTAGGAGGCATTGAAATTTTCCAGTGGCCTTGGAGCACTACTGGTAGTTCCTTCCCTGTTGCATCAGAAGATTGCCTTTGAGAGTTCAAACAAAATTCAGAAGTGATGCACGAGGATGTGGTAAATTCTGTTTGATCTGTTTATATTCATACATATTTCCCAAAGGCCAGACTCCTGTTCAGATACTCTCAGACCTTCCCAGGGGTGCACAACTTCTATAAAGAATGAAAGCAGGTCTGTATAGAAATACAGAGGAGTTCTCCTCCAGCTACATGTGAATAGGTCAACAAAAATAAAACATTCTGAGTTCCAATTTCACTTTTGATGGCCATCCCATAAGCAACCTTGATCAATCATCTCTTGGATCTCTGTATCACGATGAAGACCATAAGGGAGGTTATGTTAGTCCACACGAGAAATGTGTCTGTTCTTCTATCCTATGACTGGTGTTAAACAGTAGTAATATATTGAGGGCAAAATATCACAACAGGGTACTGGTAAAACAGGGAATTCTTAGGCCCAAATTGAGTTGGTTCCTTGATGTTTAGTAACCATAGATGGAATTTTCATCTGTGAGCTTGTCTAATTGCCTCATTAATGAATTTATACTCTTGGCTTTCACCATACCCTGTGGCAATAAGCTCTGTCAATTAATTATGCCATGTGTGGGAAAACTTCACTTCACCGGTTGTTTCTTTTAAGACCTTAATTTGATGGTTTTATTTGAAAGTCACATCTTTTGTGGCATAAGGAATAATTTATTTCTTTTCAGCTTCACTTATGGCTTCAGGAGTCACTTGTATCTCATCCTCTTCACTCATGGAAAATAGATATTCTCTTTCATAGAATCATAGANTCCCTCTTGAACTGAGGGGCCCAGAACTGGACACAATACTCCAGATGTGGTCTCACCAGGGCAGAGTAGAGGAGGAGAAGAACCTCTCTTGATCTGCTAACCACTCCCCTTCTGATCCACCCCAGGATGCTGTTGGCCCTCTTGTTTCATTTCTCCTTGTACAGAAACTGTTCCATAACAAGTTATCTATGTGCTCTTCCTAGCACTTTTATTGGCTCTTTTCTGGTTCTAAAGAAAACAAGACCAGAACAGTAAAATTTAGATGTGCAATTGCTAACTGAAATGCATACTTTACTTTCCTGTCTTCTTTTTTATTTCAGTATTTTCCTTCTCCTCTCTCTCTTTGCTAACAAATTCTAGCACTCAGTGTGACTTGCCCCTGAAACTTGAGCTATTTTGACAAAGCAACCAACACCGATCTGAACAATTAATCCCTTGAATGGCAGCAGCTGATGGAAAGATAATTTCACCTTCTGTTTTATTGCCCATCACTCAGTGCCAAGCCATCCTTCTGCAAGTCTTCACAGCCAGTGTTGGCTTTTATTAGTCTTCAGCAAAGGTTTCACTTTTCCTTTTTGTTCTTCTTTCCAGACTGTTCATTAAAGCCTTGGAGAGCACAAGCTCCTGCACTGATCTCCGTGGTAACTCCTTGCTGTATTTTCTGCACTGTGATAACCGAGAAGGAATACTTTCCTGGCTTTTAATCACATATTGGACCATGAGAAGAACTTGACCCTTCTACCTTACTGCTTAATATCTTCAAGTATTTTTGGGGAGAGAACTTTCAAGTGCACTTCATCAGTGTGTTCATCACAGAGCAGCTGACTTCCATTGATTTTGAGCTTGCTTGCACCACAATGAGGTTATAAGCAAACTCCTAAGACAAAAGAAGGCTCAAATTTGACAGTGGTCACACAGATATTCAGCATCTCCCTAAGTTAAACTTGTGGAGAATGTGGTGCCTCTGAGATATCAGCCCTGATTTATGCTGCCTGTGTCCGGATACGAGTGTCTGTAGGAATGTGTGCCTGGGACTCAGATTGTTTCCCGTACCAACATTTTTAAAACTCTTGTCTGATTTTAGCCAAATTTGAGAGAAGTATAAAGGTTTGGAAAAAAAACCCCTCCAGTCCTTCTAGAACTAGGGAGAAAAGAGAGCTAGTGAAGGGCTGAGATCTCACAGTGCTGCCATGTAAATATAAATTTAACATGAGCACATGTTAGACCACCTTGTTAAACTCCAGAGACTGATAGAAAGAGAGTAAGAAGGATAGATGGACCAGATGGTATGAAAATTTCAACCGTGGCGATAATCGCCAATCAGATCTTCTGACAAATTAGACACAAGAGAATTCGACCACCAGTCACAAAAGGCTTTAAAACAAGGCTTGGGTCACTCACAGACCATCTTGTCTGGCGGTGATAATTGTTCAGACTTCTCGGTGTAAACAGCTCAGCTCACACACCCCATCAGCGGAGACATCTGGCAGTCTACACACTTGATTGAGCAAGCATGAAGATGTTTCATCAATTAAAAAAATAAAAAGCAAAATAAGGTGAAAGTGAGTATCAGGAAAAATGTATCAGAAGTTTTATCATTTTGCTTTGTGAAAGAAGCTAATGTGTGAGAAGAAAACCTGCCTGCAAAGCTAAGTTAGTAGTGTAGGAATCAAGAGAAACTAAAGAGTTCAGTGCCTGGTCAGATCAACAGCTGTTTTGTTTGAGGAAAGCTGAGCCGTGGAAGCTGAAGTCCTTCAACGAGGTGCTGATGTACCTGTGATGATGACAATAAGCAGACTTGCAGGGACTAAAACCTCACAGTGTCCTCACTCTGCTGTATTCCCTTATCTGGTGTACCTACTGACTTTATAAGAAACTACAGTTGCACCACCGGCCTTTTAGCTTTTGTTGTAAAAAATCACTACAAAGCCATAAACTGGTGTTTATAATGCAAATCCCAGACTTATGTATGCAAACAATTAGCTCACTTTAATAAATACCCATCAGTCACGTCTGCCGAGAGCTGAAAGGAGCTTGGCAAAGCTAATACTTCTCAATGAAATTTTATTTCAGTGAAAAAGTGCAGATTCTGTGGCACTTTTATGTGCCACAGAAATGTTTA
Source organism: Rhinopomastus cyanomelas (assembly GCA_013400115.1). Classification (NCBI taxonomy): domain Eukaryota; kingdom Metazoa; phylum Chordata; class Aves; order Bucerotiformes; family Rhinopomastidae; genus Rhinopomastus; species Rhinopomastus cyanomelas. Next base: position 675,906 of record VXBP01008371.1, on the reverse strand, counting down.
TGCTTTCATCTCTGTTCCAATAAAATATTTGGCCCCATAACAAGGTCTAGATTTTGTATCCAGAAACAAAAGAGCTCCTCTTCTGGAAAGAAAGACATGTTTCTGTTGGAGTTTTTTAGCAGTTTTTAACTTCAAAATTAGTAGTTTCATTCTCAGCAAAAAAATAAAAAATCAAATACATATTTGCTAAAGATATAATCGCTGGGGATGGCCTCATTTTTACTTGCCAAGGAACTGAAGAAATAAAAAAAGCTATTTGCACACCTCTGGAATTCAGAGCTCTTGAAAATCATGTCATTCGTTTGTGAAGTTCTTCATTTGAATTTAGAAGTTTTGCTTCAGACCTAACTAAAACAAGAAGACGTAGAGTCATTTAAATTGCTCAAAATTGCACAGAGGAATCTTCCTGAGAGAGGAATTCTTAACGTGTAACTGGAAATGAATGGGGTGCACAGCAAGCATCGAAATGAAATCGCTTCTGAGCTCACAAACACAATGACGGGGTTCCTCTGTGTGTGTCCTAGGCTGCCTTCACACCTTCCCAAAGCATTTTGTGCAACGTGGCTCTGAGTAAGACTGTCCGAGCAGTGTAAAAGATTTCTTGTCCACCAAAAATAAGAAGAAGATACTCAAGGGATTGGTCTTCATTAGTGAGGCAGATCTTCCTTCATGGCTGCCCAGCTTTGCCCGCAAGGGACAGCGCGTGCTGCAGGCACAACGGCCAAGCTTCCGGCCGTTGGTGTTTTCGGCCTTTCTGCTACCACACAAAGGGTCAGCAGGCTGCTTTGCTGTGTCTTGCCTTTAGTGTGCCTTTTTCCCTTCTGCACCCTGCAAGAAGACAGGCTTTTGCTCTGTCCATTTCTCATTGTTCCCTCTTGCTTTTTTTCTGCCAAATCTTTGGTTCTTCTGCCTTGATTTCCCTTGGGCTGTCATTTTTACCCATGACAAAATGAGGCGTGCACATTTTCTTCTCTCTGCTGGCTCTCACCAACTCTAGAGAAAGCTCAGGGAAGTTGATGTCTTCTTTTTCTGGCATTTGTTGCCCGTGTAGCCAATGGCAATTGGACACAACCCTCTGGGCTTTTATATGATGAGCACAATCTCCTCATCAAAGTGTGAAGGAAGATTCTCATTGTACCCTCAAGGTACTCTACCCTTTTGAGGATGTTTGGATGATCACAGATGGGATTTTTAAAAGGGTGGGAGCAATAATCTGCACTTGGTTTCATTCCTAAACTGAGACACTCTGGGTAGGGAATGAGAAAGAAAGATTTGGATGAATGTGGAAAAGGTTTAAATGACACAAAATGAAATGTTCTGTTGTGGATAGTGTCTGGAGTCCCTTTAAATCATCAGGACAATTTTTAAACTAAATGTTTGCCTTCTTGAAATTAGAAAATAGAAATACTATCTCTAAAAAGATCAGATAGAACCTATTTATATGCTTAAGAGAATCTCCCTTTTTTTTTTTTCTTACTGAAACCATTCGTCATATTTATCTGAGTGTTCACAGACAGCTTGTCCACTCAAAGTTGTCATAGAAACTACTGCAAGCCAACGTTGGCATATTTAAATCACTAAGGGACTTTAAAAAATCCCACTTTTTGCCATCAGAATTCACAAGACTTCAACCACATTGCAGTGGGGAGTGTGGCACGCAGCAGCAGAGACATTATTAGCAATCAGAAAAGGGAGCTCTGCTGATGACACTGATTGTATGTGGGCAATCACAACTGTGATTTGCAGGGTACCAAATACATGACGCACAATTGTGACTTCGTGCCTGTCTTTGTTTGGTTCATTTTTTACTCCCTAGATCATGCTGCTCTTATCATTTTTACATATTCTTTTACTCAGAATAAGTTGACTGACAAGTTGGTGGTAGAACACAACCAGCAGAATCACTCCTCTTTTCCATCCTTTGCCTGCTACAGATGCTGCGCATCTTCATACCGCTCCAGATGCCCTGTCCTCCTCACTGTATTTCTCTGCATTTTGAAAGTGAAATGAAAAGATTTTCAAACACCCCTCAGTATCTAAAAATGGTGGCAGTAAAAGCTGGATGCAAGGAATTAAACCAGTTACCATATACCTAACCAAACTGGGAAAAGACAGGCTTTAGGCGTTGGTTGCTTATAGATTGTTTGCAGCAAAGGTGCTTGAGCCTTCCTGACAATATGCTGAGTGTTCATAAAGCACCACCAGACTTTGTGCTGACTCTGAAAAGACTAAACCCTGTCTCCTGCAATGTCTGAAATACATACAGCAGCTGCACGCACAAACTCAGACTAAACTCTCCTGTTTTACTGCACACTTTTCTCTCACACTCTTACAGACTGGAAAGATTCATCCTTGACTCCCTGCCAAGCACAATATGAAGAATTCTGTAATTATCAATCTAGTGATGAGATTTAAAAGCAAATGCATTATCATGCACAGGAATCAACCCATGTCCCCTACAGTGAGTTCCACGACAAGGGCTATCACTTTGTCTGGCTATACTCTGGATTTATTATGTATTTTTAAACTTCTTCCATCAACAGACACCAGAGCCAAGAAAATATTCTTGTATTCATACAATAGCATGTAGTCTGGAGTGGCTGTCAAGGTGCCTAGAGGTCATACAATGTCAGAGTAATTATTTTCAACTCTTCTATACTCATGACCTCCACTTGGCAAGGCCAACCATCAAAACAATAATAAACAGAGAGTACACATGGTGCTGCATGAAAATGTGTGCCTTATCATTTTAGAAGCATAAAATGGAAATATTCCACCCTGCTCCTCCTCCTTTCACTACTGTGCAACCACCATATTCAGCAGACATTACATTTTAAATGTAATAATAAATAATTTAATAGCTTGAACCCCTCTTTACCTGTACCTCTTTCTCCTTGATCCACCCGGTAAACCAAGACAATGTGTTTGCAAACCAGATTATCCATGCAGAGTTGCTGCTTCTGTAAGACCCCCAATATTTCATCCTGTCATGGATCAAAAATTCTTTAAAAAAGGAATCTTAAAAGCGCATGTATGATGCGAAGTACAGGAACTGCAGCCTGTCTGCTTCAGCTTAGGTTTGGAAACTAAGCAAAGATTCATGACTTGAATGGTATCTGAATTAATGTCCTGTCCAGCAGCTGCAGAGACAGAAGTATTCTGTCTGTTTTCCCATTTGTTTGGTTGGGTTTAGTTTCCCTAATCCAGATAGTTTTCAGTTGCTGTTTGCAGCATCAGGAGGGCTGTGCTCCACCTGCAGCCCTGGGCACTGTTGAAACTAATATTTCCAGTCACACTCGAGGTGGGAGCCATGGGTCATTGGTTCAACAGGTTAACACGACTGACACAGGCAGCACTAACTCTAAGAGTGATTACATTTATTTGCTGACCTAAGTCTTCTGTAGATTAAGACATACTCCTGCCTTCACCTTTTTTACCCTCCCATTTCCTCTACCTTAAAATAATAAATTGGTTAACAGATGTAGGCAACTGGAAGGCTTCACATTTCACCTCTCTTGGTTTGTTTTTTCTCAGTGACAAAGGCAGTGAAGAAGGAAAGGAGATGAGACGAAAGAAATACTTGTCCTGTGCTTACCTCAGCCAGCTGTACCCCACTCTGTGCTAATACCTGGCACTAGCCTTAACATACCCTCTGTGTCATCAGACAAGGTTCTAACAGAAGAGAGACAGATTTGAAATCTGTGTCCCCAGAGCTGACCGTGTTTATTAGGGCTGAACTGCATGCAGCGCTCTGCATGAGCTGCCGCCAACAAAAAGTATTTCTCCTTGTATTGCCCTGAATCACGGCCTGCAACAGTTTGCACTGGCACCCAGATTCTTCCCCCTCTATTTAGAGTTTTTTTGCAGTGAAAAGAAGAGAAGTAAATAAATTCATTAAAATGCTCTGGCTGATAAAATTAGTGTATTTGAAAGGGTGCCTTGTGTGAGAATAACTGTGTCTTGCTACAGTGCTGTCCTGATGTACTGAAGACCATCTCTGAGTATGTCAGAGATGTGGGAAGCACAGCTCCAGCACAGCACCCATGGGGCTTCGTAGGTTGTCAGTGAAGATACACCCAAGGGGCGAGCCCTGAAGATTGGGGTTTTGAATCCTTCCTATAAATTGTGGAGTATTTTAGAGCTAAGATACTGGCTACATGCACACATACATGCAAACAGGCACACAGGCACAGACCAGAGAGGAAGATCTTCCCTGTTAACAAGTGACTGAGGACATCATGTCTTTGGCACAGAGGACAGAGCAGACACTGTGCATTTTGTGTTCTACTCCAAATGCACAAATAGTCGGGGCTGAGAACAGATTCCTGCCTTCCTCTTCCACACAAGCGTTAGAGGGAAGAGCCAGCTAGCTCCTGAAAGGAACTGTTGCCCATAACTCACTACTCTGCAGCGCTGGTGTCTCAAAAAGAAGTGCATCTGAGACTTCCTGTACAGGAAAAGGCCCTGCTTCATGAGTGACACCTGGCTCCAGATGGATTAGAAACGTGAACGTCTCTTCTTGGGTCCATAGCTCAGGAGTTTCCAGACTCATTGCTGTCTTAGCTTGCATTGTAAGCAGAGCCAAATGAAGCTGAGAAGCTGAAGACAGACAGTTCCATAGGTGTGACGATTGTAATGGCTAATCCTTATCTAATCCAAAAGCTGCATTTGCTTCCAACTCAAAATCCAGATTCCTTCTAAATAAAAATTGGAGCTGGGTTGTAAGAACCTTTTCCACAGGCTCTGGCTCTTGACATTAATGAATTTAGCCATGTGCCTACGAAGTTCCCCTTCATTTCTACAGGAAGCAGCATTTAGATCCACGTGTTCCTGGGTCTCGCTGTGTAGCAAAGGAAGTTAAGTCAAACAGCTCTTATGAATGTGATTGCATAAGATTCTGCCCGAGTGAATTATCACATGAACAAACTCTCTGTACATTCTTAATGGGATACAAACATATTTGGGCAAAACAGACTTTTTCAGCAGAAAACTTGTCTGAGTGATTATCACTGACAACCCTGTGAGAAGGGGATACAGCCAAAGACACAAAGCCGAAACGGCAGACAGTCAGGAATGAGGGCCAGTGACAGACTGAAGTGCTGGGCTCTGTCCATGCACAGCCAGAGATGGACACCTGACAAGCTGGGTTGCCAAAATATGCCACCATATTTGTCAAAAGTAATTTTGATGGAAGCAGTGAGCAAGCTTTAGGGACACACTTTCTGCAGCTGCTTTCTTCTCACACATCCTAAGCTTAGGCTCCCACAAAGCAGACAGTGGTTGAAGGCACGAGTGACTGTCACCAGTTTCCCCCACTGATCACAGAACATTAGGGATTGGAAGGGACTTTGAAAGATCATCTAGTCCAATCCCCCTGACACACCAGGATCAGCTAGACCAAGTCACACAGGAACACATCCAGGTGGGTTTTAAACATCTCCAGAGAAGGAGATTCCACAGCTCTCCTAGGCAGTCCTTTCCAATGGTCTGTCACCCTCACTGTGAAAAAGTTCCTTCTCATATTTATGTGGAACCTCCTATGTTCCAGCTCACACCCATTGCCCCTTGTCCTATGATTGGATGACATCGAGAAGATCCTGGCTCCATCCTCCTGACACCCATCCTTCACGTATTTNCATCCTCATGACACCCATCCTTCACGTATTTATAAACATTAATGAGGTCACCCCTCAGTCTTTTTTTTTCCAAGCTAAAGAGATCCAGCTCCCTCAGCCTCTCCTCATCAGGGAGATGTTCCACTACTTTCATCATCTTTGTGGCTCTGCGTTTGACTCTCTTCATCAGTTCTGTTAACCATCTCCCTTCTAATCCACCCCAGGATGCTGTTGGCCTTCTTGGCCACAAGAGCACACTGCTCGCTCATGGTCATCCTGCTGTCCACCAGGACCCCAGATCCCTTTCTCCTATGCTGCTCTCCAACAGGTCAGTCCCCTACCTATACTGGTACCTGGGGTTGTTCTTTCCCAGATGCAAGACTCCACACTTACCCTTGTTATAGTTGATTAAACTTCTCCCTGCCCAGCTCTCCAGCCTATCCAGGTCTCGCTGAATGGGAGCTGAACGGGGTGTCAGCCACTCCTCTCAGCTTTGTTTCATCAGGAAACTTCCTGACTGTGGTCTCTAATCCCTCGTCCAAATCATTAATAATATATTGAATTGTACTGGTCCCAGTATGAAGCCTTGTGGGACTCTACTAGATTCAGGCCTTCAGCTAGACTCTGTTGGTTAGACTATTTCCAAAGAACTCCATCAAATCAGCAGCATGTCTTCTTCTTCCATTGGAAACAGCAGAAGCAAAAGCTTGATGCTCAGTGGCTCTCTCCTGAACTCTGGTCCCTTTCCATAGAGGGAGCAGGTTGACCTCTAAGTGGCAAAACTCTACACTCGCCCCAGGCCCAATGTTCACCCAAGGTGAAATCAGGGGGTTTGAGTTGAGCACTGTTGCGTTGGCCCTGACTGGCTGCAGTGACCCTGTTACTGGAAAACTACATATAAGCTGGAGTCTTATCCACATAGATGTTCTTTTGGGAAAAAACCCCAAACATTGTTGAAGTGTTTTGCCCGGGTGAGGGGGAGACATAAAGAGAAAGACCTCAGGAAATTAAATACTAGTGTGACAAATGCATATTTTGAGGGAGATGGTTAACTGAGGAGATGTTTCCTGCCGTGTTTCCTTCTATGCATGAAAGGGCAAATCTAGCCTTGTCCCTGAAAAAAATGTAGTCCTTCAGCACAGGAAAAGGTTGAGGCTCTGCTGCATTGCTCTCTGTGCTGCTGAGCTGCACCTCTTCAGAACAGTTTCATGGCACTGTTGTGGCAAGCACAGAGCAGTGGGACAAGGACTAATGCCATGCCCCAGCAGGATGAGATATGGGACAGTCTTGTCCTATACAGAGTGTTTGTTTTGATGCTTGAGCAGGCCCTGGACGACAGCCCCAGAGCATTTTTATAAGCCTCATCCATATGCAAAGCCTGAAATTTGGATCCAGTTATCCTTGCTCTCCAGTGCCCAAGCTACTTATGGATGCTCAAACATTCACCAGATTTACTCTTGAGGGTAGAGGAATGAACATAACTGCTAAAGAGTTTGGATGCCACAGATGAAGGCATGCCCAGTCTGCCTCCTCTGCTTTGACTGCCAAGCAACAAAGGAAGGAGTGAGCCTCTGGGTCAACTCACAAAGCAAGGAAATCCTTCAGTCATTCATTAGCAACACTTCTGTGAACACACATGTCATTGGTAACTTGGGTAAGCCAGCTTGAAAATACAGCAGACGTGAAAGACAGCTGTCAAACTGATAATTAATGTGCAGATCAAAAACTGTTCCTTGTTGATCCTGGCTGTCTTGGTTAGACAAACAGCCCTGGAGAGAGGCTCTGTACTCTCACTCTGAACTTCCGTGTTGGTTGTGGTAGATATGGTGTAAGCACTCTTTAGGCTGTTCAAATTAAAATGGAACTGTCTGTACTTTTTATTAACCTGGGTCTGCTGTCCAAGTTACTTTAGTAGGTCTGTCCTACCTGAGTGAATGCAGTGTCTTTCTTTCCTTACAGGTACGGGGTGCCAAAGGCACTCACAACCACTTGTGTGCTGGTTCCGGCAGCAACACTGGCATCCATCACTTGTCAATTGTTATTTTCCTAAGAGAGGGAGAAAAAAAGGGGTTTCTGATGCCATCACCCCATTCAGTGTGAGGTGCAAGAGGTTTCAAGGAAGAGACAGATGTAATTTCAGGTCTCAGACCAGCTAGGCAGACATGTAAATCTGGACCGGCAATAGAAGGCAATCAGCTTCCTCTCCCTCCCTTCCTCCAAATTGTTCCTGTTCTCAGAAATCCAGAAGGAAAATTCATAGAACTGTCTCCACAGGCAATAAACTGAAGTTAATGATCTGATGCAAAGCCACTGGAGTAAGAATATTTTCATATGGTCAGAAGAAAGAGGCAGAGTAGGCAGAAATATGGCCCTGTGGGTGCATTATGACTTCATAGGTTACAGAGAATCTGAATCCTCCTTCCAGTCTGGAAAGGGATACTGCTCAGATTTGAAGGCTGTAGAACAAAGAAGTTTATTGAACCAATGCAGAGGTGCTCTGAAGCAGAACTACCACAATAAACAAACCAAACAGCCTTGCCATCCTGTTGAAATTCAAGGTGCACAACGAAATGGACGTGTGGTTGCAGCAGAGGAGGTGTGTGGTTACCTCCTCTGTCAGTCCACAGGCAATGAAAGGAGCTCACACTCCTTTTTCCTAGGAAACACTGAGAATCTGCTGCTTCCTGAAAGCAGTGCTTCTGCACTACTCCAGGCATGTTACTTGTATATCAAAAAAGAATTCATATCCTGCCTCCACTTACACAAAGAGAGGGTCTCGTTTGATGCCAAATGGCCATGTGCACCGATACAGAAATAATGTCTTGGCAGTCAGCAAGAGTGAAAAGGAGCCAAATTACATCATTCACTCTCCTTTCAGTAGGGACAGAAGACTCTATTTACTACTTTGGCAACAGCCAGCATCACAGCTGCCACCGGTCACATGTAAGGGAAGCAGAGGGAAGACAGCAACCACAAAAAGTGTAATGCTGAGAGCCTAGAGATTTGACTCTATGATTTTGTAAGACCTGCCTTGATGTGCTCCTGTGTGGCTTGGTCTAGGTGATCCTGTTGTTGGTGGGGGGATTGGACTAGATGATCTTTTGAGGTCCTCCCTTCCAATCCCTAATGAATCTATGATTCTACGATCCTCTCTGTCAAACAGCCCATGCCTGGTGCAACAGGGTGCTGTCCTAGGACACAAGAAACCTCTGGTCTGGTCTCACGGCTGTCATCAATGTCTGGCCTGTCATTTCACCACTCTCCTTTTGCCCTTGGTCCTATTTATTTGGCTCACAAGTGTTTGAGGGCAGAGGTTGACATATGTAAAGGCAGCACTCCACTGGTATCATTTGGGTTCTATAGGCACTCTTGCAACACACTTAAAACAACAGCACCCATGCTGCTAATAAGAAAGAAAATGCGTGGTAAAGGCCCAAGAGGGATAGATTTCCAAGTAGACAGGATAAATATAAAGCATACAAGTTCTGCCACTCCAGAGCACCATTTGCTGTGCATATGCCCAGTGTAATGAGAATGAGCAGTAGACACATTTATGTAGTTTCAGCATTTTTTAAGTTGAAACTATCAGGGAGAGGAACAGAATTAGTATGAGAAATCAAGGTGAAATGCCTCTGTGCATGATTACCAGATTTATCTTTATGAGAAGAGCCACACTGCATAAAGAATGCACCTTCAGGGCAGTGAAAAAATAAAGAGAACAAGGATGTTCTAACAAGAACAGTGTGACCTAACAAGCTTTAAGAATTGTCTGGTTTCCATAACAGAAGGCTCAAGTCTACCTGTCTGACATCTTCTTGTATGCTTCAAGCAACTGATGATCATCAAACACAGAAGAGAATTACCCCATCTTAATTAAAAACACGTGCTCCATGATACAACTTAACTCTTGTCGCTCAAGCAAACCTCTACAGAGTAATAATGTGATAAATGAAGACTAAAAAATGCGCCCAAAAAACGAAAGCCCTTCTCGCAGGATGGAATGCGGTGCCAGCTTCTGAGACCTTTGGCACACAAAATTCAACAGAACCTGCTAAAAAGTGGAAGGAGCTGGTGCCTCGGAGAATTTTTGTGCTTTTAAAACAAACCATAATCGCCCTACAGAGAGAAGCCAAGGAGAACCTCATCTGTGCTTTCTCTGCACAACAGATCCACAACTTCATTAGCAGAATCGGTGTATGTTGTAACTAAATGAGACTCTGTCTCGCTGGCAGGCATATCTGCTCACCGAACAAAGAAACCACACACAGAAATGTTCCAAAGGGAGATGTCTTTAAAAAAGAGTCATTGTAATACCATCAGACAGCAGAGTTTGCTAGAAATTGTGACTTTGTGGAAGAAAACAAAGACAAATAGGACTTAAGAAGTAATCTAGAGGCATGTGACAAAAATCTCTTGACCTTTTAACTTGTCAGGATGCCTGTGATTTCCTACTGATAGTAAATTAATTGCTGGTGCTGTTTTGTTTCCCTGTATTCAAAAGTCTTACAGCTGCCCTACAACTTCTATGCCAGGAAACTGGGTTTAGGGATGTGGCAGTGCCTTGAGACTTGTTTGAGATGGATGTTTAAAGTCCTGAAAGTCCAGGTGGAGCCTTCAAGGGCAGCAGGCTCACTCCTCAGCTCCTCTTGAGCTTGTCCTTGTCTGAAGGATTGACTGGGCCCACTAGGACTGAGATAAATAGGATTTCAAAGACAAATGTGAAAAATCACAGCACTAAACCACTAAGAAGTTCAAACTTCTCAATGCATGGAAGCTAACAAGGCTGCTGGAGCACTGGAACAGGCTGCCCAGGGAGGTTGTGGAGTCTTCTTCACTGGAGTGGTTTAAGACCCGCCTGGATGTGTTCCTGTGTGACTTGGTCTAGGTGATCCTGCTGTGTCAGGGGGATTGGACTGGATGATCTTTCGAGGTTCCTTCCAATCCCTAATGATTCTATTTCCTAACGTACAGAAATATTCAGACATTGGTCCACGCACAGCGTTCCTGCTCAGTGTCTGACTAGGAGACAAAAGAGATAGTAAGATCTCAGCTCCGACATGTAATGGTAACAGAAGGTGAGAACGGAGTTGGAGGTAAAGCCCAGACAGGACTTTTATGAAAGGCTTCTTTTTTCCCCCTCACACATGGAAAATTTTTAATTATTGTATTTCAATTAGCAGAGAAAAGAGCAGGAATTTGCTAGATGGTGAACATTTCCAGTCACCCAAGGTGTCAAGTGTGAGGTAGGTGTTCTCAACATTCACTCTCAGTTCAAAGAGAGGTAGCTGTGCAAGGAATTTCTCCCCAACTGTCTTGGACACATTCGTTCAGAAGAAGCCAATCTGAATGAAACTATGTACTGGTCTGACCCCGTGGTTTCATTTTAGCTTGCAAGGAACAAACCATTTCAGCCTTGCTCCAGACACTCCTCAGGCATCTGAATTCTGAAGAAAACACCTGTTTGCAGCATTTAGGGAGAGATTAGCTAACTTGAGTTCCAACATTCATGGCAGAAGGGATAACAGTCCAGAATAAAACATATGTCTCAGAAAATTCCTTATTGATATCCGCCTGTCTTTTATGTCAAAAAAGCTTTGTCACGCTGTTAAACTCAGTTGTTTTTGATAGGCAAAGATAAAATGCCTTGAGGCACCATAGATCAGTCAAGGATTTAAATCTAATTCTGAGACAATGGATGGCTTCCTGTTTATTTTGGCTGGCTCTGGAGTGCATCTCCATGCACACAAAATCAATACTAAACTCTATCCAGAAGAAAGCTGCTAGTCTGTGCAGTCTGTAGCACTCTGGTATTAAGCGATGCCAGTGTAAAGCTCCACTAATAAATGAATCATTGTGAATAAGTTTCTGGGATATAACACATGGAAAATATGAATGGTCTAATCTACAAGAGATGGATGAGCACACCATGCAAGTTAAACCATGTTCTTACCTCAGCAAGTCCAAAGTATTCTTTTCCATTTCTGGGTGAGTCCAGGACCTCTATTCATGAATCATTTTTTTCATCTAAATAACATCAAGCCACACTAATGCCACTTTCTTCCATCTCCCAATACGATTTATGGAGCTATATAGATATAAATATATATATATATATTTATAAGCCTTTTGTTAAGCCACATAATCCTCATGTGAAGTGAAATCCTGTCTTGACCTGTGAAAACTTACCATAATGTTATGCCACCAGGACATGTTGTTGATTTAGAAGTTATTTGAATATTTTCTATGTGTTGAAGATGCTGTGATACTGGAGGTGATTTCTGTTTACCAGCATCTATAATCACATCAAGTGCTGAGAAAAAGGAGTTAGAAGATTTATTCTCTTTATTACATACTTTTGGGTTGTTTTTTCAGAAGCCATAGAGTTTTACTGCATGTCGTTCACAGAACACCACAAAGACCACTCAAACCTTGAAGCAACCTGGAAAAGGGGCAATTAATTGTGTTGACCCTAAAAAATTACTGGGATACAGTAATGAAATTTTTAAAGGAATCTGTAGGCTGAATATCAATAAGAATTTAACTCACCTGCACTCTCTGGCTTTATTTTTCCTGCATCCAGTGAGGCAAAAGTACCACAACTGCTTATTCTCTTCACTCTGCACAACCTCATTCAAAGTTCACCAAGGAGTCAGAAAGGTCAACCCTGTCAACTTTTCCAGGGCTTTACCTCAGGCATTTCCACAGAACAAGATGATCAACGTAATTGCATGCCCTTACACATTGGTGTTTTCCAAATACCAATCATCTTCTCATCTGCAGATGGTCTACTCAAATTAAAACCACACTGGAACCCACGGAGGCTAGAAAGTTCGTTAATGGACTCGAGTGAAATTGCCATTTTATGGAATGCAATTTCACATATGGGTAGCTACACTATCTATGGAGTTCATGGTGGAAACTATTTAAAGCACTCCTCACCCTAACACAAAAGATAAGCTGATTTTATGAGTCTCTCAGTTTCCACCACCCCATATGCAATACGAACAACATTGTAAGTGAGATCATCAAAGGCAGCTGAAGACAGATTTACTGCTGGGAAAACACATCTCTCTTCCAGGTGATTTGCAGTGCCTTGCCATTTCAGAAACATCTGAGGCACCAGAAAGCTTGCAGCTGACTTGCCAGGTGTCTTCTGCTATAGTGTGTTAATTTTGCAGCATTTAAGAGATACACCTTTATTTTTGGGAGGTGTTTCCCATCTCCAGTTGTTGTGGAGGATGATTGGCAAATAAGAAGTTATCTTCTCTCCAGAGACAATAACACAAGTGTGATCCACTGCAAAACCACCAACAATGAGTAATTTGTAAACCTCAAATTCCAGGCATGTTGCAGTGTGATGCTAAAACAAATGTGTCTTAGATCACACTGGTTTATCAAAGGTCTAAAGATTCTCACTTCAGATCAGTGTCTGGTGTCCAATACCCGGGTTTCAATCTTTCATTCAAACCATCTCTTCTGCAAAAGGTTTGTAGCTAATTCTCCTTACGACTTACGTCACAAGCCATAGGCACGTTTAACATTATTGAAAGCACACTGCTAAGATCCATATCAATTATGCTTTGAGATTTATGTTTAGTGCAGATATGAATGCGGCCTGGGTTTTCCATTTTTACTTCTGCAAGTATAATTTATTGAGACATAAAGTGTAATATTACAGCTATCAAGTATAAACGTCACTACTTGACAGCAGTGTGTAAGAGTTATGTGCATGTAAATTCAGCTACAGTCCTTTCTGAACGCTTATATCTTCACTTCACGCTGCAGCTCGCAGGCATTCTGAGTTTTGGAAGCAGTGGACTGTCAATACAGTGTTAACATCTTGCAAATAGAAAATATGCCTCTGGAAAACACTCAATAAGTGGAACACTCAATAAGAAGAACCTCAATAAGTCACCCGTACTGTCAGTACTACAAGTTCAGCTACACTGAAACCTTCCTCAACGACCGGTCTAACATCCTCCAGTGGTAGCAGTGCTACTCTTCGTGGGTAACTTATTCCTTTGCTGTGCTGCTCAATATGTTAGAAAAGTCTGTCTTCTTGCACAATACCAGGAGTAACTGGTAAGCAACGGTATGTGGTTTGAGAAAAGACAACATATGTGACATTATGTGAGACTGCACCTCCAGTACTGTGTCCAGTTTTGGTCACCACAGCACAGGAAGGACATTGAGGTGCTGGAATGAGTCCAGAGAGGGGCAACCAAGTTGGTGAAGGGGCTGGAGGACATGCCCTATGAGGAGAGGCTGAGGGAGCTGGGGTTGTTCACTCTGGAGGAGAGAAGACCAAGAGGGGACCTTATTGCCCTCTACAACTACCTTAAAGGAGGTTGTAGCCAGGCTGGTGTTGGTCTCTTCTCTCCAATTAGTGATGATAGGATGAGGGGAAATGGCCTCAAGTTGTGTCAGGGGAGGTTTAAATTGGATGTTAGAAGGAAATTCTTTATTGAGAGGGTGGTTAGGTACTGGAATGGATTGCCCAGGGAGGTGTTTAAGGAACGAATGGACGTGGCGCTTAGGGATATGGTCTAGCGGTTAGACACTAGGAGAAAAGGTTGGACTCGATGACCCTAGAGGTCCTTTCCAGCCATGATGACTCTATGATTCTATGACTATTGGTGAATGATAATCACCTTCCTCAGGGTAAAAGCTTACCAGGGAAGGATGGCTACTGCTCAGTTAGAATACAACTAGCCGTGAAGGCAGGATCGTCTAAAGACTCAGCCACTCATACAGGCTTTAATTTCAGCTCACTGTGGACACAGTATAAATCAGCACTTGTCCTCCAGAAGTGTATTTCCCTCTCCTTTATCTACAGAGGGAACTATTCCCTGGATGTCCCCCAAATGTTCCCCCTTGGCCTAAATGTCTAGTTTACATGAAGCTGGGTAAGATCAACCTCAGTTTTAGTGTGTGCAAAAGAACAGAAAAGATCTAGCGCTTGTCATTGTTACAAGGATTCCGTGTTTGGATTTTGATGCAAAACGTTGCCCTTCAACTTTAAGCTCAAAATACTAGTGTTTCATAGCTGTCCTGAGCAAATCAGCAGCAATGAAGTACCACTGGTGTATTTTTGTGGTGTTATGCAGCAATATCTCTTGCTAAGTGTAACTTTTCCAAACCTTCACTTCCCCAAAGCAAACCTTGCCCCTGTTCAGCTGAGGTGGTAGCATCAGCAGAGTCCATGGAATGCTTCACGTTTGATTTGTCCAAAGACACCTGGAAGGAAGTAACCTAAGATGAAGCAAACTGAGATGGAAACCATGAAAGCCATGTAGGAGGCAGAAGTTTTGTACTGCTTTGTGAGACAGGTTTGTGCTTACGAAGAGCAGCTAGCTCTTGTGAAGAGAGCTAAAGACCACACTTACCACAGTCAAACACTTACCAGTCTTTTAGTACTTTAAAGTGTGGGCCAGACCATGTGCTATAACTATCTCAACGAGCTTTCCAGCTTGTGTAATTATTTTCCTTTTTCATGCTGTCATGCTTTTTTATTAGGATTTGTCAGTGTAGTCAAGCATGTATCTGAGTAACCTGAGAGATTTAATGGCACAAGTAATGGAGACTCATGTGCAGTTGTATCTGACATCCTCTTGCACCCCGGATGTAGAGTTTCTTCTGCAAAAACTTTTCTGTCTATCAGAAAAGTGGCACAGCCCCCCTTTGCACTGAAAAAACTAAACACGACACCTGCTGTGTACTTGTCTATCTGAAGAAATAATGTCAGACGATGGCATCAGCATTAACACCCTCTGACAGACTGAAGATGAAACACTTTTCACCAAAAAAATATTTCCCAGTGCTACTACAGCTGTGAAATACCAGTTTCCTGTGAAGAGTTTCCCCATCAGTCACCCTGGAGCTGAAGAGGCTTGGAACAAGCTATGTTGACCCAAGCCTGGCAGCCTTGTGCCTGAGGTGAAATCACAGCTAACAATGCCAGTGACAGTCTCCTGGTGTTTCTCAAGTTTGGAAAGCCTGCTGGACATTGAGTTATGGCCAAAGAGGATGGATACCTGGAGAATCCCTGTCAAAAAGGTACTGTTGACAACATAGATGAAGGAATGTTTTTGTAAGAATACAACAGTCCCATAAAGTAGATGTTAAAAATATTTATAGCATCAGGTGTGTCTTTTGCCTCTTACTTGTGGCCCGGAAGGCAAACCAGATCCTGGGCTGCATCAGGAGGAGAGTGGCCAGCAGGTCGAGGGAGGTGATTCTCCCCCTCTACTCTGCTCTAGTGAGACCCCACCTGGAGCACTGCGTCCAGTTCTGGAGCCCTTATTACAAGAAGGATGTGGATGTGGTGGAGCGAGTGCAGAGGAGGGCCACGAGGATGATCAGAGGGCTGGAGCACCTCTCCTGTGAGGATAGACTGAGGGAATTGGGGCTGTTGAGTCTGGAGAAGAGGAGGCTCCCAGGTGACCTTATTGTGGCCTTCCAGTCTCTGAAGGGGGCTACAAAAAGGCTGGGGAGGGACTTTTTAGGATGTCAGGTAGCGACAGGACTGGGGGGAAATGGAGCAAAGCTGGAGATGGGTAGATGTAGAGTGGATGAGAGGAGGAAGTTCTTCACCGTGAGAGTGGTGAGAGCCTGGAATGGGTTGCCCAGGGAGGTGGTGGAGGCCGAGTCCTTAGAGGGGTTTAAGGCTGGGCTGGATGGGGCTCTGTCCAGCCTGATCTAGGGTGGGGTGTCCTTGCCCATGGCAGGGGAGTTGGAACTGTATGATCCTATGGTCCCTTCTAACCCTGACTGACTCTATGATTTGGTCTAGGTGATCCTGCTGTGGCAGGGGGATTGGACTGGATGATCTTTCAAGGTCCCTTCCAATGCCTAATGATTCTATGATTTATAATTAATATTCCCAAGTTGCTAAGGAATACACCAATGTTTTAGGACTTCCTTTTATCTTTAAAGAGTTTAAAATACAGCTGACAACACAGTAGTCTGGGTAACTCTGACCTCCTTTGGATGAGTTCTAGATATCGGCAGTACTTATTTAATTTTAGCTGGTCTGACCAGGTTGAAAAAATGTGGCCCAGACCATGAAGGGAGCTACTCATCTACCAGCCAGAGGCAGCTACCTTCAGGAGGGATGTTTATTATGGAAAAGGCAATGATCAAATTAAAAAGTCAGCAAAAATTGCAGAAAATTACAGTCCTTGCTTCCAGGAATTTCATTAATTTCAAAGCATCGTCAGTAGTACATAGAGAGGTGGGTTATTAAAAAGTAAATAAAGATTCTCTTTCACTTATACTCTCTCTATAAAAACCTGAGTAATACTTGGGGTTTTGCCTGCAGCTGTGCAGCTGATACAGCCGTTGTTCTCTCGGTCCTTGTTCTCACAGCATCACATGCCTTCATTTCACCTAATGGCTGCAAAGGCAGAACCTGCTTTCCTTTGAAGTAGCTGGAAAAGAGAGCAGCAACATCTTGCTGCTACATACCCCAAGTTGCCAGCAGGTCTCAATCTTCTCTACATCAGCTGTCAGTATAATTATGTGAAGCCAAATGGCAAGCTGCATCTCAGGACACTCAGTGAGGTGGTAGGAAAAGCATGAGGATCTCAGTCTTCACCTGCAGGTGGTGATGATACTGTGCATCTTCTCAGAAGGGTTCATTTCTCTGTTGGTTGCAGCCCTGCAAAGCTCATCTGCCCATCAGCTAAGGGAATTCCTCCGGAGATCAGGCCCCGTTTTGACCTACACAGCAGGTGCCACTTTTGCTCTGCTGTCAGCATTACCCTCCAGCCACGACAGCTTTAGCTCTATTTAGCATGAGACCCCTATCAGCAGAAACCACGCTTCCCACCACGCCCATTCTGGCAAATTCATTACCCAGGCTCTCCTAGTACCCATTCATATATTATGCTTTTGTGTTCCTAACCATCATAACGACTCTTGTCAATCACGCAGCCTACTTCAGTGCAATCGGTTTTGATCCGGGATGACCAAACTACACGCTGCCTGACAGCTGTGCACGCATGTACCCCTCTCTCTGCAGGAAACAACTCACCTAATCCATCTTGGGTCTCCAAGGCCTTTGCCTTTCTGTCATGTTGACAGCCTGTGTATGATGTTATGTGTCTTTTTTTGTGTTTTCTCTTCCTGTGCCATCCTAGCAGAAAGCTCTTTCATAGGAGGCATCTAGTGACAGCAAGTGTTCTTATGATGCATATATCCATGTATGATTTTGTACTCTGCACTGCAAAGCTGTCCCAGTTTTTAATGCTCTGCCCTCAAATAACTATCTGTAGCATGTTCTGAATGCCCTGTCTGTACCTAGGATGTGTCATCAACAAATCCAACCACTACACTCACACCTTTTCTGTTAAATAAATGCCATCGCTTCCAAGAGGGTCCCTGAAGAAATACATTCCTTCCAGCCCAAAATCTCACTACTTCTTTGCTCTCATAAGGAAAGCAGTTATTTTATCCACCATCAAGGATAAGTGCATGCTTGTAGTGTGTGAGAGAAGAAGACATGAGGCAGAATCTGGAATACTTCTTTTCACACTGGAAATCATTTGGAAGTAATGGGCAGATATTGACAGTAAGATGCACAATAGGAAAATTCTGAATGTAGTCTTGCTGCTGCGGTCAGAGCAAGGTAGCAAAGGGCTATGACCTCAGAACAAGCTGGCTGCAGCAGTGTATGCCAGTGATTTCATTAGCAGAGGACTTTAATAGTCCATACACAAAACAAGAGAGACAATGACAAGTGAGAAGGTAAGAAACAATAAATTTGGGAAAAGGGGCTTTTCCCAGAGGACTGCCTCACAAGGCCAGTAAGATTCTTAAAGGAAGAAAAATATGATGAAAAACTTGAGGTCCCAGAAAAGCTAGGGTCTTTTATGGACACCAGGCTTATCATCACCTTGGCTCACTACCTTCTGCATGGAGGAATTGTAAGAACAAAGGTGGCACTGCTTCAAATTTCAGCAGGAAATTCAAGGATTAGAGCCACTTGGTGAACTGAGTTGCTAAAATTGGATTCATTTGGCTGTTGCCATCCAAAGATTAGGAAACTGGACTGCACTTACTATCTAAGCATCTAAATAGGAGAGAAAAAGGTATACGGAAAGACCAATAACTAAACCAGACATGACATTTTCCACTGGATATGCTGATCTGTTGCCAGTTGAGAGAGACACATCTTTTGTGCAACTATAATTAAGTAAAATAAAATAAGCGTATCTAAAAAAAATCAAGAAGATCAGGTCCTATGCATCAAATAGCCCTGAAGAAATTATATGTAAATTTACTGAACTACTATATGCTAAGTTCATTTTGGTACCTGGCAGCAAATATTCCACTGAAAGCTTGATGATTTATCATGATTACTAGTAACCAATAAGACTGATTTCTGGACCATGGAAATTATTAGAAATGATAATAACAAATTTTAAATATGTGAAAGAAATATGAGGGAAAAGCCAGCGTGACTTTTGTATGCCTCACATATCACAGGGTTCTCAGAAGAAGCAAGGAGAAAAAACATTACAGCTGGTACAAGCTTCTGGCACTGGCAAAAAACAGCAATGAGAGCCTCTTTCAAATGGCTCTATGAAAACAACACACTCATGGCACAAATGGCAGTGATCAGTTAGTAGCTGATTTTAAAAAGGATAAAGAAAAGATGAGAAAACTTTGATTATTCACAATATAATGCTGTCATTTGCAGTGCTACCAACACACTGGAGTTGGGCTCATTGGTCTGCAAAATATTCCTACATGCTGCAGGAAGCAGGTAAGAAGGGCACTGTTAACACTAGAATTATTCAGAAAAGTCCAGTCTAAAGTTGACCATAAAGCATTCCTAAATACTGTAACTTCTTGCTATTAAATCCATGGCAGTAACTTCTGTGCGATGCAGAAGGCTAGCATTCTGCTTATATAGAGAGGGTGGATCGTGAACTGGCTGCAGGGTAGAAGTCAGAGAGTGGTGGTCAATGGGACAGAGTCTAGTTGGAGGCCTGTATCTAGTGGAGTGCCCCAGGGGTCAGTGCTGGGACTGGTCCTGTTCAATCTATTCATTGATGACTTGGATGAGGGATTGGCATGGACTGTCAGCAAGTTTGCTGATGACACAAAGCTGGGTGGTGTCGCCGACACCCCAGCAGACTGTGCTGCCATTCAGCAAGATCTGGACAGGCTGGAGAGCTGGGCAGAGAGAAATACAATGAAGTATAACAAGGGTCAGTGCAGAGTCTTCCATGTGGACAAGAACAACTCTAGGAACCAGTATAGGCTGGGGACTGACCTGTTGGAGAGTAGTTTAGGAAAAAGGGACCTAGGGGTCCAAGTGGACAGCAAGATGAANAGTCTCCTTCACTGGAGATATTTAAAACCCACCTGGATGTGTTTCTGTGTGGCTTGGTCTAAGTGATCCTGCTGTGTCATGGGGATTAGACTAGATGATCTTTCAAGGTCCCTTCCAATCTCTAATGATTCTATGATTCTGTGATTCTTTGAATACGTATATGTACAGGCTGTCTACATAGGCAGCTGTCTATATATATCAGCATATTTAGCTGATATATAAAGTCACTTAAGAAGAGTTGGAGTCTTTCTAGAGTCTTTCAAGACTTTGAATAAATAATACATCAATGCTCAGAAACTAAAAATCAAATCACTTTATGTTGCTGTGTAATATTACTGGATATTATGTAATTATTATT
The DNA here is from genome assembly GCA_013400115.1 of Rhinopomastus cyanomelas. Classification (NCBI taxonomy): domain Eukaryota; kingdom Metazoa; phylum Chordata; class Aves; order Bucerotiformes; family Rhinopomastidae; genus Rhinopomastus; species Rhinopomastus cyanomelas. Next base: position 655,592 of record VXBP01008371.1, on the reverse strand, counting down.
CATTTCTCCTCATCTCAAAAAGAGAATATGTTCCTGCTCAGCTTGGTCTAGGTGATCCTGTGGTGGCAGGGGGATTGGCCTAGATGATCTTTTGAGGTCCCTTCTAATCCCTAATGATTCTGAGAGTCTATGTACAGAAACTGAGACAGAGAATCATAGAATCATAGAAGGTTCTACACTGGAAGGAATCTCCAGAGTTCATCTAGTCCAATCTCCCTGCACAGTGACAACTGTACTTAGGTCTGATTGTTCAGAGCCTCATCAAGCCTGCCCTTAAATGACTCCCAGGATGGGGCACCCACCACCTGCCAAGGCAGCCCATTCCAGCCATCAACCACCCTCACACTGAAGAACATCTTTCTAATATTCAGCCTAAATCTATCCTTTCCCAGCTTGAACCCATTGCTCCTTGCCCTATCCGTACAAACCTTCATGTAGGCCCTGGCCCCCAGGTGTCCCCCCAGAGCCGCCTTCTCTCCAGGCTGAACAGCCCCCCAACTCTCTCAGTCTCATATGGGAGACGCTCCGTTCCCCCGATCATTTCAGTGGCTCTCCTATAGACGCACTCCAGTATGTCTACATCATTCTTGTGTGGGAGCTCCAGGACTGGACACAATACTCCAAGTGAGGTGTCACCAGAGCGGAGTAGAGGGGTAGAATCACCTGTTTTGATCTGCTGGCCACAGTTCTTTTGATGCAGAAGTCCAAACTCATGGAACTGTTTTGTTACAAGGAGAGTGAATAGATTAAGTGAAAGATAATAATAATAGACTAGATAATAGGTGACAAAGACAGAATATGGCTGAAGCAGATACGATGAATAGGAAATTATTTGTTCACTGTTTATCATCACAATACAACCACAGGTAGACTGATAAAGAAATTATCAACCAGCAGCTTGAAAACAGACAAAAATATCTTTTCACACCAGACCAAGGAATTAATTCTCACTGGACACTGTGGAAGCCATAGCACACACTTCCTCCCAGGTGTCAATGAAAGTCACTGAACTCAGGCACTGTGTTCAGGTTACTGTCACCTCTGACCTTGAAACATCCAACCCAGGTCAAATAGTTCCTCAACAAGCAGTTCCCAAAGTTTCCAGATTCTGCTGGAATAAAAATCCCTGCATATTTGTCTCTTCTCTGAAATCCTGTTTCTAAGCAACATTAAAACCTAGAGGCCACAAGAAAACCTTATTTGGACATATATTTCTTGGCAGTTCTAGTAATTTGAATTTGGTCACATCACACACATTTTTGAAATGTCTCCGATGTGTTTCCATAACTCAGTGTTGTTTCTTTGAGAGGGAATGGGAAAAGATGCTTCCTTATTTCTGATCTGCTACTGAGCTCTTTCCTCACAAAATACTGGTTGCTCACATTCTTAGTTTTGCTACAGCTATCCCTAGTTTACTTGCAGAAGTATTCCCTCTGTTCTACCTACAAACAGAGGACCTTGCCTTTTCCCCCCACTTATTAAATAAAACCAAAATAAACAAACCTCACAATTAAATAAATCAGGGCTCTTTTGTAAAACTCAGATCCTCAGATGCAATAAATTACTGTAACATTATTAGCTTCAGTGGAGAGATGGCAATGTACAGCAAATGGGTATTGCTCCAGCATCCAACAACTGGATGACTGCCAAGGCATCAAGAATGAGAAATGCTGTGATACTGATTCAGAAAGGTCCATTTGAATTTTATTTTTTTAATTCATTTGCTCCTAGATCCATTAAAAATAGTAGGAAAGCATTTCTTGAATGCTCATTAAGTGCCAAAATGTAGTCTGGAGTCCAGATTCACCAGTGCACTTAGGTATTCACAAGCATTCTTAGTCTCCTAACTGCTTTGTGAGTTTGACCCTCATGGTGTAGGATAGTATCAGTAGCCTATTTACCAAATCAATCACACCAGTCTTTTAAAATACTACCTCTGAGTTGATACTGATAATATTCCAGTAGCACACATGGAGAGTATTATGGGCACAATCTGCCTTGAGATTCCAACATTTGTAGAGACAACACAGTACACAAAAATACTGCCGTCAGACCAAGCTTGTCCCAGTTAGCCTGCTGCCCTTCCGGCATATCCTGCTACCAAATAACGGCTAGTTCCCTCCAGGTACCTCAGAAAAAATAGTTCTTGAGAAGGCTTGTGAAGGAGAATATGACCTTGTGATTCAGGTTTTATCAGTCAATCCATCTGCAAAGTTAAAACTGATGAAAGTATGAAGGGCCGTATTCAGATTGTCTGCTACGAGTGTGTCATTTACTCACTGTTGCCCGTTCTCGGTGGTGATTATGAGACCTGGCAGCAGCGCTGGCACCATGATTTGCTCCTTTCTCTCTTAAACATAAGTGCCCTCAGAGCTGAACACCTGATTTATGTGCCTCAAATCTTTTGCACACGTGCACTACAGACAGTGCTGGGTAAAAGCAGCACACATGCAGTCAAACCCAGTGCTGGCAGCAAGGCTGAAAAGGCAGGACACAGCGTGGATAACAAGACATTTTAGGTGGTGACCTCAAGCTGCAATAGTAGTTCAGGGCTCTCCTGGGCAGAGAACGTCTCTATTAAAGATTGGAGCAGGAAAGCTGCTCTTGCCAGTTGCTTTCTGAAAGGGATAACTTGGGGCAAGAAGCAGCACAGCCAAGGAGACCTGTGTTACTCGGGACTGAAGCAAGAAAGGCTTAAATGAAAGTTTGGGGTGGAATTGAAGGTGAGATGCCTAAATTACCATAAAATAAACTACTCTGAAAGAAAACACTCTAAAACAAAATTAGAAAGCTGTCATGTAACTATTGCATGAAGGAAAGGGCATGGTGCAAGATTAGAGAGGAGGGTCTTGTCATTTAGGCACAGGATAGGGCTTCAGTCAAAGTTTGTTTTCAAGCTCTGCAACAGGCCTCCCCTGTGATTTTGGACTTGCCATTAATTGTCTGTTCCAGTTCTCCACTTATGAAGTGCTAGCCGTGTGTGATTTCTAATGCTTGTCTCAGCTGTAAGCACCCAGCGGTACGTTTGCTGGGGATACCTGTAAACACATGCATTTGTGAACACAGCTTTTTATAAATGAGGACAATTTTCAGCTGATCCTCTAGAAAATACAATAAAATAAGCTTTGATTTATCAGTTAAGCATGATCTTAAATCGTAAGCCTGGATGACATGAAAATTGGAAGGCTGTCAACAGTATAAATAAAAAAAAAACCCATAAAAATAGAAGATAACTTTGAGATAAATATAATGAAGATAGCATTGCCTTTTCTTACCTCCATGTGCAGGTCCTCAGAGGTGTTTACAGTAAATATTGTTGACCACCCAGGTCATAACCATAACACGTGTTAGTGTAATGAGGAGCAGGGTAACCTTTTATTTCACTTGTGATCTTTGTAACTGGCACCTACACTTCCTAGCATCATAAACACATGTGAGAGTGAGACAGTTTCTCTCCGTGCTCTATGCTTTTATCTTGTGTGTTCAGCAGCATTTGGAAACAGACCTAAACCAATTTAAATTAATACTTAGTTCCATTTGTTCCCTTTATAGCCCATTTCCCCTCTTGGTTTGCACGGGCATTTCCAACAGCAACAGAGAAGGGAAAATATTTCAAAGCAAAGCAAGATGTGGTTATATAACTGCAAACAAAGGCTTCAATGGGAAAATGTGACTCCTGAAAGTAATTTGAAGAACATTTCTTTACACAGACTGCTACACACACTGAAATAGTTATAGCAGTACAAATTCTCCGCACACATGCCAATGCACAGAGTAAATACAGTGGCACCAGTGCTTATATTAGCATATCTTGGTTAATTACAGAAAGGGGGAAAAGCTGTAGAGTAACGGTTCTAGGGTTGCATGCACCTTACATCCATTGCTTTGGCTTCAACATTTGTACCCCTCACACATGTAGTCAGACCAATGGAAAAACTGCATGTAGAACGATGCTTAACACACACGCACAGTATTCAGCATTTTTTCTCTTCTGTGGTCTCCTAAATTATTCACGTTGTGGAGTGGCCAGCTCACCCACTGGAGAGGGATTTGGTTCTGGTGATAAGCTGTTTATTAGTGATTTAACTCATAAAGTGTGCTCTTGGCTCCTTTGTGGCAGCTGCTGAAGGTGAGTACTGTGGAGCTCTAGTTGCAGTCAGTGCACCCACAATTGTGATGCACAGGAAAAGAAATGCTGAAATTAAATAAAACGTGTTGAGCTAAAAGCACCTTTTTAAATTCAGCTTTTGGAGGTGTGTATCTTCTTAATGGCTCGCTGGTTGCTATGGGAACAAGAGCTTTCCCCTCTCCCCTTTAACTGTGCTCACTCCATGTCATTATGGGAGCTGGCTGAGACAGCATCTTGTACTTCTATTGCAGTACATGTACAGCCACCTGCAGAGAACGAAAAGGCTGATTTGCTTCTTTGTGGCAGGCTCAGGTAACAAAGTTAACAGATTGTAACAGATAATTTGTTCCACTTGGGTTTATTGGCTTAGTTACTTTTTCCTTCTTTCCATTCTTTGAAGTATAGGGGAACTTAAACCTGTCACAGGTTTTGATGTCTCTTAAAGAAAAGCAAGGTTGTAAAGCAATTGTCAGTGCAATTAGTAATGTGAAATCAGCATGAATTCCAATCTTTTCACTTGCTTCTGAAATTGAACTATTGAAATTGGAAGCCTTCAAAACAAAAGACCCTGTTTTTCAGGCTGAGAAAAACATTAACTTCTTTTAGCACAGCAAGAAATAAAAAAAGAGACTGCCAGAACATGAGTTTAATGAGCACATATTTATTTGCTTTCCTTTCAAGAGACTGGCAGCTCTGCAAGTGTGTGAATGTGAGGATGATCGCAAAGGCACAAGGAGCACGCTGACCCTTTCTTCCTTTGGTTCTCATCGATGCTCAGCTTGCTATTACTCATCAGTGAAGAGGAAGAGTACAAAAACTGGGGTGCCATGGACCACTCTCCTCTACCTTCCACTGAAGGAATGGAATATATAACCAAATATCCCATTGAGGAAGGGTTGTGATGCCGTTTGCTGGGATGTTGTACCTGAAGGAGGACACTGGAGATATTTACATCTGCCCCAGGCATGTTTCTTCCTACATCTCACAATGAAAGGGTGCCATAGCAGTGAATTTTTGATTCCTCTTTTTTCCCCTTCATTTAAAGGAAACATGCTCATTTCTCCAAGTACCACGTGTTATGTACAGTATTTCTCAGTCATGGTCACTTTTCGTAAAGCTTCAGGGTTCTGTTTTTGTCTACTCATCTCTTCACTGGGAGGCACACATCCTGATCCCCCAGATCTCAGTTAACATCTTCCAACTTGAAAACCAGTTATTTTCCCCCACCATTTCTGGTCCTTATTTTTCTTTCTATGTCACACCTAATTTTGCTTGAAATACTCTTTCATAAGGAAGTTAAATCAGATCAAATGAATTCTGCATTTTGTTCTGATATTGGTAAGTTCATTGTCACCTGATGCTTTCCTGGGACTTCTAAATCTGGGATGTGTACAGAAAAAATGTTTGTTTCACATCCCCCTTGCTCCATCAGAAGTCTCGCGCTTCTTTCCAGCTAACCCAAGACTGAGCTGTTGAAAGCAGCCTAAAGGGAAGCAGGTGGCAGGGGGAGGCAGTGCGGGTGGGGGCTTAGCAGCCAAAGCCAGTGTGGTGAGGACCAGCGTGGTGCTGTGTCCTAAAAGGTTGTCATGCATAAACTGTGTTAGTCTTGCTAACACGTCATATGTTGTCCTGGTAGTCTCGCCACCATTTGCTAATTTCTGAAGTAATAGCGGGGGAACAAAGAAATACAGAGTGAACTGCTTATTGCCTTCACTCTTGAGTCGCCAGGTAAGCAGTAAGACATGTAAGCAAAAGCGTTTTCCAGGCCAGTTGTACTCACCTGTCCTATTAATGTCCTGCCAGAGCATCGCTTTGGGCCTCCCTCGTGGCCAAAGTATGCAGGTCAGGCTTTCCTGAAGTCTTTAAAAGTTCTTGGGAATGAACTTGCCGTGAATGAGTGCTGGGGCCTTTTTGTCTGGACCACTCTCCTGCATGTGTCCCATCTGCTTTTTCAAGACACCACATAACCAACATCACACACACCAAATGGCTGAAGACCTTTCTATGACACTCTGAAGTCACCTGCTATAAAGCCACCCAAGTCCAGCCTGTAAAAAACAGATTTAAGATGTGTCTTCAGGTTCAAAGAGCACCACATCCTGGGATGTTCAGGAGCAAGACAGGTGTAACCTGGAAGATCCTGCTGCTTTTCTGTTGCTTTCTGCAAAACTGGAGACATATCTGAAACTTTGTGCCTCTGCTCACCAAAATCTCTCCTCCAAGGTAGCAATGAAGAACTCAGCAGAGGTTTGTGCCTTACACATTTTCCTACAGACTGTGGTCTTCACATACACTCATGTGTATGAGGGCTGCATTTCAGACTCTCACACATCAGAGGGTACTTCAGAACCAGGCACAACTCTACTGACAACTCTCATATGCACCTCAACCTCAGTTTGTCTCCAGTGTAGCCATATTGAGACCAAATACGCTTGGGGAAAAATCCATGATGCTGCTTGGAAAGTGCTCTGTGAAGGAGAACATGTCTGTTTCATTGTTTGGTCATACGTGGTAGACCATGGAGGAGCTTCTCTATGTAACATTTTAAATTAAGAAGTCAGTGGGAAGGGGGTTCTTTCTCACTTTAGTTTTCTTTTAATTCTTCACAGAATTCCCACTAAGGAATACTAATGTCACAAAGGAGGATGTGTCACACACAGTCAAATCTTTTCATCTGACCTGAGAGATCATTTCTTTAAACAGCATCACCATAGTCAAAAGGAATTATAATTAATTTATACACTGAAAATATAATTAGCATTCTCAGGAAAGGACTGACTGCTGATTACTTACTGCTTTATGAAAACATTTTTCTTAGGGCTGATTAAAAAAAACAAACTGGAAACATCTCTTGGGTTTTTTTTAGTCTTAAGTGTAAGATGGTCATGTTTAGCACTTGCCAGGCAGCCTTTTGGAAGTAAAATGTATTAAAAAGCTGTGTGTCAAACTAAAATACAGAGCTGGCTATCACAGAAATGATGTCCTTCCATACTGATAGCTGAAGAACAATCAACTCTCTCCATGTCCATTTATGCAGTCAAGTTCAGATTGATTCTTAGACTGATTTATAGATAGCACATCAAAAATCTGGGAGGCTCTTGCAGGAACACACTTGTATCTATCAACTACAGTGTCATCAGTGGAGGCTGTACTATTTTTTCTTTACAAACCATACTGCTTGTCTAGCAGAGGCAGCCCTGTTCATAGTCTCAGTAGCCATTTATTTCTCCCTCCAAATGTTTAAGCAGTAATTGTTTGAGTCGAGATGAATGAAGGAAAAGAGTGGCAAGAGCAAACTGGGAAGACTCATAGTAAGGAAAGGCATTCGTTCACCAATGACCTAGCACTAATTTAAGAACTCAACAGCAGTATAAACCTGCAAAGCTTAAAGAACATGAAACTAGGAAAGGCTGCAAGTTTTATTACTACACACTGCAATCTACTCATTAAGACAACAGCATGATCAACTTTCTTTACCCCAAAGACACTCATGTAAGTACTCAAATTCCTCCAAATGCTTTGTCTAAAGCTGCTGTGGCTTCATTCTCACAGGAAAACTTGAAAAGTTCAGTTCCAGGTAGATCCAGCGTTTGGCAGTGGCATTTCATTTTGAAATCTAGAATATTTAAAAGGATGAAAACCTACCGAAAGAAACAAAGCAAATTTGTCTGATTCAAAAGCAAATCCCTTGTTGTACTGAGAATTGTAAAAACCCCATTTTTCTGCTGAAGAACAAAACCAGAAAACTATTGGGTGGACTGGAGCTCTGCTTCTTTCCCAGTTCAGTTAATGAAAATCAGACGTGTGCACCGATCTATTTTTTACGCAGTGCATTAATTGGGTGTTAAAGCCACATCAGACCTATTTGTTCCACAATTTCAACACAGTTCATGTTTGCTTACTGCCATACACAATTGTTGATTTTGATGAGTGAATGACACAATTCTGTAGGAACGTACCCGGAATTCGGTTGCCCATATATTGCAAATACAGTATCCTCAAATCACTTCTATATACAAACTGGCTGGGAAAGAGTAAAAAAAAAGGCTACCTCTTTACCAACTGGATGACCTGCAAAGAAACCTACTGGCATAGATGCAGCATGTGTTTAATACTAATTTTGTTTATTCTGACACCAAACAGGAGAGGCATGTACCAAGTGTTATGAAGAATTGTAAGACAATGGAGAAGGCATGGAAATCTTTCCTTTTCTTGTATCATAAATGACTGGCTTAGACAGATTCTTATTTTTTTAAAAGTAGTTTTTCTGGTCAGAACATTGGCTGATTTGTCTATGGTTTGCACAAGTCATATCCAAACAGGTTTGTGTTCTCTTCTCTGTCACAGGGGAATGCAGTAATAATTTAATTTCAATATATTTACACAGGTTTAATTTTGAAAAGCATATTCTTATGAAAACTATGTCTTGTCTCATTTTCTCTAAGCTTTGGAGTATGTCTGGTTTTTTAATCCAAGAGAGACCTCAATGGTTTGAGGTACTGAACGTGCCCTGTGTGAGACCTGACTTAAACATGAGTATACAGCAGGTCAGGTCATGGAAGACATGATGCTAGTCCAGTGCAGTGTGTGATCCACCAGCATGAATGGTCACTACTACTTCTAATGGTAGGTATCATTTTGCTGTAGCCAGCTGTTCTCTGTGCAAAAAAGGCTTGTATACTCTAGCTCAGGAAAGGCTGCTTGTGCCCTATGCTGTTCCTGGAATAATAACCCTATAGGGATTTTCATAAGGTTGAATGGAGCTGAAAGGCAGAGCAGAAGTCACAAACACTCACCCAAGGAGCAGAACTGATGCACAACAGAAAGTTGCACCGTCCTTAGTACTGCTTTCCTATTTCTCAGGAGTTAAAAAACTGTGAAACCTGGGCACTACTGTTTTCAGGTTTTGCTGCCCCTTGTTTTCTGTTTACATCCTGCCTATGTCCTTAGTATTTCTTTCCTATTTCTGAGGAGCTTAAAAACCAGCTGTACAGGTATAAAAAAGCATTGTAATTTCCTATTTCATTTCAGATGCTAACAAAGAGATTGTTCTGGCCACTCGGCAGTATATTACACATCACTGTACTCTAAACTCTCCAGAATTTTCCACAGGCATATAACAACATCCCTTTAGTCTTCCCCACCCCTTTCCATGCATAATCCAATCCCAGAAATGCCTTCCCTGACTATTCCTGTAAAAGTGATGAGAAATTCTAGCTGCACATGTTAGTTTAAATAGTTCATCAAGTAATGAACAGAGATTTAAGTTCTAGATTGGATCAACTGATTTGTGAACACTAAAAAATGGTGCACATACTAAACAGTGAACAGCTGGCTTTTTGACACAGGAGTAATTGTTTTTGTGCTAGGGAAAAGCAATTGAATCAATAAGCACTAAGGTTTCAGACTGGTCTTGTTGATTGATTTCACGATCTTAACAAATTCGAAGTGATAAAGTTACTACTGCTGGCCATGAAATACATTACACACATTCTGAAGATCTACTGAATGACAGCAGCAGTACTACTACTTTGAAAAGCCTCCTACTTCTGCTGCTTCAAATACATTTTAGTAACTTGAGATTGTTGCCTTTGTGTGGAAATATTTAGGATATGTTAATGAACTCCAGCTTTGTTGTCTTCCAATCATCTCAAAAGCCACTTGACTCAGAGTTTTTTACAGAAGTTTTTACCTACTTCATGTCTTGTCTAGTCAGTTGATGCACAGCAATGGTCAGTCAATACGGGCTTTTCTTACCCTGCAGAGGTGGAGACCTGGTGAGGGACTTCTGACAGTCTGAGGTCTGGGTCTGAGCCCGAGTATCCTCTAAACTTTCACACCATCCAGCTGTGACTGCCTAACACACTATGGCAGTGGCCCAGGAAAGTAAGAGGCAGGTCCTTGAGTTCATTTTTAGCTGTAAGAAAAGACACCAATGAACAGGAGAAAGGGACAGATTATCCAGCCTATGGGAGTGTTCTTGCCAAGCTAGAGCAGCATCAAACAATACTCAGTTTTGAATGGATTTTCTAGACTTTTCCTGGAATGGCAACATAGAGTTGTAAACCAAGTGTAGGCAACCATACAGATTGACAAAGAAAGGAAGTACATACTGCTGCCTTCCTTTAGATTATTTCTATAAATATCCTAACATTACTTAAAACAATCATCATGCTATATAGTCTCTCTGAAATTTAGGAATAAGTCCTTGCAAGGTGCAGAAGGGGACATAAAAACCAGTCCTAATGCTGCTTGTTGATTGTACTTTAGGAAATACGGCAGGTTGGTTGCCATCTGAGGTTCTTGCACAGAAGTAAAATCTGAAGGATGCTTGTTCCATGTGCGTCAAGAACCATCTTCTGAGAACAGCTTTCCTTGCGAGATGTGTAGCATTTGCAATTGGTAGGCAGATGGGGCTTTGTTAAAAGGCTTCCAAAGGCTACCAAACATTCAGCCTTTAGCTATAAAGCATTGAAAAGGAAGCATTGGAGACACAATGATGCATTTCTGTATTTTATGTTGTTCTGCATCATGTTCTATACTGTGCAGCCATTTAGACAAGTTTCTATTAAGTGTCCTTCCACCCTTCTGCTACCACATTTGAAACCATGATCTCCACATAGGAATGAAGTGGTAGGAGAAGTGTGAAAGTACTTCAATTTTAAGATTTTCCGACAGTACCTCAAGCATCACCTTTCATGGACCAAGATCTCACACACTTAGGTATGGCAGAGACTCTGAACAAAAAAGAAGAGACTTGCTTAATAGCAGTGCCAGGGGTTAGATGCAAACAGATAGGTAAACATGAAATAGCAACAAAACACTAATGAAAGGTGCAGCCTTAATGTTGGTCTGTCTTCGGGGCACCCACTGACAAGAAGAATTTCAACACGGTCTCTGAAATTTCTGGGAGCTTCTTCTAGGTAGAATGGACAAGACAGAAGCAAGTTGCCAGGAGGACAACCAAGCTGGCACAACAACATGGCTAGCATGCAAACCTGACTTTGCAGTTCCAAACGAGAACTGGCTGGTTGAAGACATGACTATGACAGTAATGACAAGTGCAGTAAGTTTAAGGCAACAAAATGAATACAGCAGGGATTTGATATTGTTAGGAAAAAAGACAAGTTAAAATCATTGTGATTGGAAATAGCAGTGCGTTAAGTCCACTCTTTGAAAATAGATAAATCATTTATTTGAAAAGAGGACACATTGGAAGGAGGCCAGAGGTGGGAGAAATGGGCACATGTTAAAAAGCTCTGCATATGGATCACCACTTGTCTGGTGGGAGAAGGGAAAGACTAGGAAGACAGGGAACAGAGAGATCTCATGAGAAACCCCCCAAGTACATGAACTGTAAAGACATAAGGTGAAAGCAAACGGAGGTTTTGGAGAAAGAAAAACGAGAGGAAGCGGGAGAAAGACTTAGTGAAACCAAGCAGGGAATAGTCAAATCTGGGGTTCGAAAACATTACACACAGGCAAAGTCAAAACTCCCCTGTGCCTACGAACAGCATCTTCTCCTTGTTTCAGAGAAGGGGAAGAGGATAGCACTGTTTTGACTCAGATCTCTCTTGTTTTGCCTGCAGCTGCCATTTTCCTGCGTGCAGTACATTTGTTTCCCCCCATAGAGGGGAGACGGCCGTTGCCTACATTTCACAGGAGGTTGTGCTTCTCTGTCAACGAGTTCAGAAACAAGAGCATCCTGGCTGAAATGAAATTATGTTTTCTTGGCTGAAATATTAACACCAAATGTTTTTTACCATCTTTCATTCAAGGCAATGGGCAAAAGAAAACTTCAGAGGTATTCGTATGAATATTTAAAAGCAGGGAAAATAAACAGTCCAGATATGCTGCAATTCCATCTCATTCCCTCAGGAAAAATTATGCCAATATATCTCTCCAAAGAGCTGTTTGCTGGCATTTATTGCTCCTCGTCAGCTGCTGATTGGAGGGGGAAGGAGATGGTGTTGGAGAAACAAGCGTATTAGACGGCTCCCATTTTGTGCTTGGGGATTTGGATTTGCTTGCAGCATTATCCAGTTTCACAAATTACTTTCTCCTTGCACATGTGGGTTCTCTGATTCATCTATGCCTTCCTCTCCCTGTTCTCTCATTACCAAAGGAGGCGACACAGTGAGAAGTGTGAGCAAAGGGTTATTTAAGGGATTCCAATTCCATGCGTCAGCGGTTCCTCAGGAGGCCCTTTGCTTTATTTGAACTTGTCTGTAAGCTATTTACACCACATTTAACCCACTTTTAGACAGAAGCAGCACTGTGCTTAACTCTTACTGCTCAAGTGGAAGCATACTCAGGATCTGCAAAGACAATCTGCAGGTTTAAAAAATAGCCATATTATTTCCATATTATTTTAGTTTGGGCTAAAGAATTGAAGCTTTGTTTTCTGGAAGGCTGGAAGTCACTGCTTGGCTCTGCCCAATACCATCTCGTTGCTTTTACTTTCCTAGCTCTGAGAGCTCACTGACAAATGATACACACCACATTGTTTTGCTGGAACCCATCCTGTCTCTTACCTGGGTCCTGCAGCACGTTGGCTTTGATAAAGACAAGGAAAGCTTCCAGGTTTTCAGCACAGGAAATAAGGGTGGTTGGCAAGGTGCAGCTGAAAACGCTCACGACTGCCTGCCTTTCATACAAAATTGCCTGAGCTCATGTAATGCATCTAGTTTGTCCTCTGAACAGGCAACAAGACTCAGAGCCCTGCAGTGGAAAGCCTGAAAAGGACTAGATGCAGGCAAGAGCAAACTCTCTTTTGCCAGAGATTCGGAACAGCCCGGCCCCGAGGCGTTTCTTCTGCAAGCCAGGGGAGTGTGCTGACTTCATTAGGTGAAGATTTGATGACAGCCTGAAACACATCTCTTCCTCAAGACATTCCTCCAGGACTAGACAGTGGTGTCAAACCTGCCCGACTTCCCATGAAAAGCCTTTCCCAGCCTGGCATTAGGATGCATCTGCCGTTGCGCAGCACAGCAAGTTGCAAAATCTAATCTGTCGCCCACTCCCTTGGTAATTGGAAAGGTCTCCTCGCTGTATGACTGAGGTAACTGCTTCTGAGGTGAGTAACAGGCTGGCCAACAACAGAGGAGACTAGACAGCTTAGGGAGAATTGTACTTTGCATTTTTCTCCTCCACACACAGCCCCCGGTTTATTCTTTAATTTTACTTTTTAAATTTCTTCAGAAGAAAAGTGAAATCAAATTCAAATAGCCACATTAGATGAGAAAACCCAAGAAAATGAAAATATGTAAGTGAAATATTTCACTTCTCTCAGGAATCCCTCCCCATGTTTTCCCCTGAACTCTTTAATAGCTTTGCATTAACTAAAAGTTGAGATTTTCTCTGAAATAAGACCTTCAGAATTCTGGCTGCGACATGCCTTCCACCATTAAATATTTCTGAATCAGTGGATCCAGCAAGTCTCAGCTCACACGTAACCAACAGAAAAAGCTGCTTTTCTTGGCAGTGCTGAAAGGAAATTATAAAAGAAGTTATCATTATTTCTCCTAATGATATGAGGCCCTTTCAGAATACACTGTCTTGATGTTAAGCTCTTCTTTAGCCTCTTCAGTATTACCACATAAACTCCCTCTCTGATTTCAACAGTGCTGTCAGTAAATATCCCAGTTATAAGTAGAAACACTGAACAATTTAATCACAACCTTAGTTCCCTATTTCATTTGCAAAGTACCAGTGAATACATTTAGCACTCACAATTGTGGCTACTGCCATGAATCTTTCCATCAACCAGTAAGTGTGGATAGCATGCACTCATGTTTTTATTTGTGAGCATTTGCTCTGTGGTTTTCTTAGTCTGGGTAAATCACTACCTAGGCCGCACAGGACATCACACTCCTGACGCGCTCACTCACGCACACTCTTGCACAAGAATTCACAACGTCATTTCTTTGTGTGAATTAACTTCCTAACAAGGATTCACATACATGTAATTGTTAGCCAGCAGCTGGTCAGGACCAAATTAGACACTCTTGGAAACAGCACTTCTGTGAGGTTTGGCAGTTCTTGCTGACTTCACTTAAAATTTTCATGGTCACAGAACTATTGAGGCTGGAAAAGACCTCCAAGATCATCAAGTCAAGCCTCTGACTCAAGATCACTGCGACCTATACTATGGCACCAAGTCCAATCTTTTCTTAAATACCTCCAGGGATGGTGACTCCACCATCTCCCTGGCCAGTCCATTAACCCTTCCTGGGAGGAAGTGCTTCCTAACATCCAATCTAACCTCCCCTAGCGCAGCTTCAGGCCCTGCCCTCTCACCCTATCACTAGTTTCCTGAAAGAGGAGCCAGACTCCCACGTGTCTACAACTTCCCTTCACGCAGTCATACAGAGTGAGGAGGTCAAGGTGACTGTCAACGGCCTCATTTGTGTAATGTCCTGACCACGTCAATAGCGCCTTTCTTGGGTGGATTTTTGGAAGGTATTTCAAAATAGCTGCCCACAGGACTATCCCTAAGGCTGTGAAAAGACTAAGCTTATCATGCTTTCTTGAGGAATGGAAAGAAATCTCAAACTGAAAAGCAACGACTCAGTCTAGCACAAGAGTAAAGAGCACCTGATGCCAGGCAAAATGCACCTGTAAAACACACAGTGAATGTTCAGCACTAAGGAAAATTTCTGGCAGACAGTTAGAACTTAAAGCACATTGATCACATGCGTGGAAACATTAAGAACAACTCACTCAGAAGAGACCTGTTGAACAGGTCTGAGCTAAGCCAGTTTGACAAGCTACACACCTGCTCTTAGCTGCTCCCCTAAGTCCCTCTAGCTTTCTGCTCAGGGGTCAGGAGTTGCCATGAGCAGTATGAGGTTTGAAGCAGGAACATTAATGGGTGCATTACATGACTCCCAACTCTGTGCCATGCTGGCATTCAGATTGATATCCTGAGGGTATCAGCTGCAAACTTTTGCAGAGCAGCAGATCCAGAAAGCAGTACAGGGAGAAGGTGCCAGAACTTTCCTGGGGTCATTGAAAGTACTCATGTGCGTTCAGGCATTTTTTACCCTTTTTTCCATATTGTGCCACTTTATATTGCCATCCGTTCCTTGGTCTCTCTCCCCCTTTACATGAGTTGTTTGCCCTGACACAAAGTGAAAGAAGAACTGCCCTTGTCATTATGAAAATCTAAATCACTGGTTATCTGTTCCCGTGTGCGTAGGCAGACAATGTGTTTGGTAACAAACCATCTGCTGAAATGGATAAGTTTATCTCACTCTTAATCTTGGGAAAACACTTGCACCTAATAAGATTCTGTGGAAGTGTGACCTCACCCAGTGAGGGGCAGGATCAGTTTGGGTTCTTACAAAGGAAAAGATTCTGGTGAAAATGCATCCAGGCTAACACAAAAAGCAACAAAATATTTCACAGAGGAAAAAACCAACCAAACAAAGGGAAAGAAAAAGCATTGACTCACCGAATGAGCAAGATATCTGTTAGTAACCAACAACTTGCTGTAGAGATTTCCATTCTCAACAAGAACCAGAGCCAATAACAGGTATGGTCCTACAAACTTGATCATGTTTTGACTACATTCCCAGTAATGCAGATAATCCACAAAGGAAAAAAAAAAGACAAACAATAATAATTCCTCAAAGATAAATTCTATTAACACATCCTCAAGGTCTTTTTACCATGTTATCTTCTGGAAGAAGCCAGCAGTTGGTGAAAACCTCAAATCTCTTTGGCAAACTGAATCACCAGCTGGTTTTGATGTTGATTGTGGTTTGAGATAAAGTTCTCATGCAACTGTACAGGGGAAGACACCCTTTCCAAACAACAAAAGTAGCAAACACAGAGGCAGCAGCTATTGGCCATCGCTATATAGAGAGTGCAAGGCTAAAAATGGGCCCCATCTGCCTCCACCAGCTCTCTCACTGCATAAAACACCCCATCTGCGGCTGGTCAGGTAATGCTTCTGGTGTGATGGGTTTTACTCCCCTAGACAAAGAGACAGCCCTCATCAGTGCTGCTTGGCCTCTACACAAGTGTCAGTGAAAGCAAAATGCTTTAGAAAATAACTTGAAGCAGTGCAGCAGGCTGCTGGCATAGAACAGCAAAGGAGGACAGAGGAGAGGACGCACAGTTCTAAAGTGACAGTTGTCTTAACAGACTTCCTCCTTGGATGGAAGTCCTGACAGCACATCAGTGTGAAGGGATGACTGACAGACACTCTGATATACTATTAACGTGTGGGTTCCTCATAGTATTACTTCAGGCTGACAGAAAACATCTTCTAATATTTCACCTATGTGTAAATCAACTTCCTTAAATCACAGAATCACAGAACATCAGGGCTTGGAAGGGACCTCGAAAGATCATCTAGTCCAATCCCCCTGCCACAGCAGGATCACCTAGACCAAGTAGCACAGGAATATAACCAGGTGGGTTTTAAATGTCTCCAGAGGAAACTCCACAATCCCCATGGGCAGTCCATTCCAGTGTTCTGTCACCCTCACTGTGAAGAAGTTCCTTCTCATAATCTATTAAGAAGTCCTGGGGGAACCCTGCTGAACCACGCTTACCCTCAAACATTAAACTTTCTTGACATTTTTTAGAATGAGGATCAAACTAACATAAATAGCTTTTGGTGTTCTGAATTTCTGAGCTTCTCCTAACTCTTCTCCACTGGATTTTTGTCATTCAGCAACATGGATCTAGAGTCACATCCATCCTAACAACTCAACTCTTTTCTTGGGTCAGTGTCTTTAGTCATAGAATCATAGAATCATTAGGGATTGGAAGGGACCTCGAAAGATCATCTAGTCCAATTCCCCTGACACAGCAGGATCACCTAGACCAAGTCACACAGGAACACATCTGGGCAGGTCTTAAATGTCTCCAGTGAAGGAGACTTCACAACCCCCCTGGGCAGCCTGTTCCAGTGCACTGTCACCCTTACTCTGAAGAAGTTCCTTCTCAGGTTGATGTGGAACCTCCTATGTTCCGGCTTACAACCATTGCCCCTCGTCCTATCAATACGTGACATTAAGAAGAGCCTGGCTCCATCCTCCTGTCACCCACCTTTCAAACATTTATAGAAATTAATGAGGTCACCCCTCAGTCTCCACTTTTCCAAGCTCAAGAGACCCAGCTCCCTCAGCCTCTCCTCATACGGGAGGTGCTTATGACACAGATAGTTTAAGTCATTAATGAGAATCTCTTCATCTGACAGATTTGCACTGTGCTTTCATTCATCACTGTTTTAAGTGAAAAGGCCCATAAATTCTGTGTCAGCTGAGTCAGGTTGATGCAACACCCGTAGCGAAACAGTCTTTTACGTGCATGTGTAGCACAACTGTGTAATGCACATGGCACCTGCAGGTATCTGACACCTCCTTTAATTTGATTGCCTATCTGATGTGTTATGCAAATGCAGGGACGTACTTGCAATTAAATTCTTTTATCACTTTTAGTGTCTCATTTATAACCTGTCACACTTTTGCAGAGCAATAGTTAGGAAGGTGTTTACCCTTCTACAAGTTCAGACAGAAACTAAAGACCTGGATCTCTGATGTCTGTCCAAATGTTATTGGGATGTGCCCATGCAGGCCCCATCAAAATCAACTGGAAAACTCCATGGGTGCCCATGAGAAAGTCTTGACTGATTCATGTTTTGAGCAGTAGTTTGAAAGCTGAGAACAGCTGGTGGTGGTAGTTACTTGCTGTTGGCACACTGGAAGTTCCAGAGAAATGGGACTTCACCCTAAACATTTTTGCAGAGGCTAAACACAGATGAAAAGGTGAAAAAAGTGTGTTGAGTGACAAGACACGCACTCTCCCTAGAAGAAGAGTTTTCATTTGACTGTAAAATATAAACAGTTGGGGAAGCTTTCTGAATCAGAAAGGAACATGAACGCACAGTACTGTGTGTACTCACAATTTCTGAGATCCTTCTGTGCTTCAGCACCTTAGTTTAGATCCTGTTGATTCATGGAGCTGTTCAGAAAAACTACCTGAGACTTAATAATGATTATACCCAGGTTGTTGTGTTTATTAGACTTTGTATTAACTTCCTTCAGTATTATTGACTAAAATACCTTTTTTCCTAAATAACCAGAACCGATGGGGTTGTTTTGTTTTCATTTTTAAAAATTAGATTCATATTTAGCTTAGGAATAGTTTTCAGAATGGACCCAAGAAGAAGACATGCAGATGGATAACTTGGGCTTGAGCACACACACTTTAAATTTGCTACAAACTCAATTACCTCTGCCCTAGGCTTGTCTTAGAACTTTATTTTTCAGTTCATTGAGCTGGCTCACTGTTATTGTCTTGCTAAGTTTGTGACTGCACTAATTACACTTCATGTATCTATTGGATTAGTACATTAACGTTTGAACTGTAGGCTTATGCATATCAATAAATACATATAACTGCTTTAAAAGCTTTTCTTTGAGGAAGGTCTTTGTGGGTTGCTCCTTCTTACCGGTAAAAAGCAAGCTTCTGGGGAATGTAACTGGTTTATAATTACATTTGATAGGGAATAATTTTTTAGAAAGAGATTCTTTTGTTTTTCACATTCAAAGCTGGTGAAACTGAATACTAGACCCTTTTTTTTGGTGGTTGGAGAATAGATAGTTTTAAATTTCCACCTCCTCTGTTGCACTTTGATTTCTAGCAAGAAAGAAATTGTGTGAATAAGGGGGGCAAGCCTTAGTACCACTTGCTTTCTTTATTCTAAAACAGAGGCACAAAGATAGACTTTTTTTGGAGAACATCTTGAACAGCTGAGGAGAAAGATAGTATTGTCTTTGAGGCACCTCATCCTATTTAAGCATCCGATCTACATCTTCTTTATCTTTTTATATTCCAGACCAAGCGATAAAATGGAACAGAGCATTTACTACCTCTTTCAGCATGTTTGAGATAACAGAAATCACAGCTTCCAAAAATAAGACAAATGATGGCAGAACTGATCCATGACATTTCCTTAAGTGTTTCTGGAAAGCAATCTATAGACCACCCTGGATGGCTCCTCTGCTAGACTCTCCAAGTCAGCCCTTCCATTTACTCATTGCCTGCCTGTTCTGGGAAATCATAATTGTTGTGAATTGCAGTGGCACAGGGTTTGGCACAGAGTAAGATTTGACAGGGGTCCTTGAGGTTCTGTGGTGTAGTAAAATCTGAAATACCTCATCATTACTTACTGCTAAAGGAGGTTGATGTTGAGCTATTGTTCCTCATCTCTTCAAAGTCCCAACAACACAAGAACAGTATGAAATACTGTAAGTATCGCTGTAACAGTCCTGGGGGTTTTGTGAGTCTTCCTAGGGAAGAGGAGAATGGATGTAAAACGTTTCCCTGAAGGAGCTGGTGGTGTGCTGACACTCTCTACAGAAAACAACAAGGTATGCATAAATATCATCTGTAGCTACAGCTCTGAAAACCAGGCCTGCTTCACTTCCAGGTGATATGACCATCCATTGAGGTTTTACTTATACAGTCATTTAGAATCTTGTTGAACGTCATAAGGTTGGCCTGTGTCCACTTCTCCAGCCTGTCCAGGTCCCTCTGGATGGAATCCCTGCCCTCCAGCGTGTCTGCTGCACCACACAGCTTGGTGTCATCAGCAAACTTGCTGAGGGTGCACTCAATGCCCTTGTTCATGTCACCTACAAATATGTTGAACAAGACTGGTCCCCGGACCGATCCCTGAGGGACACCACTTGCCACTGGCCTCCACTTGGACATGAATCCATTGACAACCACTCTCTGGGTGTGGACATCAAGCCAGTTCTTTACCCATCTAGTGCTGCACCCATCAAAGCCATGTTCCACCAGCTTGGAGACCAGAATGTGGTGCAGGACAGTGTCAAAGGCTTTGCTCAGGTCCAGGTAAACAACATCAGTTGCCCACCCCTCATCCATTAATGTTGTGACCTGTTCANCCTGACACAAAGTGAAAGAAGAACTGCCCTTGTCATTATGAAAATCTAAATCACTGGTTATCTGTTCCCGTGTGCGTAGGCAGACAATGTGTTTGGTAACAAACCATCTGCTGAAATGGATAAGTTTATCTCACTCTTAATCTTGGGAAAACACTTGCACCTAATAAGATTCTGTGGAAGTGTGACCTCACCCAGTGAGGGGCAGGATCAGTTTGGGTTCTTACAAAGGAAAAGATTCTGGTGAAAATGCATCCAGGCTAACACAAAAAGCAACAAAATATTTCACAGAGGAAAAAACCAACCAAACAAAGGGAAAGAAAAAGCATTGACTCACCGAATGAGCAAGATATCTGTTAGTAACCAACAACTTGCTGTAGAGATTTCCATTCTCAACAAGAACCAGAGCCAATAAGCAGGTATGGTCCTACAAACTTGATCATGTTTTGACTACATTACCAGTAATGCAGATAATCCACAAAGGAAAAAAAAAAGACAAACAATAATAATTCCTCAAAGATAAATTCTATTAACACATCCTCAAGGTCTTTTTACCATGTTATCTTCTGGAAGAAGCCAGCAGTTGGTGAAAACCTCAAATCTCTTTGGCAAACTGAATCACCAGCTGGTTTTGATGTTGATTGTGGTTTGAGATAAAGTTCTCATGCAACTGTACAGGGGAAGACACCCTTTCCAAACAACAAAAGTAGCAAACACAGAGGCAGCAGCTATTGGCCATCGCTATATAGAGAGTGCAAGGCTAAAAATGGGCCCCATCTGCCTCCACCAGCTCTCTCACTGCATAAAACACCCCATCTGCGGCTGGTCAGGTAATGCTTCTGGTGTGATGGGTTTTACTCCCCTAGACAAAGAGACAGCCCTCATCAGTGCTGCTTGGCCTCTACACAAGTGTCAGTGAAAGCAAAATGCTTTAGAAAATAACTTGAAGCAGTGCAGCAGGCTGCTGGCATAGAACAGCAAAGGAGGACAGAGGAGAGGACGCACAGTTCTAAAGTGACAGTTGTCTTAACAGACTTCCTCCTTGGATGGAAGTCCTGACAGCACATCAGTGTGAAGGGATGACTGACAGACACTCTGATATACTATTAACGTGTGGGTTCCTCATAGTATTACTTCAGGCTGACAGAAAACATCTTCTAATATTTCACCTATGTGTAAATCAACTTCCGTAAATCACAGAATCACAGAACATCAGGGCTTGGAAGGGACCTCGAAAGATCATCTAGTCCAATCCCCCTGCCACAGCAGGATCACCTAGACCAAGTAGCACAGGAATATAACCAGGTGGGTTTTAAATGTCTCCAGAGGAAACTCCACAATCCCCATGGGCAGTCCATTCCAGTGTTCTGTCACCCTCACTGTGAAGAAGTTCCTTCTCATAATCTATTAAGAAGTCCTGGGGGAACCCTGCTGAACCACGCTTACCCTCAAACATTAAACTTTCTTGACATTTTTTAGAATGAGGATCAAACTAACATAAATAGCTTTTGGTGTTCTGAATTTCTGAGCTTCTCCTAACTCTTCTCCACTGGATTTTTGTCATTCAGCAACACGGATCTAGAGTCACATCCATCCTAACAACTCAACTCTTTTCTTGGGTCAGTGTCTTTAGTCATAGAATCATAGAATCATTAGGGATTGGAAGGGACCTCGAAAGATCATCTAGTCCAATTCCCCTGACACAGCAGGATCACCTAGACCAAGTCACACAGGAACACATCTGGGCAGGTCTTAAATGTCTCCAGTGAAGGAGACTTCACAACCCCCCTGGGCAGCCTGTTCCAGTGCACTGTCACCCTTACTCTGAAGAAGTTCCTTCTCAGGTTGATGTGGAACCTCCTATGTTCCGGCTTACAACCATTGCCCCTCGTCCTATCAATACGTGACATTAAGAAGAGCCTGGCTCCATCCTCCTGTCACCCACCTTTCAAACATTTATAGAAATTAATGAGGTCACCCCTCAGTCTCCACTTTTCCAAGCTCAAGAGACCCAGCTCCCTCAGCCTCTCCTCATACGGGAGGTGCTTATGACACAGATAGTTTAAGTCATTAATGAGAATCTCTTCATCTGACAGATTTGCACTGTGCTTTCATTCATCACTGTTTTAAGTGAAAAGGCCCATAAATTCTGTGTCAGCTGAGTCAGGTTGATGCAACACCCGTAGCGAAACAGTCTTTTACGTGCATGTGTAGCACAACTGTGTAATGCACATGGCACCTGCAGGTATCTGACACCTCCTTTAATTTGATTGCCTATCTGATGTGTTATGCAAATGCAGGGACGTACTTGCAATTAAATTCTTTTATCACTTTTAGTGTCTCATTTATAACCTGTCACACTTTTGCAGAGCAATAGTTAGGAAGGTGTTTACCCTTCTACAAGTTCAGACAGAAACTAAAGACCTGGATCTCTGATGTCTGTCCAAATGTCATTGGGATGTGCCCATGCAGGCCCCATCAAAATCAACTGGAAAACTCCATGGGTGCCCATGAGAAAGTCTTGACTGATTCATGTTTTGAGCAGTAGTTTGAAAGCTGAGAACAGCTGGTGGTGGTAGTTACTTGCTGTTGGCACACTGGAAGTTCCAGAGAAATGGGACTTCACCCTAAACATTTTTGCAGAGGCTAAACACAGATGAAAAGGTGAAAAAAGTGTGTTGAGTGACAAGACACGCACTCTCCCTAGAAGAAGAGTTTTCATTTGACTGTAAAATATAAACAGTTGGGGAAGCTTTCTGAATCAGAAAGGAACATGAACGCACAGTACTGTGTGTACTCACAATTTCTGAGATCCTTCTGTGCTTCAGCACCTTAGTTTAGATCCTGTTGATTCATGGAGCTGTTCAGAAAAACTACCTGAGACTTAATAATGATTATACCCAGGTTGTTGTGTTTATTAGACTTTGTATTAACTTCCTTCAGTATTATTGACTAAAATACCTTTTTTCCTAAATAACCAGAACCGATGGGGTTGTTTTGTTTTCATTTTTAAAAATTAGATTCATATTTAGCTTAGGAATAGTTTTCAGAATGGACCCAAGAAGAAGACATGCAGATGGATAACTTGGGCTTGAGCACACACACTTTAAATTTGCTACAAACTCAATTACCTCTGCCCTAGGCTTGTCTTAGAACTTTATTTTTCAGTTCATTGAGCTGGCTCACTGTTATTGTCTTGCTAAGTTTGTGACTGCACTAATTACACTTCATGTATCTATTGGATTAGTACATTAACGTTTGAACTGTAGGCTTATGCATATCAATAAATACATATAACTGCTTTAAAAGCTTTTCTTTGAGGAAGGTCTTTGTGGGTTGCTCCTTCTTACAGGTAAAAAGCAAGCTTCTGGGGAATGTAACTGGTTTATAATTACATTTGATAGGGAATAATTTTTTAGAAAGAGATTCTTTTGTTTTTCACATTCAAAGCTGGTGAAACTGAATACTAGACCCTTTTTTTTGGTGGTTGGAGAATAGATAGTTTTAAATTTCCACCTCCTCTGTTGCACTTTGATTTCTAGCAAGAAAGAAATTGTGTGAATAAGGGGGGCAAGCCTTAGTACCACTTGCTTTCTTTATTCTAAAACAGAGGCAGGTGGAGCTCCACTGATTCCAGCTGGTCACTGATATAGAGGGCAACACCTCCTCCTCTCCTTCCCTGCCTGTCCTTCCTAAAGAGCTTGTACCCATCTATCCCTACATTCCAGTTGTGG
Organism: Rhinopomastus cyanomelas; assembly: GCA_013400115.1. Classification (NCBI taxonomy): domain Eukaryota; kingdom Metazoa; phylum Chordata; class Aves; order Bucerotiformes; family Rhinopomastidae; genus Rhinopomastus; species Rhinopomastus cyanomelas. The sequence goes on along the minus strand of VXBP01008371.1, from coordinate 631,803 downwards.
GAATCATCCCACCAGGTAATAGCCACTATGTCATGGCCTCCCAGCAGCACAGTGGCCCTTAATTCATCCTGTTTGTTGCCCAAGCTCTGTGCATTTGCATAGAGGCACTTCAGCTGGGCTGGCCCTGTCCTCTTCTTGTGCCAGTTGCTCTTGATTTCCACAGACTGTCCTGGTGCACCATCCCTGGCTTGTTCCAGGGCAAGTTGAGGGCCCTCATTGGCTCTCCATCCCTCTGCTGCTGGTGAGCTGCCCCAGTGTTTGTCACCAGCCAGCAGGAGACTATTCACGCCTTCCATCTTCAAACCCAGTTTAAAGCCCTATCAATGAGCCCTGCCAATTCCTGCCCCAGGATTCTCTCCCCCCTCTGGGACAAGTGCATCCCAGTGGTTGCGTGGAGCTCCAGTGCCCTGAAAACAGGGCCGTGATTGTAGAACCCAAACCCCTGTTGATGACACCAGGCTGGGGATCCTCTGATCAGGCTCCATATGTACTACCTGCAGGCGAATAAAGTCCTGCAAGGAGCTATTCTCTTGCTTTGTCAAGAAGGCTGTATGAATTTGGAATCCTTCCATGATGATACAAAACTCCTCATCATACAAGTAAAAACCAGCCAGTCCTATGTGATTTTAAAGCACAGAAAGGTCTTACAATGAAATAATCTAACTATGAGACCCATGCATTAAGTCTTCTTTTAATGTAGTCAGGGCCACATTTTGCTGAAAGTCCATTATGAAAACAACTGACTTAAAAAATCCTGTATAGAAAACTGTAAATCCTCCTGTGTCACTTTGTGGAATAAAATGACAGCAAAGGCTGAGAATGTTGATTTAAAATGCAAATTAGAAATGTGCTTTGCAGGACTTAGGACCTCCTCTGTGTAGAATCAGGTGGAACTTTAGGAAGAAATTTTTTCCTCCCTTAAGGGTAACAAATAAAACTACTTTGATTAGTTACATAATAAAAGAGCTTTGTCTTGTTGATTGGGTTTTTTTTTCCCTCAAAGAGGCAGGAAAATAAAAACAATAACTAAATCCACCACACCTTCAACATTTGCACTTCCATAATACCTGGAGATACACATTCACTCAGCATTTAGCACAGTAATAGCATTGTGGAGTGAGAAAACTATTGTTCTTAAGTAGTGTGATGATGTTCATTGACACCACCAAGTTCAAAACATTATTTCACTTTGACTGTGGACAGACACTGTCTCCCATGTTGTAGAAGAGAATGCTCACCCCATCCTGTCCTCGGGTTCTTGACGCTGCTTTGCATCTAGAGGCTGTCACTCTGTATCTACTAGCACAGGCACTTGTGTGAACACTTCTCAGCCTGTCCCAGTCCAAAAGGGACTGTCTAGTTTAAAGAAATAGAGTGGCAGGTGTTTGTTCATAGAGGTCATTTCAACTAAATTGCTTAGGGAGCAATCAGACAAGCAGCTCTGCTAACAGGGAGAAAAAATGGGACATGAGTGTGGGTAATCCCCTCACCACCAGCACAGCTGCCTGGAGACACGGTTGTCTGTCCTGTGTGGGGCAGATGGCGAGTCACCTCACCTGACTAGAACACAAATGGGATGGGGAGCTGTGTGAATGGGAAGAGGAGAAAAGCTTGTTGTTACAGACTAATACAATCTACAAGTACTCATTGAAGTATTTGTTTTGAAGACATTTACAGATTTGTCTGGTTTTTTTACAGAATACTTCTATTAAGTAACCAATCAGGTTAAGACATGTTTTGGTAGCCTCAGGTAGGTGCCGTGAAGCACGTTTTCCAATGTTTTAATGACAAGTGCTGTCTTGATAAATATTTGTGATTAGGCGTAGTGGAGAAACTTCCCATTGACAATAACCCTTTCAATAGACCTGGCTGCAGTCAGAGGATGCAGGTTAGCAAAGAACATGATGTTTGCTGCATTTAAATCAAATTGAAGCAATGCCAATGATGCAAGCAGAACGTCAGTGTGTTCTTTTCACTAGTTCAGAGAACAGTGCAGAAGAAGTACAGGTGTGTGTGAAGAATACTTCAACTTTTGGATCTCAGATTGCCCCTATGACTTAATTTCTGTCAAGAAGTTTAACGTTCCTGGAGCTGTACTGATGTTATGTGGCTCTTATCCTCCAAAACTGCTTGCTCAGAGTCATCTCTGGCTCTTCCCTGGGGACTTAGTGGGAAAGTGATGGCCAGTCCAATCTTGTAATGTACCAGGGTGTGGCAGAGGTGTTTGTGCATCACCATCCAGGAAGCCTTGCACTGTTTAAGAAACCAGCAGAGATTTAGCCTGGGTTTTGCACTAGGGCAGACATTGTCTATAGTCATAGGATCATAGGATGTTGGGGGTTGGAAGGGCCCAAAGAGATCATCGAGTCCACCCCCCCTGCCGCAGCAGGACAAAACTATCTAACACAGATCACAGAGGAACACATCCAGGCAGCCTTGAAAGTCCCCAGAGAAGGAGACTCCACGACCTCCCTGGGGAGTCTGTTCCAGTGCTCCGTGACTCTCACAGTAAAGAAGTTCCCCCTTGTGTTGAGGCGGAACCTCCTCTGCTGCAACTTACACCCATTGCTCCTTGTCCTGTCACAGGGAGCAAGTGAAAAGAGCCTGTCCCCCCCCCCCCCGCCCG
>VXBP01008371.1:570577-628547 GCA_013400115.1 Rhinopomastus cyanomelas | reverse complement strand
TGGCTTCTCCAGAGAGGTGAGCCTGCTGTGGCAGGGGGATTGGACTAGATGGTCTTTCGAGGTCCCTTCCAATCCCTGATGATTCTATGGTTCTATGGATAATAGCTCCAGCACAAACCTGGAGAAGTTATTCTTTTTAGTTCTGTCCCAGCCTTTGCTTTCTGCAACCTGCTCTTTCAGTGAAGTATGAATGTCTGAACACAAGTGCATGACCTGAGTACATCTGCTAGACTGGTTCCACTAGATATCTGAAAAATCATCTTAGTGGTTTTCTGCCTTAATAATAAAGAATATGCTCTTTTTAGATGTGCTAGGATATTTTTTCCACTATATATGCAGCCATTCTATAGATGCACACATGCAAGCTACTTTTCAAAGTAGGGGCTTTCTTTCATGCTGTGTCTGAAGTAGAAAAGATGGCAAACAACTCCATCTGAGCCTTGGCTCTTTGGTAGACATTGCATCCAGGCAGAGGTGACAATGTGAAACCACTGATATGAAGTGGAAAGAAAAGTCTCTGTGTGGAGACAAAACCTCTGACCCAGGGGAGGTTTAGGTGGGATATTAGGGAAAGTTTTTTAGGGATTCTTTACAGGGTTGTGAGGCACTGGACCAGGCTGCTCAGGAAAGTGGTTGATTCACAATTCCTGAATGTATTTAAAAGATGTGTGGATGCAGTGCCTAAGGACATGGTTTAGCAGTTACCTGGCAGTGCTTGGTTAATGTTAAAAGCATCTCTCCACCAGAACAAATCTGTGAAAAGAGAGAACATCTTTCGGTGTTTTGATAAAAAAAGTATGCCAGTGATGGTGCGTTCAATGCGTCGGTCTAATTTCAAATGTTTTCATAATTATCCTCCCTAGACACAATAAAGTTTCTATTCTGCAAAGGGTTAGTGTCTGCCTGCACTGAAAGACATCTGCCCTGAAGCACTTAGATGAAATCTAGGCAGCTGGTGTCCTCTGCCCTTACTAGACAGTAGAGAGGTTTATAAACTTGGCAACCCATTTTTCACTGGCACTCCTGCAAGGACTCAGATCTATTAAAGTCTAATTCCCAACCAGAGAAAGAATTATTCCAAAGTCTTTTCCCCAGCCCTTCTTTTTAAAGAGAGTTTAAAAAATGGAAATGGAACTTCCACTCCTGGGAGGGAAAGCCTAACATCCTTGCTGTTGTCCTTTCAAACTTGATATAATTAAGTCCCAGGAAAGCTCCATCTCAACAGCAGTTTTTGATTGTAATGAATAATGCTTTCTCTTTAAAGACAGAAGCACGTCTGCTAAAGAGGTCTTGGCTTTATAAAACGTGGTCTAAGAGAGCAGACCCCACTCGAACCACAACCTCACCACAAGCTATAGCTGGATGGAATTTTGGTATAACAAGGGCAACCTGTGGAAACATGTTTCCTTTGTACTTCTCAGACCATTTTCCCCTTGCAGGAAATAAATAGTGTGGCAGACACCACAATGCTTGGAGCCAGTAGAGCCTGTGGAGCAGTTATACAAGCTGCTCAAGGCAGACTCAGCAGTCTACCACAACCACGACCTTAAATGGCTTTTTTTCTGTGCCAGTTCGAGGCATGGTTTGACTGTACAGCAAATCTGACTTCAGGGCTGCTAGCACAGGAGCAGAAATATTGTCGTCACATAATGCAAAGCATTGACCCACTATAAATTCACTCTGCCAGCTCAAATCTGCTGAAACAATATCAAGAGGTTATGTTTGTAGAGACAGCTTTCATACCGTATCGTGCATGCACCCCACACGGTGCTCCTGAGCAGGTACCATCAGTCCTGACAGAGCTGGCAGGAAGCCAGCGTAGACCCCACGTCACCCGCATGGGCTCTACAGACAGAGCTGCAGTCATGAGGCCCTGCCTAACCCACAGCAGATGTGTGCTACTGCATGATTCAGCAGTTAAGGGGCTCAGCCACATTCATCCTCAGTCTTGAGACCCTGATCCCTGCCCTTCCCCACCCTCTCCTCCCCTCTCCACTCCTCTGCATTTTGGAATGAGAAGTTCACCAGTGTGGATAAGAAAGACACCGTCATGCCCCTTCTCTTCACACCGATAGGCATCCCACTGGTAAGTGCAGCTGTGTGATACTGATTTTCACTCTTGGTTCCAGAACAAAACAGGGAGAAAGATAAGTCATAACACCAGGAAAACTTTACCACCAAAATATTGCAAATCTCTTCTGATGATGGACTTGTGTCCAGTCACGTCAGTCCTTCTGCACACAGACCTGGACAAATATTGGCTTTTCTGTTCAAGCATCGAGCAGTTACTGACAACAGCCTCATTCATGGCTTATGGCACGGCACGATGGATGATCCTGGCAGAAAAAACAAAACACAGAAACCAAGTGTTTCCATCTCTACCCTGCTGTGCTGCAGCACACGGCTGTACGACTCTCACTCGTCGCATTACTGCATTTAGAACACACCACAGCAGATGGACTGCTGCTGATATGCAAGTAATTGGGCATATTAAACTATTTTTTGTGGATCTCTGTGCTGATCTCCTCAGTAAAGGGCCACAACAAAGTGGTAGGAATTCCTCAGTATTAAATCATCCTTGATTTTCCACAAGACAGTGTAAGAATTAATGTAAACAAAAATGACCATCAAGCCACAGTCACAGAAGCCATTTCTATACATCTCTAGCAAACACATTTACAATCAGAGATAAGATGCACATCTTGTTATGCTGTAGCTGTGAAACTCCCGTAGAGCAGCCATACGTGGAATAAATCTATGTACATCTAACAGCAAACTTACTTAAGTTTTACATGTTTGGGTAACTTTATGGATTGAATTTACATGTAGAGCTCTAATGGCTGGGCTTGGCAGATTTTTAGTGCTTTAAACCAGACAGGAAAAAATCTTATGTCTCAAAATCAAGGCCCAAATTACTTTTCCCCATGCAGCTGGCTTAGTTACAAAACAATGCAAAATGAAGTCAGTTATGTGCCTCTTTCTCTCATAACATCAGTGGCAACGGAGTCCTCTGGTCATATCCAGTCTACAGTGAGGAAGAGGTGGCATCAGCCTGCAGACAACAGCATGCTCACAGATGGTAAGCAAGGAAGCAGCACGCGAACAGGCTGTGTGCATCCTGTGTTTGCTAAGATACGAGGTGCCAGCCAGAACAATGGACAAGCAGCCTCTGCTGAACTGAGTCAACTAGAGGGATGGGAAGACTGTTGGCTGCTGTGGCTCAGGATTAATTACTAGTGTTTATAAATTGCTGATACAGGTGCTCATCCACACCCATTCATAGCAGAGTTAGTAAGTTCCTGCTACACCTTGCTCACTCTTGTTGTGTCTTCAAGAAAAACATCTGAATAAGTTTCATAGAGACCTTACCTTTGTGGCAATTTACCTTTTCTTCTGCATCACTTACAATGTGAATACTGAGATGTAAGTAAAGAGGACTGGGTGGGTCATGGGCTGTGGGGGTGAATACCTGTGTAGGCAGCACAGACAACACAAACAGACCAGTGAAGCTTGAGCTACCCTGTTCACGTCAGAAAGCTGTGGAAGGGGCTGATCACCAGTAATGCCTGCTCTGCTCATCCAGGGGTGAGGAACCACACCATGTTGACACAGAAGGTAGGTGTAGCTGAGAAAAGATGGTCCCCGGTTCTTTTTTCTCACTCGAGAAACAGCCCAGCCACGAAATGAAGGGTTGTATACCAATTGCCCAGAAGGAGGACACAGCCTTGAGAGTTCAGAACATCCAGCAGTGGTGGCTTTGAGTTCTGCCTGGGAGGGGTCCAGGGTGGAAAGCCTCGAAAAGCATCGCAGGCATATGCTGAGCAGTGACTTGGGAGCACTTCTCTTTGCCTTCTTTAGTGGGTAGAACTGACATGTGGGTCTTCTGCTTCCCACTCTGACCTCTAACTCAGTCAGAAAGCTGCCTGTATTGACCTCCTACAAGCTGTATCATGGAGGAGTGATGACAGCTGCCTCCATGACAGCTGAATTCTTCTCAGAGCCCTGGTAACAATGCTCCTAATTAAGAGACACACAAAAAAGAGCAGCCTCCCCCTCCCTCCTTTCATTTGCACAGGCACATGGAGAAAGCCCAAAAATGAATGATGCAGCATCATTCGAGCTCTAGAGAGGGAGGTAGGTGTATGTAAGCCACCTCCAGCTTTCTCCTCACTGCAGTGGCTGTATGTTTCCTTGAGCCATGTTGCAGCAGGACTCCAGCAGTGTCTTCCACAGGACTCCATCACACAGAGTTGAGACAATAAGGGGATATCAAGCTGCAAATTTTGCATCTTTGCCTTTGTACTATTTCTGTTGCTTCACCTGCAAGCAAAGGTGTGATGAAGCTGCACCCTTCATCTCCGAAGGGGTTGGGGACTTTTGTTTAATTTTCAGCCAAGGAGAATTACCTCTCTGCTCATCAGTGAGCCAGACTCAGTTTTTTCTTACACCTCCCTCATGTCACTGGATTACAGAGTTAAAGCTGATTGATCCTACAGAGGTTTTAAAGAGTTTACCCTCTTCTTTTTACTTAATATTTTACCATTGCTTCTACCAGGACACAGCTGGAGCTCTGTTTCTGCTGCAATGTACTACACTGGGTGACACCATAAAATAGCCAGTGCTCTGTGAGCTGAGACCTCTTCAAGTGCCCCCACACAGAAATGCAGTGACAGCAAACTCACAAGACACAGTTTTCTGGCTTCTTAACTTCCATCCCATACAGTCATTACACAAAATAGAAATCTCTAGCAGCCCTCACAGAAACTGAGCTATGAGCCGTTTCCGGACAGCAAATTCCCCTTTCCCATGTTGAGCATCCTCATGCACACTTTGTCTCTTCCTAGGGTGAATAATTAATTTCACCAGCATGCTTCTGCCTGTTTGTGCTGTACACCCCATTCAAAGTTAATTAGCCATATTGATGTTTTAAAGCTAAAAATAAAACATCCCTGAAGATGCTACCTATGCCCTTAAAAACACTGCATGTGCTGGCAAGCACAAATTCTGCCTGTCTTTTTTTACCATCAATAGCCAACGGGCTCATTTCTTCTCTCACAGTTTTTGTCTCTCTCCACATTTGCATCGCTGTAGAAGCCCATGGCCTCTTGCATCACGCTGCCTGTTCAACACACTGAGGTTCTTCATAGTAGGTTCTAGTTTCTTAGTTCCTACCTTCTTGTAACAGAACACTGAGCACTCAGCTCAGCTGCTGCAAGTTCTTGTTCTACTGAAGCCACAAATGCAAATGGTTTCCTGGGGAAGAATGTGACTTTGTGCTGTAGTATTAGTCTTGTAATAAAAGCAAGCACCATCTGACGATAGCTGGGATTTCTTCTTCCAGTTATAAAAACAATTGCTATTTTAAAGTGTTGGTAGACTAAAATAAATTCTTGCGTTTTAAAGAACCTTCAACAGTGATTTTTGTGAAGGCTTAGCACTTTCTTAATATTATTAAAGAAAATAATATAAATAATATAATCTGCACTGCTCCAAAACATGTAGAAGATAATATAGTTTTCTGCTGATGCTACCCATGACGTTTGCACCACGTCCTAACACAAGACCTTGGCCTTTGTTGTCCTCAGCAAAGCTTATAGAGGCTGTGGAAACACCTGTCTAAGCAAGACCTCAGACCTCCCTTCTGGTGAGCAGCACTGACCTTTAGGCTATGGGAGAGCCATCGGCAGGCTATGATACTTCTAGGAGTGTCAGCCACAATACCGTTCTCATCTGTCCTGAGGAGTATGGTGGCGATTGTGCCTGCAGCAAACAAACAGGCCAGCATCCACCCAGCTGAACAGGAGGCAGTCAGGGACACATGTGAGCACCGGACCTCTGACCACCCTCACTGCTGATTTCTATTGCCTGCTGAGAGGCACCCTGGCTGTGCTCACCATAGGAGCAGCTCCTAGAGGCAAATGCAGGAGCAGCTGACTGCATCCACCCTATACAGTCATCCAATGCTACCCCTAAGTTTTTCAACCACTAAACATCTTCCTTATGTCACACTCCATCACATGCAACGCATGCCTCCAGGTGCCTGCAAAAACCCTCTCCCTGAGCCACTGAGATACAAAACAGCCCTGAAGTTATTTCAGACATCTCAAGCCAATAAAATGCACCCTAAAAATTACAGTTTAGGACCACAGAGGTGCTACCAGGGGCCAAGTGTTATGTGACGCTCCCGGGGCTGCAAACCCCTCTGTGACACTTGCCAAAGTTAGCTGAGGCTGGGTATAAATCTTTGACCATCTCTTTTGCAGATGCACATCGCAGTGACTGCTGTTTGAAAACTGAACTCTCCGTCTCTAGCAATTTTAAGGTACCACTGGAAACTCTTGGACAACATTTGCCATGGAAACCCAGGATAGATCTGTGTAAGGCCAGCACAGAACTGGTAGTTGTTTGCTTGACTCCACGTGGAGCGGTGCCTTTTCAGGATCGGTTTAGCACTGCGGATGCCCACAGACACAGGGGGTATCCAACAGTGGGTCCTTGGGCAAAATGGTCTGAGGTGCTATAACTCAGCCAGAGACACTCTTCAGCCACTGGGTGTCTCGAGGTGGGCATTGGAAACACAGAAGGCATCCAGAATGAAGACATTTTAGCAGATCTGCTCCTTAATTACCACTACATTTGCAGTGCTAAAACCAAGCTCAGGTTGCTGTAAAGGTTAAATAGTGGCATTATTAAAGTGCTTTAAAGAGGTAATTCATCAGAATTTTCATTTTTAGAGACAGAGTTAACCATTAAAAGACATTTAACAGATACGTCTCACTCTCCTGGCACTTGCCTACCATTTACTCTTTGGAAATAACCTATTTCTAAGTACTCCTGCTTTTTTTTACCTAGACCAGAAATGTTTAGTTAATGCATGCCATACCATAATAGTTACATTTCTAAGGGATATAACGCATTACACACCTATCAAACCCTCTCCCAGGCCTATTCTAAGTGCAATTGAATTCAAACTGAAGCAGTACCACATGAAAGCACTTCCATCTGGAGAAGTTTCTCTCCCCTTTTCACAAGAGTGAATGACTGAGCAGCAGACAGAGAGGGTCTCAGTAAAACCTCAACACTTGGACTTGATGATCTATGGGGTCTCTTCCGACCTTGGTAATCCTGTGATACTGTGATACTTCTCTCCTCTGAGAAATTGAATTTTGAGAAATAAAGAATTGGGAAATTCTTTATTTTTTTAATTTTTTTAACCCCGTGTCAAAGGAAGGGGTAATTAACAGAACTTTCACGGGAGAAAAACGATTTGAAATTCTAACAAAATTTTCAGAAAGCTCAACTAAATCATTCTGTTTCTGGGAAATACCAGGCAGTGTAATATTAGGGGGGAGAGAGAGATTTCAGGGAAGTTGTAGTACACCCATAAGAAAAGATGGGAACATGAATTACAGCTCCTTTGAGGCACCTCCACTTCAGCGCTAAGCGCAAAACAAAAGCTCCCTTTTTATTTAAAAAAGTGAAACGCTGTGATTTGGGTTCAACAGCGATGCAATATTTCACCTTGATGGCTTAAGAAAAAAAGCAAATGGTTTGGTCTACGCAGAAAATTCCCTTTGGATGCTGTCACATTTCTGGAAAATCCTTTTTTTCTGACAGCAGAAGGACAAACATGTAATGGAAAATTCCCAATCAATCTAATGAAAAGCCCCAGTGACTGCCAGCACACAGCGAGGCAGGGGGCTCTCCCAGCAGTATGTTCAAGACATTTAGCCCCTAACCCTTAATCTTACTCTCCGCAGTGTTTTTAACTGAAAGTTATTGTTTGGGGGGAAACCCCTCCTTTTTCATAGGCACACGTGCTTCTGTCACAGCCGAGCACTGAAGCCTGAAACTGTGCACAATCTTCTGCTCAGGAAATAGCAGCAAATACAGAGTTCAGGTTGCCTTTTCTTGCAAAGAGCTGTGGATTTGATCTGTCCCGGTGCTACGGATTTGGCTCAACACCAGAAAGATTTCTGCTCTAACAAAAGACTTTTATTTTCATAAGAAATTAAAAAATAAAGGAAGGCTAAAACATCCTGTTTAATCTGTACTTGAAATTTTAGGTGTGTTTCAAAAATCATCATATAAAAGTCCAACTATTTCTTTTCAAGCACTATCAGACCTGAATCAGAGAATCACAGAATCACTGAATGTTAGGGGTTGGAAGGGACCATCTTGTCCAACCCCATTGCCACAGCAGGATCACCTACAATGTGTCACACAGGAACACGTCCAGGTGGGTTTTGAATGTCTCCACAGAAGGAAACTCCACAACTTCTCTGGGCAACCTGTTTCAGAGCTCTACCACCCCTTAGAGTGAAAAAGTTTTTCCTTATGTTTACACGGAACCTCCTCTGCTCCATTTACACAGAACCTGAGATGAGGACAGTTGCCTCAGTGTCTCATGAGAGCAGTACAGCTAGCTCTTTGCCCTCGTTTGCCCCCATCTCTGTGGATCAGAGGCTTGGGCCATGCTAAGTTTCCTTGGATGTACCAGAATCCAACTACTTGGAGATGAGACCACTGAACAGGGAATTACTAATTCCAGAGCATTAAGAGAGACAACCTGGCCATGGCAACCCAGCTCTGGAGGTATCCCAAGCACCTTGTAATTACCGACGTAATTACAGCAATTTGGTTTCTGCTTCCAGGCAAAAATTCTCATTTTGAAATATGAGTTTCCAATATAGTTTTCTCTTAAATCTCTAGACAGAAATGCTTTTGGTAAGAAAATTTTGTAAAAAGAAATATCTATTTCCAGTCAGAAATGTCTATAAAATGAGAATGTTCAACCGGTCCTATTTGATATGACAATAATTTGAATGTGCTTAATGTAATCAGCCTTCAGGCTGCTGCCCTGACTGTGCCAACCTGAGCGGCTCCCCATAAATAGATAACATTCACTGACAACAGTGAAAATGATGCAGCTAGTTATGACATCTTTTCTTTGAGGAGATGAGTGTGGGTGTTTATTAGCAGCCTGTGTGTGAATTCAGTAATGATACCCTTCGTGTTTGCTATTGGGAAAACACATATGGAAGCCTTTCAGGCTCTCTGGGTCCCAGCATGTGCCATTCCCGCACTAAGCTGCGTGTCAGTGGTCCACATGGGTTGAGGGGTCTCAGTGGGGGCATCACCATGTGGGAGAAGACCCCCATGTGGGGGACGTGGGATCTCAGAGCAGGGAAAAGGCAGCAGAGCACAAAACAGGAGCACAAAAGAGGCAGCTCTCGTGCTCAAAGCCTCAGATTTGCCAGAGCCTTGCGATAACCAATCACTCAAGTACTTACACCAGTTTTCTTTAGAGGTGATAGAGAACACAAGTAGAGGTCAGCACTTAGGTATAAACAGTGTCCCCTTTCAAAGTCTCAGAGGGCACGAGGGCAGCTACATCAGTTGTGTGAACACAAGTTGTTCCACTGCAGCCCACACATGTGCGCTGATCCACAGCACAGCATTTCCAAACACACGTTTCTTGTAAGAAAATGTGTAAAGTCTCATTTCCCACAGGTTAAGGGGAGGGAAACATGTACCTTGTTCACAGAACAGTAAGGACCTCCCTGTTAGGCTTCATCTAAGCTTGGTCACAAGTGCTGTCAAATGTCCTTCCAAACGGTGACGTGAAACACAGTACCTGCTAAGCGAGTCTTCGAAGCTTGCTGAAACCAGTGATGTCTGGCATGGGGAAAGGAGCAGTATTCAGGCAAGCCTGGCAACTTTCCACATAAACTCTGCTGCAGAGATCAGGCATCCCTCCAGCTGCCTGTCAGGTCATTGCTCTTTCATATTGCTTTATTTTAATTTTTCAGTTTCCACTTTCACAGTCCTCTAGACTGACATCAGCAGCCTTATGGTTTTGGCAGAGGCAGCCACATCAGGTGACAGTCTCTAAACCTGCTCTATTCCCAAGCACATCAGCAAAGCTACTGTTGGTGACACTCATTTCCCCACTGTTTTCCCTTCTTAGATGTCTTTATATTTCTTCCTGTTGATGTGCTGCACAGCAATGTTCAGACATGAGTCCTATTCAACAGGGATGGGAAGGAAGGTAGATTTAGCACAACTCTGCCTGCAAACAAGGGCACAAATATGATTAAAATAGAGCTTCATCTATCTCATAGTAGTATCCTACAAGCAGTTCCTGTTTAAAATGGTGCCACGTAGGAAACCATCTCACTGCTTTGACAAAGTGGTGGCATCTCCAGAGGGGAGAGCTGAGGTTTTGGGAAGCCTGTGCAGAGGGCTAGAGACCAAGGCAGCTGAGCTGTTCCATTGCCCATCCTTACTTGTGACTGCCTTGAGAAAGGCATCCCAGACAGGCAAAACACAGTCACAGCAACCTGAACACCTTTTGTGTGGTGGTTTGGATTTCTTTGATAGTGCAAATAAAAACATCTTAGAAAAGGATATTACCTCTTGCAGGATGACCAAGCAAAGCTCAGACCCAGGCTTGCATGTGCCTTCTCCTAGTACCCAATGTCAATGCAAGCCTCAGGGAGGGGGCTCAACACGCACTGGTAGCCTTCACCTTGGCCTCCTGCCTCTGCCATCATTCCAGGCCACAGCTGATGTGGTACAGATGTGTTATGGTCCTCTTTTGCTCAGCATGCTATGCATTTCCTAAGGGCTTTACGTGCCTGGACAGATGCAGTGTTTCTCCATATTGTGACTCCAATTTTGGCTTTATTGTAGATCTGTTCTAAGCTGAGGCTGAACAGCTGCCTTCCAGCAACATGCCAAACCATCTCCAGCATTCATTCCTGCTCACTACTGACCTTTCTCAAGTGTTTCAGAGAAGTACTGCTTCCTGCAAGCCCCTCTCTTGCTCCTCCCTTGATAATTAGGCTACTTGCGGGCAGTAGAGAGTTTAGACAAGTCAGATGGGAAGAAACCAGTACCTCTGTCCCACGTTTAGCTGGCAAGGTGCAAGAGCAAGTTTTTTTCACAGGTCTTGTAACGACACTGTTTTCCCCCCTCCCTGCCACCAACAACCTGCCACAGCCATATTGGTCCTACAACACCCCATTTTACCAAGCCCCCAGAGCATAATTTAAAAACAAAATTAATTACTTAAAATCCAAAAATAAGTAAAGTGAAAAACTCTCAGGTAGCTTACTGCTAACATCTGCTTCTGATTGTCTTGTTTGCACAAGCTCTTCACCATTATTGCCAAGAGCTTAGTTGACCACATCGCCTTGAACCATTCTCTTTCACAGTCTGTTTTCAGAGTTTCCTGTGTTTTATAATTCAGTGGCAGTTTGTCACTCCTTTGAGGAATCTAGAGCGGGATATACTGCAATCTTCTACTGCATGGTCATCAGGTGCTCTGAGGTACCTCGGAGCACCTGGTTTGCTGACCTTACCATGACAGAATCTCAGGTCAGAGTGGAAGGATCTCAGTAAGAGAAAAGATTAATGTCTTTGTGAAAGGGTAGGCTGTAATTCAAGGGAGTTGACCTAAGAGGGTAATCTGGAAAAACAACCACCTCAAGTGAAAGTCTTACAGACTTTGTTTGTTCAAATTGGTCTAGGTCATATATAGTCAACATGATTTATTTTGAGGTTGTCACCTGGATTTGTCTCCTCATCTGTTTTCTACTGACAAGACAGCTTTGAGCATAAGAATCCTCAAATTCCTGTCTTTTCATTGTGTATTATTATATTTTGCTGTATTTCACCCATTCTAGACTTCAAAATTTCCTTGTTCTTCCATAAAATACCCTTATGTATCTCTGTATTCATAAAGCTTACTTATTTCCTTAAAAATATGCCATGTTTTTGGTGCCAGGTTAGTCTATAAAAGATTGAACACCACTTCCCAAAACAGTGCTTGAGGACTGAACTACCTCCAACTCAAAATTTTCCAAGAATTCATTTGATCAGCAAAAGGTCCCACCGAGACCATCATAAGACATCAAGACACAAGGGATATGGGATTAATTATTCTGGCTATTGTTAGTGAAAAAAAAATAAAAGAGTATCAGCCCCAAGAGCAGCCTTTGAAGAATGCACTAATAATCCTGTTCAATCTGGATGATTCTCCTCTCATTACAAGATTGTTATTTACCTTCTAGTCTGAGTCTTAGCACTTTATAGGAATTATTATCTTCTCAGCATAACTAATAACTTCTTCTGGGGTACCATTAAAAAAAAACTACACAAAGTAAATCTACTTTTTTCTTGTCTAAAACATTAGTGACTTAGTCAGAGATGAATTAGTTCTGATGAAGCCATGCTGTTTTTTCTCAGTTTATGTATGTAAGTGTTCTTTCATGTAAAGTTTGTTTTCTAATCTTGTATGCCACTGAGTTCAAACAAATGGGCCTGTTGTTGTTCAAGTCACTTTTCCCTCTTCCGATGGTGCAGATAACACATTTACTATTAGCTACTCATATGGAACAGGCATTTGACTTGCCAGTCTCATTAACAAAACTTTGCATTTTCATCTGTTTGTGAGGTACTTTCTGCTATATGCTCATCTCATTCTCTGCAGTGGTCTCTCTTTCCAGTGGAAAATCATTTCCTCTGTACTCTCTAATCAACAAAGGATCTCTGCTCATCTAGGTAGATGTCTTTGATTACCATAATCACTCGCTGCTACTGTAGCTTCCAATAGGGAGAGATAATTCTCTTTCCTGAAACCTTTACAAGCTTTAGAAGTTCAGATTTTTATGTTTTCAAAAATAGAAGAGAGTAAGTGATAGTAACAATCTTCCAAAATGCAGAGGTCCTCCAAGGATTCTGCATACACCAGGATTTGCAGTATTCTGAGATCCAACAAGGCAACTCCATTGACCATCATGTTTCCCGTGAAATTATTCCTTGTGGAAGTCTCTCTACAAAATCTCTTTTTAAAAAAAGAGACTATTTTGTGTTATTTACTGCAAAATCCTGTTCTGCCAACAAAAATACTCATTTCATACAGAACTTCAATAATGGTAAACTAACTGATTTACAGTTAACTAGCTGATTTACTGAAATAGCTCGTACGTTTCTAATAGCTCTGCCTGTGTGCCTGCTGTTATTTGCACTGTGCAAAGATGGCAAATGAAATACAGGACAGATGTTCCCAAAGCTGAAAAAGAACACCATAGCTTAAACAAACACCTACCTATCTGTGACACCTGCTGGAAAAGAAATCTACTCCTATGTGTACTTTGATGAATAGGGCTTAAGCAGGTTAGAGGTATTATCAGCCCTACTGTTGTCATGGTGCTTCTGAAAGACAGACCACTGCCCAGTGATAAACAGGGATGTTTTCCAGAAGGACAATGGTCTATCAAGACTCTGAGGTTTATTTCATTCTACCAAAAATCAAATCTGGGAATTCTTCATGAAGACACAGCTATCTCAGCTTAATTATAGTTTTGTACTCCAATGTCCCAAAAAGAGTGGTCAATTTTCTCCTCATAAAATGCTTATTCCCATGGAGTGTAATAAGAACAGATTTTTTTCTTTTGTAGCACTAAACTGATGACCATCTTCATGTCAAGTAACTACTAAGCATCAGGAATCTGAAGTTAAAATTGTTTTGTGTCAGCTGCATGTAGACCCTCTTTGTAATGCCATTTGGTGCATGGCACACACACTTCAATTCAGGCAGCTTAATCTCATCGTAGAAAGTAGGAACAGGCAAGCAATAGCAGAGAGCTGCCAAAGTGTGGATACTTGTCTTCTCATTTTGATAGAAGCCTACCTCAATTATATCCAATTTCATGTGAATATTGTGTTTCATGGGGCCGTTGATGACAAGAAGATTGAAGCAGGCTTAATGGTAGTCTAGGCTAGAAATTGCGTGCCTTTCTTGTAGATGCCAAGTGCTCTAAGTTAATGAATAGAGAAGGAAAATTAAGGTGAAGACTCTAGGGCATTGGTTTATTCACCATGTGCCATAGAACCTGAAGTCATGGCACTCTGTTAAGATGTACGTAAGGAAAATTGAGTAGTATCCCTGCCTGCAAAAGGTAGGATCATAGTTTTAGAAAAGAGGGAAGACACGTGTGATGATCGTAGGCGGGAAGAAATCATTTACGGTGAGGGTGGCAAAAAGGTTATCCAGAGAGGTAGTAGATTTGCCATCCCTGGAAACAATCAAGGTCAGGTTGGACAGGGTTCTAAACAACTTATCTAGATGAAGATGGCCCTGCTCCCTGCAGGGAGTTTGGACTAGATGATCTCTGAAGGTCCCTTCTAACCCAAATTTATCTACAATTCTGATTCTGTGAAAGCAAAAGGAGATCGCTAATACCAGTCAGTCAGTAAGCAACGTAGTCACAGGTGAACTGTCCTCAACCTTTCATTTAGCTCACAAAATAATAGCAAAATCCTTTTCCCTCCCAGTACTCTGCTGGAACACTGCAATCATATACAAACATGGTGAGCAGGACTCCACGCTGCCTAGCAGCCTTCAAAAGAAATCAGCTTATTGTGGTTAACCAGTCACACTCAGATGTGGATATAGTGCAGCAAAATGCAGGGCTGGCGGTTCAGTTAGAAAATATGTCAAAGCCTTCTGGAAGTGATTAGCACCATAACACTGAGTAAGGTTACTGGAGGCATGACTGACTAACTGGCAATGCTGCACTTGGTATGAAATGCCAAATGGTGTCTTACTGGTGTGGGCTGTTTATGGACAACATACAGCATTTTGGAACTGGTGCCACAGGTATCTAAGGGTTTCATCTGAATCTCAGACAAATGAGCAACATCCAAAGAGTTTGTCAGCTGCTGGAAAAGTCATAACATACATAGTTATTGAAGATAAAGCCTCCTTGTTGTCCCCAGATGAAGGGCTGCTAGTGTCCCTAGATGACATTGCTGCTAATGTTAAGACATGTTTACATTATCAATATATACACATTAATTCTTATGGAAAATAATCTTTCCAAGTTCTGTAGACATTTTAGTGGTCACAACAAAAGGAAACTGAAACAGAGCAATTGTCTTGGCTGCTGTGGAAATAGGGTTTTGCCAGCAGCTGTTTACTTCCACTCCATCAGTTACTTGAACAAAGGCTCTGGCATCGTGCTTATGATTTGAATTTTCTAGACAAGCATCCTACCTGAGCTTAATGACATGCAGAGTGATGCTGTCCCTCCCCCAGACAGAGCCACCGTGTACATTACCCAGCCACAAAACGCAGACAAGTAGGAGAAACAGAAAGGATGTAGTGACATCACATCTCCAGTACAATGGTAGCACTCCTACCACTGAAGTGCTTAACAGAAGGTCTTTCTAAGCGTTTTACCTGCATGAGGGGTGCAATAACCCATGAGAGAGCATGGAAAAACTATAGACAACTACTCTCTGTTTAACATCTTTACTGATGATCTCAATAAGACACAGAGAGTATCATTAGTACGTTTGCAGATGACACCAAGTTAGGCAGGAGTGTTCCTCTGCCAGAGGGTAGGGAGGCTCCTCAGAGACTTGGACAGATTGGAGCAATGGGCCAATGTTAATGGCAGGAGCTTCAATAAGGCCAAGTACCAGGTCCTGCACTTGGGCCACAACAACCCCATGCAATGCTACAGGCTTGGGAGGTGTGGCTGGAGAGCCACCTGGCAGAGAGGGACCTGGGGGTTCTAATAGACAGGAAGATGAATTTGAGCCAGCACTGTGCCCAGGAGGCCAAGAAGGCCAGTGGCATCTGGCTTGTTTTAGAAATAGCGTGGCCAGCAGGAGCAGGGAGGTTCTTGTCTTCCTGTATTCGGCACTGGTGAGGCCACATCTTAAGTAGTGTGTCCAGTTTTGGGGACTTCAATAGAACAGAGATGTGCAGGTGCTGGAGCAGATGTAGAGGAGGGCATCTAAGCTGGTGAAGGGCCTAGAGAATAAATCTTATGAGGAAAGACTGAGAGAGTTGGGGCACTTTTTCTTTTGAGGAAGTGGAGGCTGAGAGGACACCTCATCACTCTCTACAACTACCTGAAGGAATGTTGTGGAGAGGTAGGTGCTGGTCTCTTCTCACAAGCAGCTAGTGATAGAACAAGAGGGAATGGGTTCAAGTTACAATAGGGGAAGTTTAGACTTGATATTAGGAAAAATATTTTCACAGAAAGGGTGGTCAAGCACTGGAATGGGCTTCCCAGGGAGGTGGTTGAGTCACCGTCCCTGGATATGTTTCAAGATCCTTTGGATGAGGTGTTGAAGGATGTGGTTGAGGGGTGAACTTCTAAGGTAGCGTAGATGGTTGGACTCAATGATCCCAGGGGTCTTTTCCAAGCTCCCTTTCTTTACACAGTTGAATTCTCTCCTCAGAAACAAAGAGGAACAAGAGTAGGAAAAATCCTCAGCCCTGATGTGCTAAGCAACAGCAGCAAATCGTTCCAGAGCGTAGCAGAGGGTCATTGCATCTGAGCTGCTGACACAAGAAAAGGCTGGAGTGTTGCACCTTCCTTGAACTTCCTCATTTCCAGAAGGGCAATAAAGTCTAATGTTCACTCCGATTGTCAGCCTGACCAGTGAGCCTCGCTGTTGCAGAAGCAGCAATGAAAAAGAAGTGCTGTTTTAGGTACATCAGTCAGTTTTATTAGGATTAGTCTCACAGGTGCTCACCGGTGAAGAACAGAGACTGAATTACGTGTTCCTACATTTGTTCTTGTGCCCAGGCACGGAAATAACCGTGCAAAAGAGATCACATTGAAAATAGCTTCTGATCTGCGTTTCAGCAAAATAAGCCCTTTTTTTCTCATCAAAACGAGACCCAAGGAGATGGCAAAACTCCCAGACATTCTAATAAAAGCACTTACAGACACCTTGACTTTGCTATGAGAATGAAATAAGTGAAAGCAGAGGGGCGAGGGGGATCAGTCACTGACTGAATAGCCATCACTCTGGGTACCACCAGACATAGTGAAAACTGATAAAACTTTTGTGGTATTGTGTGAAAAATTGGTAGGGTTTGTATCATTACAGTGTTTTGCAAAGCATTTCTACTTGTTGGCTTGAATTTGTGTAGATATAGTGATCCTATCTCAGCCTCTAAGTGAACTGGGATAATTTTTTAAAGCTCACAAGCTTACCAACTTGATAAAAGTGAACCCAAAAGGGAAAAAGTGGACTTCCAGACCTTTGTTAACAAGCAACGCATTTTGTTTCGTTTGTATTTTTTTCATTTTATGTTTTTGCAGCATTTAAGATGGAGAAAGTTGACAGTTCTTCCAGAAAGGATCTTTTGTGTTTGGTGTTCTTTTAACGTAACTTGATCCTCTGTTAGGTTGTTAACAGTGCAAGAGGAGCCACTAATTTGCGTGTCTTTTACTTTCTTTTTTAGCTCTGCTATGTTTTGTTTTGCTCTTTTCAGTCACTGTATTTTGACGCATTTTCACCAGGTGCTTCAATCTTTATTTCTCATATGTCTTTGGCACTGTAGTAAAGGAAGTTCTTATTACTATTTAAACTTCCTCTTTTCTTTTTTTTAAAAAAAATTAATGTCATGCTGAAAAGCCTCAGTAGCAATGCCACACATTCTCCTCTGTGTGCAAAGTCCTGCTGAAGCAACTTGAGAGGCTGGGATTGCACCTTGCAGATGTCTCGTTCCAGCGAGCTTTACTTGTTCAGACAAATGTCTCATTTCAAGGAGCATTGCTCTTTGTACTCTCACTGTCAGCTCCGTCGCACATGTCCTTGCTCTTTCTGGTGTATATTGGTCACAATCATTTACATTAGAAATGCTAGACCGTAGAACTGAGGTTGCATAAGCAGTCACTGTTATTAAAGAAATGATGCTTTGGGTTATGTAGTTTATTTTCTTTCAATTGGAATGTTTATCACAGGCTCCTTTCTCCATTCAACCCTTTGCAAGCAGTGAATAACACAAGCTAAGGAAGAATTTTGTCGTTGCAAAATGCATTTACTGTCTGTTCCTGGTTTACTAGAATGACACATCCTTTCTGTCACCTGAGCCAAGATTACTGAGGAGACAATTGGGCCATTTTAATGTTAAATCAGTGCCGAGATTATCCTTTGAGACTCCAGAAATATCTGTCTTCTGCCTAACTCATGCCCAGGCTTTCTGATGTGCAGATACTTTGTGAGATTCATGTTCCTTAACTGAAAGTCTTCAATCACAGGGCTCCCAATGTGGGAAGATGTCTCTGGAGATCACTTAGTCCAACTCTACTCCAAGCAGAGAAGGCTTCTGACTGTCTACCATAAGGACCTCAAAGAGAAGCTGATTATGTGTGGGATGGATGAGCAGAGAGGTGGTGAAACTGAATGGCCAAAGAGTGATGATCAGTGAAATGAAGCCTGGGTGGAGGTCAGTAACTAGCAGTGCACATCAAGGGTTAATACTGTCTCTGGTCCTCTCTAATGAAGTACCCTCGGCCAGTTTGCCGATGACACCAAAGAGGAAGGAGTGACAGATATTGCAGAGGGGATATGTTGCCATCCAGGAGGATCTGAACAGGCTACACAAAAGGGCTTCCAGATATCTCATGAAGTTGCACAAGGGAAAGTGCCTTGTCCTGCGTATGGAAGGAAACCTTAAACACCAGTATATGGGGGAGGAAAAGATGGAAAGTGACAAGCAGAGGTCTATCCACTGCTCAGCATGAGACAGGGGACTTTCCCCAGCCACTAGTAAACAGTTGTGGGTTATCTTATTATTTTTGGTAATATTTGGGGTGGGGTGAAAGGAGGTTGTTTGTTTTTCTTTTGGAAAGCATCTTTGCAGAAAAGGCCCTGTCTTGGTCACGATGCTGCCTAAGCAGTGTTGTCAGCTTGTGAAGACTGGTGATCCTTACCCTCCACTCAGCACTGATGAGGCCACACCACAAGCTCTGTGTCCAATTCTGGGCTCCTCCATGCTAGACAGAGATGGAGATACCGGGTGACATCCAGTGGAGTGCCATCACTAAGATGATTATGGGATTGGAATGTCTCTTCTGTAAGGAAAGGCTACCAGAGATGAGACAGCTCAGCTGGAGAGAAAGTGGTTCAGGAGGGATCATGTTGATCCCACAAATACTTGAATGGATGGTAGAAAGACAAAGGATGCAGGCTCTTCTCAGTGGTGTCCAGTGAGAGGACTAGAGGCAGTGGGCCCAACCTGAAGCATGGTGTTCACCATGTGAACACCAGGAAACACTTATGCACTGTGAGAGTGACCATGCACTGGCACAGGTGGCCCAGAGAGCTTGTGGAGTCTCTATCCTTAGAGGTAATCAAAAGCCATGTGGATATGATCTTAAGCAACATGCACTAGATAGCCCTGCCTGACCACAGGGATTGGACCAGATGATGTCCAGAGGTTCCCTTCAATATCAACTTTTTGTGATTCTGTGAAAAATTATTTGAACCTATATTCTGATTGAAAATTTGTGATAAATCACATTTTCAGTAGGTGATTTGCCTTTTGCAGGTTTTAGAGCACAAAAACTAAAAAGGTGAACTTTAAAAATCCAACTTGAAACACTTGCCTTCAATAATTCCTACTAATTTCCTCTAGAAAGGTACTTGAAAACCAGATGACCCACAATTTTCAGATTACCAGTCCTTGAAAGCTTTCACAATATCAGTTTTCTTTCCCTACTCTACTCACAGGGGGAAAAAATAATCTCAAAAACCTCCTCTGGGATAAAACAAATAATTTCCTTCCCACTCCCTACCCCTGAGTCCCCAAGTGAAATACTGGCACCAACAGAATCAACAGAAGATTACCACTCACAATTACCTCAGGCAAGGCAATATCCTATGGGTTTTATTAGGCTCTCCATTAAGTATAAAGAATTTATTTTTATACTGATAGACTCTTTCAAAGCAGTGAGCTTTCTGAAGTTCAGTCTCTGTGAAGTTACTAACATTTTTAATTAATGCTGTGAAGGCACTCAAGTCTCTTTTGTACAATACAGTGAACTTAAATAAGTGAAAACTCAACAAAACCCTGTACTAATAAGCACTTATTCTCAGGTTCCTAGGAATTGTTAGCAGGGACTCTTGCCAAAACTGCGCAGCTGCATAATCCTCCAAGCCTGTCTTTAGCACCTTCAGATGGGGCACAATTTCACCTGTCCTCAGTGTAATGTGATAAGGTTTTGGGGACGTTACTACACGTATTTTGAATCCCGGGGATGCGTAAGTGGAACGCAGTACTCGGAGGGGTAGTACTCAGCGTTCATGCTGAATTTTCTGATGCTGGGAGATTCAAATTAGACATTTCAAGCTACATTTTCCACATGTAATATATGATACAGATGTGTAAAATAGCACAGTGTTAGTTATCTTGTCACAAGATTTGACAAAGTCACAAAGTGTGTTAGATAAGTGGTGTTTAGTGCCCCACCTTTACCTATTAGGGAAGGATTAGTAACATGCAAACCACAGCTAATGTGGGGTTCAAGGGGCTTCACTCAAGGAAAAAGATTTGCCTATGGAGGCCTCTGGCTTACTGAGACTGCAATAAGAAAAGAAGCCTTAGGAGAAAAAAGGTAATGGATTGACTCAGAAAGCTGTATAAGAACGCTATTGAATTTGTGAACAGGGGGTTGTAGCCTGACACACTCTACTCTGGTAGCAAACACATTACATTTTGTAAACAGCCTGTTTTAAGAAGTGTTTGTAAAGTGCAGAAAATATCCAAAGTCAGAACAGGATGTGTGAAAATGATGCCTGCAAGATGTCTGGACACACTTTTCCAAGGAAGAGATTGGAAAGATGCTGTCAGTAATTAGAGTTTAAAGATGCTGTCAGTAATTAGAGTTTAACACTAGAAAAGTGGCTGAATATTTTTAAAGCTTTATAGGAAGAGACATTGGTGGATCATGTGATCTTCTGCCCTGAAACACTCCCATCTCTTTTGAAATAAAGGTCTGTACTTAGCCGGCCAGAAGCAGAGCAAATTGGGTGCTGGGTGCACAATATAACTCTTCTGTCAATATACAGACCACAAAACATCTTAGTAAATGAACCATGTGATAGGTAGGAAACAGAAAGCATCAGCCACAGCACATAGTGCAGAGTAGATCCCTGACACCTCTACTGCCAGTGTTGAGAGCTGGATCTAGGAGCAGAGTGTACAAGAACCTCTGCTGTTCAGGACTGATCAACAAGAAAAGCTATTTTACTCTGCAATTCAGTCTCCAGACAACAGTGCTCATTGCTAGGGAGCTTCTTCATTTAAAGTCTGAGGTTCTTAAAAGTGTAGTCACATACAGTGCACATTTCTTTCTTAGCTCAGCTAGGTGCAAGCCACGTGTTCACAGCTGTAATGCGTAACCTACCCATGAGCTCACCCACCAATGACTTACAACGGTAATGAGCCTTTAATATGTGTCAGTCCCATTTGAAGGGACCCCATGCAGTTGTCTGAAATGTTATCAGAGGCAGTATTGTCCTCATCTGCCACAATTACTGTCCATCTGCATCTTTTCAATGTAAAATAGTGACATTCATATTCTTTTTCTCCATCCCTTTTAAAACTGCAGATGGTATTGCTTCTCCTGATTCATTACTTGATGATCTGATGAAGAAACTCCTATGGTCATGGAGATATCTGATGTACCATTGTGGCTTGCAGCTGCTTTCGTCTTTGCTGTGGATCATTACCCTTTCTAATCATTTTGCTCACGGCAAAGGCTCGAGTTGTCTGCAGACTGCTCAGTTACATTGAAGGACGTGATGGGACCTCCTTGTCAGTTTGTTCTGCTTGCTTATACTCCTTACAGATGTTCCTACATATTCATACTGTAAGTATAGTACTGATTAAGTACTGGAGATCACTTAAAAAGACATAGCAATGAGATCACCGTGCTCTCTGTGTAAAACCATGGCAACCACATCAACTTTCAAGCCAGTGAACTATAGTAATAATGTAAGTCATTTTCAAGCCAGGTCTTACAAATTCTAAGAAAGGGAGCCTGTTAAAAGTCAGTGGGAAATTGAAAACCTGGAGCGAAGGAAAAGAGAAAAGGGACCAGCTCCTAGACAATCTCTGTAATCACAGCAATTACAGAGACCTGCTTCACCAATTGTGAGATTCATTCCCAGTTTGAGTGTTCTTTTTTATATATTTAAGTAGAGCATGACAATGGGAAACAAACCTAAAAGACCTTACAATTCCTTCCAGAATCTGCAGGCATCTCAGCAGCAGCTTTGAAACAGTTGCGTCCCCTCTGGATGTTAAAGCAAGACCTACCCATTACACTCCTCCTTTAACAACACCCCCACAGTAATTTCAATCTGGCAAAAGAAGGTGCAAACGTCAGAGGCCTGTCTAGATATGCTATGTGGCTACAAAATTCTGGAAGGAAAACCTAGGGTGTTATGTCTCCAGACGGCGTGGAAGCCTTGTACACATCAAAGACAAATAGGCATCCTTTCCTTAATCCATTAAAAACCTCAAACCATGATTATGGTTTGAAGGGCCCTTAAAGATCATTTAGTTCTAACCACGTTGCCATTGCCATGGCCAGGAACACCTGTTAGTAGACTAGGGTATTCCAAGCCCATCCAATTAGCCTCGAACACTTCCAAGGGGGCATCCACAACCTCTCTGGGCAACCTATTCCAGCAACTCACCACCATCACAATGAATAACTGCTGTTGAAGATGAGCAACAGCTACAGAACCCTGTCAGATAAAAGGTGAAGAGAGACTGTTCTATGGCTGTCATAGCTTCTTCCAGGATCTTTCCTAGATCTCTAGATCACTTGATCAGCCCCAGAATGTACACTTTGGAACTATACAGTATAGTTCTCATCCTCAGCTCCAGGGTGAATATTCCAGTAAATATTCCATGCACTAGTCACATTATGCTATCAAAACACCCATATTGAATCAATCTAAATGGAACTACAGGAGATCAGTTAAAAATACTTCAACAACTTTATGTCAATCTAACATCCATGATCCAAGCTAGATTTGAAGTCTCTAATCAAGGTGTAAAATCTTCATTCGAAGTTTATAACTGCACCAAACAAGGATTTCATTTAACACAGTCAAGGTCAAAGGGCTTCCTGTAGTGCACTGCCCCAAAACATGGAAGTCAAAGGAAGAAGAAGAAGAATGGGAATATTCCATAAAACCTAATGAACCCACTGGCACAAGGGTAAGAGAAAGGAAACATAATGCTGGACCCTTTCAAAAGAAGTGTCTGGGGCTGCGCAAGACATGTATCTGCAGCTGCTGGCAGCCTGCGTATGAAAAGTGAGGTCTAGGTGTGTTCTTGGGAAAGAGACTGCAATTCCTATGCTCAGGCTGGTTCACTGCTCAAGTAAATAGTGGACTAGTCTCCTGCTCACCTACCACCTACGGTAGGATGTTACAGCAAGACAACCTACAGGGCAGGAAGTAGGGAGCCAGAAGGAATCCCCACAGAGGCTTTTCACCCAGAGCCCATGCCACCACAAGGCAAACTTGGCCATAGTGGCCATGCCCAGCTGAAGAGTCCAGATCATCAGACAAGTTCATGGCAATGAGGAAGGTTCAAGGTCAATGGAAGAGTCAATTCACAAGTCCATTCTTATGACTACTCAGAAGGCCAGCTAGAAAATCAGCCGATAGGTCCTGGTTTGGATCAACAGGACTTATGACTACACAGAGGCATAGCTGTAACTGAACATCATTCAAGTAGTAAAGTCCCAGAACTTATGGGCAGGTGATATGGGTGGTTCCAACAGGTGAAGCTGGTCTGGTAATGTAGGCGTAGTTGTGTGACTCTAAGTGTTGTTGGAGGGTAAAATTTTTGTATGTTTTTTTACCAAAACTGTGTGCAAGTAACACAGAAAATTGTGTTTCCCTGTCAGTGAATTATTTCAGCAAAGTTGCTTGGTACAAGTCATCAAAGTACTCTTTTGTCAAAACAACAGTCAAAAGTCATCCAGGAATAAATTATTCAACTCTTTTCTACACAGAACACATGATCTGTCAGCAGGAAGAGCCAACAAACTATCATTCTAGAACAGAACACCTACATATCAGGTGCCTGACTCTTTGCAAAAAACCTCAATTTTACTACTGACAATTTATTAATTTGAATTTTCAAGCCTACTGTCTGTATGCGCTCTGTTCCTGCTGTATTGTTTTTCCAAATAACATGGTTTGTTAACAACTCGTTTTTTTCTGAAAACTGCTCAGACAAAAAAGCAAACCCAAAAGAAGATGGGAAAGTGAGGAAGAAGAAAGCTATTTGGGCTTTACGTAATACTTAACACCACTTATGACTGACCACCAACTGGATGTAACTCTATTTACTGCAACTCTTTGGGGTCAACCATCCAGTCAGATTTTACCCAGGGAAGCATAAGTCTGTCAAAGCCAAAAGCCATTTTCTCCAAGACAGCATTATGGTAAATAGTGTCAAGTCTTTGCTAAAAGTCCAGACAGACAAGATCCACCACCTTTCTCTCATCCACTAAGCCGGTCACAGTATCACAGTACATTAGGGATTGGAAGGGACCTCAAAAGATCATCCAGTCCAATCTCCCTGCCAGAGCAGGACCACCTAGACCAAGTCGCACAGAAACATGTCCAGGTGGGTTTTAAACATCTCCAGAGAAGGAGACTCCACAACCTCCCTGGCCAGCCCATTCCAGTGGTCTCTCAACCTCACTGTTAAGAAGGTCCTTATATTGATGTGGAGCCTCCTATGTTCCAGTTTACACCCATGGTCACCTTGTCACAGAAGTTTATTCAGGCAGCCAGATTGTTCAAATTCTTCCTTCTAATCTGTTTCTCAAGGCCTTGTCAGCATGGAAATTGTGATGACAACCGCTCTCTGGCAAAAACGTGGACAAGGTTGCACTTTTGTATACGGTAGCTGTCTCCAGCACTTCCATCACAGGATGCACACTGAGATATCAAGTCTATTTGAACAAGTTAAGTGTGAATAGTAACATTAGGAAAGCCACAGGGGGATTCTCCTGATGTTTTGTTGTAGTTTTACAACTCCAGTTACGGAGAACCCACTATGCAAGACAACTGATGTCCTCCGAGCACCTGCAAGTCCTTCACAGCCACAAATGCAAGTGAATCACCACAGAGAGTCTTCTGCTCTGCTTTAAAGAACTGCGTCCATAGATGCAGTAAGGTCATAGGAATGAAGCCAGGAATTCTGTGAGGGCCTGGGACTCTATGTTTACTTGATCAACGCATGTCGGTGAAGGTGATTCTTCCCTGGGTAAAAAGGATGCACAACTTGCTGAGACCAGTCCTAGACTTCTGTAACTTTAAAAATTTATTTACACTGCTTCACTGATCTTTAATTTAAAAATTAATCACCCCCAGTTTCTGTTGTCTTAGTGCATGTTATCCTGTAGAAATAATTAGAAAGAAGTTGCAGGTGACGGTGACAATGACAAGCCGGCTTTCACACCACGCCTAGCGTGCTCCAACACAAACACGTTTATGAGCAATTTAACCTTCAGGATAGATATGTAGCATCAATGAGAGTGGTCTTGTTCTCTGCCATGTTAACATGATTTTCTCTGACATCAGATTCTTCACCAGCTAAGCTCTAGTAAACCAGAAGAAAGGTCTGTATCCTACCTTTCTAGATTTAGATGGAACTTCACACGCTTGCTCACACCAGTGCAGCCATGCTAGTGCCTTTACTCTTGCAGCACATGGACACTTACAGGTAAAGGTCAAATCAACCACTGTTGGCATTCCTGAGGAACATTATTTTACAAACGAGTAAGCAGGCACCATGAGGAAATACACATTCAGAAAATTCATAATAAAAAGATCATGATTCGTCAATACTCAGGCAAATGATCCTGTATTTGTGATGACTGACATGGTAAAAAAAAAAAGTTTAAATCATGAGCATTGTCTCTAGCAATTTCTATGCCAACTAGATTCCTCTGCTTGCCTTCCCTGCTGGTGGTCCCATGATTTCAAAATGCCAAACCAATAGCAAAGATCAAGCAGAGTCTCCCAAGCCATCCTCTTGGCTTTTGGAGTCAGGGGTATTGAGGCTCAGAGGCTAATTACACCCCCACAGAGAAAGAAATCCTAGCTGCATGTGAAGGAGTTTGAGCTGCATCAGAAGTGGTGGGTACCAAAGTACAGCTCCTCCTTGCACCCCAACTCCCTGTCCTAGGATGGATGTTTAAAGGAAAAACTACATCTATACATCATGCTACCAAACCACCTGGAGTAAGCGGACCGCTCTGCTAACCCAGAGGGCTCGTATCGGAGCTATCAATCTACCAGGCACAGGGGAAATGATTTCCAACTGGCCAGAGGGGGAAGATGCCAAGATTTTATATGAAGAGATAGTGATTCAGGCAGAAGAAGCCCCACCTTACAATAAATTTTCAGATGAACAAAAGGCATGTGCCTTGTTTACAGACCGGTCTTGCCATTTAGTAGGAAATCAATGGAGATGGAAAGCTGCTGTCTGGAACTCCACTAGAAGAGTTACAGAGACACAAGAGGGAGAGGGAGGATCAAGTCAGGCTGCAGAGGTAAGAGCTTCTTCACTGTGAGGGTGAGAGCACTGGAACAGGCTGCCCAGGGAGGTTGTGGAGTCTCCTTCACTGGAGATGTTCAAGACCCACCTGGATGTGTTCCTGTGTGGCTTGGTCCCGGTGATCCTACTGTTGCAGGGGGATTGGACTGGGTGATCTTTCGGGGTCCCTTCCATTCCCTAATGATTCTATGATTCTGTGATTTACTGAAGACCACATTAAAAGCTTTGGGGGGTGGATCCTTTAAAAATTGTGATCAACACCTAGCACAAGCTACGTGGTTGGTAAACAGTAGAGGATCTGCCACTCCTGCTCAATCAAACCTGTTACAGGTAGTAAAAAGAGACAGAGTTCCTGTTGTTCACAAAAAGACCCTGTTGGGAAGGGCTGTGTGGGTGAAGGGAGGCCTATTCGTGAAGTAGTTTTGGCCCAAGGACCAGGCAAAACATTGTGGGTGCTGCAGGAAAATGGAGAGGTTCAATGTGGACCACAAGGGAGACTAACACCAGCTTACATTCCTGCAATGGAAATCTGATCAGAGGAACATTTATGACATATGGAAGGTTCACTCTGCATTTAGTAAGAGAGTTTTATGCAGAAATAAGGGGTGGAGTGTCACGGATTTGGTGAAATCATGTTTGCTCGTGGTATTCCTGCATCAAACTCTCTTCCAGCCTATAGGGAGCTATCTCACCTCAGCTGCGGGAACGTTTGCTTTTCCCTCCATGAACAAGTGGGGAGGTGGCTGCTGCAGGGGACAGGTTGAGCAGGTGGACTAGGCCAAACAAATTTCGGGGTCCTTATTTGGGGACAAGGTTTTCCTTTTCCCCTCTTCCTGGTACCCCCTCCCTGTTTGTGTGTCTTGGGAGTCTGGGTTCAGTTGCATTTTGGCCCATAGCACACTGCACCCCCTCTGTCCCTCTGCAGCCTCTCTGTCCCTCTTATGCTTCACACTGCCTCCCCTTATTTTCCCTTCTTCTCCTCACTATCTCTCATCTCACTTCCCGTAATCTCAGACCATATCATAGGAAAATGCTTAAACTGAGCAGTTAAGCACAGCCTAGGAGATTCCCAGTCTGCCTGTTACTTCCCCCTCACTCATGGGTTTTAGTATTGGTCTGCAATGAGGAATTAGCAGGTCTGGGCTAGAGGAGGGGTGGACTTGAGTGACTGAAGAGCAATACACTTTTTTTTTCCCTTTTCTCCTTTCCTTTTTGTATTTTTTGATTCTTTTTTCTACTTAATAAAGTCTTTATTATGAAGTTCAATAAAGTTTAATATTTCTAGTGCCAGTTTCCAGAAGTGTGTTTACCTGTTTCCTCTCCCCCCTGCCCGGGGGTGGGAGGACATTTCCTTCTGCACAGTTGGGAGAACATATTTTTGTGGGCTAACCTGGTGCTAAACCGTGACAAGCTCCTTCTTTGCCACGGAGTTAGCAAACCCAGTAAGCCCACGGAGATGAAGCTGCTGCTCCTCCGTGCCTTGAGGTCCAACACGTAGCAAGGCTGAACATGCCTTCCCAGCAGGTGCACACACAAAGGCACATACACATGACACGGACATACACAGACGGCTGCAGAGGCACCCAGAGGTGGTGATCACGTCTGACATAACCACCCACGCTCACTCCTGTCACTGGCACCAGGGACACACGAGACAGACCGGCTGCTGATCAGGTATAGGACATGGAAAGACATACTGACCAGCCACTCTTCATTCACAGCTGGCCCTTTTTGTCCCTTGAATCCTCTGCTTTCCCATACTTGTTCACCCCCAAACTACCCTGATCTCTCCCTTTCACCATGGTTGGATTGTTCCCAAACATTCCATTCTGTCACAGAACCCCAACGTTGCATCCTGTAATGAGAAACACGTCCATGCAGACAGCATTCCCTTCATTTTTCAAAGCGCTCCAGAGCCTCTTTACTGATGCAGTGGCTGGATGTCCCCAAGCCCATGGTGTTGAGGAACTTCTGGCACAGACTGGTTGCAGTGATGGTGGAAGCTCCTTTCCTCTGGGGGATTGGAGTTTCCTGCACACCGCCAGCTCTCTGTGCTCTTTTTTCTGCATACACCAGTGCATGCACCGTGTGTGATCTTGGAGATGAGCTTTGTATGGGCTGGTGGCTCTCCTGTGATGGGTCTGGGACTACAAGGTTTAGGGCATAATTCAGGTTCCCCTGCCTGCCATTGTTCCTTTGTTGTGTGTGCAGATGTGAGCCCTCTCACAACATAACCTGGCAGTATTTCTGGCAGAATGTAATCCTTGGCTGCCCATCTTCTCGTTTAGGCCAGTGACACTCCTGAGAGCAACTAACAGCAGAGGAGAGAGCATACTGTCTTAGTTGCCATACTAAGAAAAGGGTAGCAGAGCTGTTTCTTAGTAATGAAGATCTGATTCTCCACTATCTGCTTCAACTGTCTGCATCTTGAATTTAAAAAAAAAAAAGTTTACAGCATTTAGACAGATCCTGTTAAAGGATTGTGCTAACAGGGCAGCCACCGAGCTGCGATATCCTAACATCCCCTTTGGTGTCCTTGGGTGTATCTCTGGTACCTAGCCTGAGTGTGTGTCTGTGCCAGGCTGCTCTTCTTCACTGATCTCAGCCAGTGGAAGTTGCTGACAGGTGAAATACCCAGGAGGTGCTTTTGCTTGCTTTAGAAGCTTACTTTGGGAACTTGGAGAGGAAGAAGTTAGAATGTAATATAGCCCTTTCCCTCCTCCCTAGGCTCTGCAACAAAGCTTGGTCAGACCTATAGTGTGGTGGGGAACTCCTCACCCTCCCCAAGTTCTTGCATT
Organism: Rhinopomastus cyanomelas; assembly: GCA_013400115.1. Taxonomy (NCBI): domain Eukaryota; kingdom Metazoa; phylum Chordata; class Aves; order Bucerotiformes; family Rhinopomastidae; genus Rhinopomastus; species Rhinopomastus cyanomelas. The sequence continues at coordinate 599,330 of VXBP01008371.1, read as the reverse complement.
TATTATGAGGAAAAGGAGAAAGGACAATCAGTGTGACCACATCATATAAACTATGTTTATACTCCTCTGCATAAACCATACAAAAAGCTTGGGAAGAACAAATGTGTCCATGAACACGAGGTGCTTCTAGTGCTGGGTATAAAATAACTAAACGGCCGGGCTAAGGATATCAAGAAGAACCAACACAGAATTCCCAGAGCTGATTTCCTCACAGCACAAAGGTAATGGGATTAGTTGAATATCGTTAGAACTTCACAGTAGTTCAGTTATTTACAAATTTACATTAATTTCTATGACAGTTTGTTTTCCTGACATGGAGAAGTTTTCCCTGGTCACCTTGAACTGATTTTCAACTTCATTCACAGGGTTAGCAGCAACCACCAGAGTTAGCAATCAGGTGGTGTAGATGAGGGAACATCCAGTGACCAGCTTCAGACCCGAAGGAAGTTACGAATGCTGTTCACCTCTTGCTGTGCTAACCATGGCGTCGCTCTTTGTGATCACAATGCTATCAAGACCTTTCTTCCCCATATTCATATTTTGTGGAATCACTAGAGATGTTGGTTTGCCTTTTTTCACTCTGCAGACAATCAGCTGAATTATAGTCTATTTACTAGGCAGCAATTGTCTCCTGACTCCTGTTGTTAGGTCAAAAATGATCTCCTATCTTGGAAACAGCCTCAGTGAAAGCGTGCCTGTGAAAGAGCAGTCACACTGCATAGCCTGGAAATGGCACCACCGCCTGCAGAATGTGTGTGAGATTGTGCTGCTGGCATGGCCATGCCATCCGCTGAGGCCTCGGGGAGCATTCATCTCCATTACTGTCGCTGCAATGTTGTAACCACCTGAACATCTCCTCACCAGAAGGTCTGAATGCTTCCTTTTATTCTCACTTGTGAATGTTTTGCACCAACCACAGATGATTAATCCTTAAATATGGATGTTAAAATCCACCTTCTGCTTCTTAAATAGCTTTAAGGTCTCACTCAGCACTCTAATTTTTCTATTTCAGGGATTGGTTTTGTACCAGACTGAGTAGAGTCTCCGTTCTCACTCCTGTAATTACTTTCCAATAAACTCAATAATTAAAGAAGTTTGGTATGGTCCTTCAGATTTCCAGGCCAGCTTCTGGTCTGTTTGTGAAGATTTATTGTTTTGTTTAGTTCTAATTTCTGACCCACCAGAGTTCACTTTTCTGTGACTGTCTGAAAATTGTCATCTCTCCCCTGCAAACTGAACTCTCACTATCCCAGAGGACCTCAGGAACCTTATTCAAGAAGTCAGCAAAGCAAAATAAACCCCTTTAAAGTGAGAAGGCAGCACTTAATCTGCACATAATAGGAAGAGTTCAACTGACTTTATCAAGTTTTATTTGCTGAGCCTTGTCCTTTAGCTAGTCAATATTTGTAATGAGCAAGGATGTGTTTCTCAAACTTTATCTAAAGGTTTTCCAAACCATTTGAGGTTAATGCATTTTAAACCTGAGGTATGTTTTCTTCACAGTTTTTCTACGCTTTTCTGGAATGTGCTAGACTACACACTGGCATCAGGCAAGGCAAAATACCCCACTGCTAGCCCCAAGTAAGCAGGCTGTGAATCTAAATGTGCTAACAGAAGGGTAAGCCATTTAGCCATGCCACACAGGATCCTGTGTCTTTAAAAAGGTAATTTTTCATTATTAATATATCTTTGGGGCTTCCCAGTATCACAAATTAAAAAATGCCATCAGGAAAAAAAGACAAATGAAAGGAAAAACCAGGTTTTTGTGGAGTGCACAGAAGCTGTTTTTCTGGGTTTGGTTTGTCAGACTGAAAAGCCTGTCTGCTGCACAGAATGCAGTCAGGTGCAGTCTGTATAGCCTACATCATCTTGCATACACCAATATTATACAGCGTGCGGTAACTAATGACTCTGCTTTATATTTGGCACTGTAATACGCTTTCATTGTGCGCTGAAAATAGTACTAGTTAGGTGTACACATCTAGAAGAAAGAAAAAACACAGTAAAATGCCATAAATTGCCATATAGCTAGACATATATATAGACATAATGACATATATGTATGTAGTCTAGAGAGAGAGAGACAGACATATATAGACACATGGAGACATATATAGGTGTGCCATACAGGTAGACAGCTATAGACCTTCTTAAATCAACCTTCCAATCATGTAAGTGTCATAAGGGAGGAGGGAAAAGTGCACCAGTGCCAATTACAGATTTGAGGCAGTGGAAAAAGAAACCATTCTTCATCTAAGGGTGAGGAAACCTATGGAAACGTGAAGGAAGTCTAGAAATCATACTAGCAGTATCACGAGGGTAAAACATTGAGGACAAGAAGCACATTTTGCAGGGGATGTGTAATGACGTGTTATTCAAACAGCAGCTACTGTTTGAAAGAATGGTCAAGCTTTTGTGCACATGAACCATCCTTCAAGAGCAGCCTAACAGCTAGTGCTACAGGCAACACTGCCAGCTCCCAGAGAAGAACTTACTATAAAGGAAGAGAGGAGTATCACAAGTTCAGCCATTCATGGTAGCGTAACTGAAGTTGGACATCTGAAGTGCATAAACAAGCCCCTTATACTTTTTCACTGGTTGCAGGAATTTGACTTCATGCAGCTGTATCTCCAACTCAGATTGTACATCTCCTAATTAGCTTGTGCATATCTTTAAACTACACACAATACAGGCTCTTAGGGAAGCGAATTAACAATGAAACCATCTCTTTCACCAGTCACTTACCATAGCCCAGTGAGCTACAGTGCATATCCGTAAGCATGGGTGTACCCCGAAGGGTCTGTGATGGAGATACTACTCCTGGACAGTCCTGCTTCACCCTCCAGAAATGCCACTTGTCCACAGCCCCAAACAGGCTGTGTAAACCTTTCACCCCCCATGCTTGCTCAGTAAAGTCAATTATCTGAGTTGTTTTGTTTCCTTACCTCCTGCTTATGCCTCCTGAAAGCAGTCATGGAGGAGGCAAAGAGTTCTCTACAAACCTGAGGCAGAAATAGATGGGACTAGCAGAACAGTAATTTCTTTCTTTCACAGACATACATACTCCTCTCTCTTACTCACATGGCTCTCCTGAGAAATTAAGATCCTACTCATACCTCTCCTTAATTTTGATTGCTTGCAACAAAAATTGAGTTAAAAGCACAAAACCCATACACTTTTCAAAACCGAAGCCAGCTTGATTGAATATCACTGAGCACCAATTAGGCTACCTAACAACTCCAGGAAGAGATGAAAATCACCAACGTACCATGCTGTGTACCAGCAGCATTCCTTATCAAAAAAAAACCCAAACAAACCTAAAAAATTGTCTTACTGCTACTTAGACATCAAAGATCTTGCATTTCCATATAGCAACTCTGTTTGTCAGAAAGCTCTTCCTAGCAATATTAGAAAGCAGCAAAACTAGTCAAGACTGTCTTTACCCTAGAACCTTCACCAGAATATAAATAAATAAGCACCCAGCTCAAGCATCTGTTCTTTCAAGGACATTCATTCACACGCGATTCTCCGTCTGGAATTCCTCCTTTCAGCACCTTCCCTTCCAATCTCCCTTTGGAGCACAAGGGAACTTTCTGACTCAGAAAAGCCTGTCTTCACAACTTGAAACATCCAGGCACCAGCTGCCGGGCTGGGAGAGCAGAAAGCCTTGCTTCCTAGTGCCCTGAGTTACCCACAATAATTCTCACGGGGAAGAGAAGCAGCCTTTCCTTAGAACAAGATATTCAGGAAGTTTTTTTCCGTCTGGGGATTTACAGTATCTCTGTGCAAATCTGCTTGGAGGCTGAAGCCCAGCCCCGCTTTGGAAGGGCCCTTTCATGAGACTTTTCATCCATCTGGGAGGGCAGGAAGAGGCATTTTCTCTGCAGCTGCTCTCCATGAATCAGCTGGCAGCCGCGTTGCCCAGTCCCTCCAGGGCTTTCAGGATGTGGCATCCGCAACAGTGGAAGTACCTAATCACTCAGAGAAATGTGGAGCTTTGTTCCCCATCAGCAGTCTGTCCCCTGGCAGAAGGAAGCTGGATTTCTGCGCTTCCCTTGCATGTTTACTGTAAATCACTGCTCGTAATTTCTTAATCCCAGCGCTCAGGCTTTGGCCCTCCACAATATCTCTCTTTCCTCACACTTCACTGGCCTTCTGTGTTTTACATCAGGCAATCATCAGGATGACAAATACGACAGCCGTCTGCAGTTCAGCCTCCCGAGTCTTCTCAGCCAACAGGACAAAAATGAAGTGGCTCTTTTTTGGTTGTTTTTCATAATGTTATCTGGATGGTGGCTATAGGCATCTGTTGAGCTTGCCACACACTCCGTATTTTCATATGGAAAGATGATGATGCTATGATTAATTGAATAGCACTTTATGATTTGATGTCCACGTGTGTAAGTCTGGACCTGGAGCGACGTCTCTCAGTTAAAGCATTCTGCATAACAGTCTGCACACAGAAACACTAGATTTCATTTTCATTTTCAGTCTGCTCCTAAAATTGAATGTCTGCTGCCAGTTTAATGTCCTTAAAACTGGGTGGCTCAAGCAAGACTACAGATTACTCTGATAGTAATTTTGAAGATTTTGAAGAGATTGTACCTGTCCCAGGTAAAGGAGACAGGGCGATTCTCAGTCTCCCACACCTTTCTGCTTTGTAGTACCGTGCGCCACTGAGAGTGGAAATGAGAACACTGGCACCCTTGTGTCTGCCCCATAAGACTGCAGATATGAACCCTAACCCTACCTAAAGTCTTTGGAGCAAGAAACATCACTTTGACCCACATTTTCATTACAACTGGCGCAGCGAAGCTTGACCCAGGACTCTCATGGTGTAAGCTGGATACACCAGTGCAGCTGAAATGAGACATTAACTTTCCAAACACTACTGATTATTTGCTTTCATGAACTGCATCTTTTAAAATCACAAAAACTTTAACATGTAGCCACAACTATGTCTTTGCCTGGCACGTTCAGCCCAAAGGACTGAGTTTATGAGTGGACCCTTCTGGCATTCAATGGATTTGACCTGTGGATTGATTTCCTGGCTTGACCTTGGACCTGCCCCATCACCGTGAGCTTGCACCATGGTCAGGAACTGAGCCTGTCTGTGTTCTCATGGCCCGTGTTCCGGGGTCAATGGGATGGATGGGCCCTGGCTGGTGAGACCCTTCAGGTTCCTGTGGAGACCTCTGTGTCTCTCTGCTACCAGGAAGCTGCTTGCCCTTACTGTATACTAACATTGCCACTTTCTGAAACAGAGCTCTAGTACTTCCACAGCTAGTGAAAAAATAAGAATTGCTTTGGGGGCTGAAGGGAATCAAGCAGAAGCATTGACTAAAGAAAGTGAAAAAAACCCGCTAACTGAAACTGAACAGGGGAATGCTGCCAAGCATGAAGACGTCTGCGAGCTTCCCAGAGCATTGACTTACATAGTAGAATATGTCACCTCCTTAACAAATGTTCAAGTCAGAGGTCTTCAGATATTCATAAAACATTGCAAATATTTGCATCTTGGAACTTGCACCCTTCCAGGGATCTCCCTGGCTCTGAGGCTGGCCAGCACTTGAATGAACGAGGCAGCAGTACTAGAGAAGGGAAAGTCCTTGGGTGTGTGCCTGAATCTCATTACTCAGAAGGATGAACTCTGTTGCTGAACTGCACCAAGATGTCAGCTGGATAAAGACTTCGTTCGCTTGGGTTTCCCATGTTACTACTGTGTAGTCCCCTGTACTCTCTGCAGAATGACCTGAGGTCTGTTGTTACCTCACTAGCATTTGAGACTGGCAGCCTGGAGCTGCACTAATGAAAAACACAGCTTTGATCATTAATGAAGAAAAGTCACTGCCAGCTGATACCCTCTGTGATACCTTTGAAATGGAGTGGTTAGGGTTGCGTTTCAGCCACCCTTAGTGTTCACAGCAGGGGAAAGTTAAATTTTAAGACAAAATTCAATTTTCACATCTTAGAAAGGTAGTTCTGGGAACCAGTAACAGGTTGCTTTTCTATCAATGCCTAGATTCAGGATGCAAAGCTTTCAGATCCTTTCCTTATGACGTGGCACTTGTGGCTCAAAGGGCAAACCGGATCCTGGGCTGCATCAGGAGGAGGGTGGCCAACAGGTCGAGGGAGGTGATTCTCCCCCTCTACTCTGCTCTGGTCAGACCCCACCTGNGATTCTGATTCCATGACTTCTCCAGTGAGGTGAGCCTGCTGTGTCAGGGGGATCGGACTGGACGATCTTTCGAGGTCCCTTCCAATCCCTGATGATTCTATGATGTCCTGCAAAAAATGGGTCATGCTAGGATTGTGTCTAGATAAGTTATTCACTGACCTTACTGACCTGGACCCACAGGCTCGTGCTGCGAGGTCCAACAACAGTGGTTTAGAACTGGTCCTGCAGAACAGGAAGGAAAAACAAATCATCTGTTCTACTGCTGGTTGTGTCAGCTCAGTTTGCACGGGAAAACCATCCCTCCTGGTGTGAATTTCACTGTCAAAAGGGCACTCACTGACTGATATCGTCAATGGCAATTGTGGAAGTAGTGGTTGCAGAACCATGCAGTTACTTCTATGATGGTTTACTATTTAGCCACTTGGACGACTGGTGGCACAGCTCAGAGGACTTCCTTCTTGGTGCATTATGCAGGAGTGAAACAGGTATTTGATGGCCAAAGAGAAAACGAAAATGGGACTTTCCAGCAATGCATGGGAACTGAATGACAGGCATGTCCTGCCTGCAGACAGCCTTGAACATTCACCTAGCAAACACTACTCTCCCTTCTGTACTTCTGCTATCCCAACGGTGGAGATTAAAGCACTCCAAGGAGAAGGACTCGTTCATTTGGGGAAACGGGCATTGGGTTGGAGCCTGAGGACTCCCAACAGAACACAGGGGTGCTCCCAGCCCACAGGGCTACAGATGGCACGCAGGCACTGAGGAAAGGTTGGACTGGATGATCTTTAAGGTCTTTTCCAACCTTATCATTACTGTGATACTGTCAAAGCTGGCATACAGGCAGAAGGTATGAGAAGGATTTGGTTGATGTTGCACTTTTAAGATGAGGAAACTTTGCAGGATTATCAACCAGACATATTGTGACAGAGCACAGACAGACCTGTGGGGATATCTAACGACTGACTGGTTGGTTGTCACATTCACGTGAATAACTGAGACTGTTGCTACTCGTGTGAAAGGTTACACACAGAAATACACTTTGAGTTGTGAGTAATTTGGAGATTTGCTGTTGAGTCAATGCCCTCAGTTGAGTAAATTGAGTAAATTGTTCATAGTTTTGTGTTTAGTGCAGTGTTTAGGACAGAAAGATCAATATTTTTCTACATTTTATAAGCTAAATTATTATGCACTGTGTTAATTTTTCTCTTTCCTTGGTATGTTGCATTTAAGATGCTCATACTATGAGGTGCGCAGTTGAACACATTTTTGGGTCTTTAATGAGGAATGGCTTCGTTTTGTAACACTTAACTTCCAGAAGTACCATGGTCTCAGAGATCCCATTGGCTTCAAAGGTGTTTGTGAGCTCTCAGCACTCTGAAAATCCAGTCATACTGAATGTCTGTGACTGCATTTTAATCACCTACTTAGGCCTTTATGATCAGTGCACACTTCACCTCGCCCAGCTCCCAGAGAAACCACCTACAGATGTCCTCTCACTGCCTATTTCTGAGGCAAGAAGGGATTATAATGAGATTGCCTGCCCTCCCTCTTTCCTCCTGGTGTTTCAATGCTTTGCAAAAAAAAGGAAGAACATCTTCAAAACCAAGTTTTCCTGCTTCCTGCATCATCCAGAGAAGGTGGGTTATTTTGCTCTGGCAGAGGATAAGCTCATGTCTCCGGTTCCTCGCTTTTGCTTCCAGGCACACAGAAAACACCTGCCTGAATGCAGCCCTACCATAGCAAAACCTGTAGAATGCAAATAGGACATGGAGCAAAGACTCCTAGAAAAAGGGACATTGTGGGATTTGTTAATATCACAGCTCCCTGAAGGTGGATGCAGCTCTCAGGTTCCCTGACACAGCCATGTGGGACATGCTCAGTGCAGAGCTCATTTCAGTCCAAGGCACGCAACCAAGCTGTGTCTACCTCTCACGTGGTCTATCCAGTTGTGCAAAATGGATAAGCCTCTCCCCAGCAGGCTGGAGGAGTGCTGCCCTTGGTTCTCCCACAACTCTTGGCTCCCAAGAGCACTAGTTTAGTCTCTAGTACAGTCAACAAGACAACATCTGGAGAACTTGATGATCCACAAGTGTGTAATGGCAGGAAACACAGTAAAAGACCATCTCCCTTGGCACAGTCTGTTACAGCAGCCAATGCAATTTGCCTCTACTCTTACCATGGCTATAAAATCCCAGTCTCAAGCACCCATTTATAAACATAGGTTCAGATTGCCACAAAATGGTTGGTTCTTTGTTCCCCCAGGCAAGGTGCATTTCCCAGGTGTCAAGACTCAGTGTAAAGCTATGCCTCAAGGGTTGAATACGTTTTATGAAAACATCTTTACCAGACATTGATGTGGAGCTATGCTTTACTTACTCCAAACAGTTTGTACCAGAGGATGATGCACTGTAGTTCTAAAGTGCCCATAACATCCAAGATGATGAAACAGCAAACAAACAGATCCAATAGCTGATATCCAGGTTATTCTGCCACATGGGTACTAGGAACAGCTTTTGCCTACTGTGGTAGAAGCTGCCTTACGAGATGACCAGACACTCCTCTGGAGAGGTGTGAGACTGGGATTTTGCTAATACATAGGTTCAACAATACAATGAAAATGTTTACAGGATAAAAGTTAAGCCACATCTGGTTTGGTATAATTCTGCACTAGGATTCACATTTAATAAATATCTCCAGCTGCAGCTCTGGACTGTGGTCCCTCACCCATCTGGGAAGGCCACTTTCCTTCAAAAGAGGCATGCTTGGCCTGTAGGCAGACAGCACACCTGAGAGCCTCTGGGCATACAACTGTGAAGGTGCTACAGAAGATTGCTTTGAAAGCCTCACTTCACACAGACTGACCTAGAAAATTAGGTAAATCATGTAAAGTAGTTGTTTGCCAAGCTAAGCATCCTTTCGAATTCCGCATTATCGGTTACCTCTGTGCAATGCATGTCTGCACTTGCATTCACTCAAGGAAAGGGAAAGCAGACATTCATTAAAAAATAACTCAGACTCACTTTAAATTCAACTTGTACTTCCAGAGTGAAGTCCTGACTTGAAAATACAGAATCAGCATCTGTGACACAAAATCAAAGAGATTTATTTACCATGAGGAGCTAGGATGAGGCCATACTCTCACTTCTCTGTGTCTATCAATCTTAAATTATCTGAATCCCCAGTCCAGTAACTGATTAAGCTCAGAAGTAGCTCATATTTCTGTAGATCTATAGCTGTGTGTATATATATATATATATATAGCAGCATTTCCAATATCATGGGCGGGGGGGGTTTAAGCAGCGTTTGAAGAAATTCTCAAGTCACTAGATGACTCCCATTGAACAATGACAAATTTGTTCACCAGTAATGTAAAACTGTGGCCAAAGCTCACAAGACACTCCACAGGAATTATCTGAAAAAGCAAAAATACACCTCTGCAATACATTTTCTTGACTGCCTTTCTCATTCCATGCTTCAAAACAAAGGAGTCTTTTTTCATGCAGGTTATACTATTTTAGTCTCCATGTCTGACAGCCCTTGAGGTTTTTGGGTTCGTTTTAATCCTTTGCAGAAAAGAAGGGTTGGCATGATGGATGATATAGTCTTGGGGTCCCAACTCCTACCATACTTCAGCGGTGGTACAGTCAAGGTTTTGAATCAAGTCCATCCCTACTCTAGTAAGGACTTCAAGTTTTCTAGCATGCTGCATATTTTAGCTGTTAGTTGTGTGGTTTTTTTTCATACAATGCTTCCCTACCCCCAAACACCCAAAGTTTGCCTGCTATTATATCTGCTAAAAATGTATTAAGTGCATATAATCCTCTCACAAGTCACGGAGATCGCAAGTGGGAGATGTGCTGCAGGCACTAAAGCTGTGACGGGGCACTGCTATCATGAAAGTTTTCGTTGTGGCAGCACGGACAAGCCATGGTTTAGAGATTTCACAATCTTGCAGTGATGTCAGCCAGACAGATTACTGTGTAAAGTACTCCATGAAATTCTCAAAGGAACTTAAGTCACACTCAGTTCAAATTTCAACTAGATGAGCAAGTTGGAAAAATCAAAGAGCAAAAAAGGAAGGGAAGGGGAAGGGAAGGCTGTACTCGCCAGCATATTTCCTTCTGAGTTGTGTCAGTTTCACTTTTGGCAGACCCAAGTTGAGTGTATTATTGAGATTATTATTGCATTTTCTAATATTCACGAGCTTTGGGATATTTCTCTTTTCTATTTCTCTTCTTTTATCAACAAGCTATTAGCTGAGCCTCCGCAGTAGCCTGTGTCTGGAAGCCAGTTGGCCCTATTCCTGAGAAAGCCCCTATCCCTCACATCTCCAGACACTCCCAAGCTACTGCAGTCTTTCTTGAGTTTGCTTTTTTCCCACTATTCAGATTGTGCATGCACCACATTTGTTGGTTTGAGCAAACATCCTCTCCAGGGTGAAGAGGCTGGGAACAAAAGGATAAAGGATAAGATTCTGGCCCTTTTGAAGTCAGTGGGAATGCTGCCAGTATCTTCTGTGAGGCCAGGCTTTTAGCCAGAGCTTTCCTCCAAAACCAGCACGTGTGTCATATCTTTAGCGTGGACATTACAGAGAAGGACCAAGAGGACAGAGATGCTGTTCTCTTAACAGTTCTCCCTCTCAAGTAAACATTTGCTATGTCAAAATATAGCTACAACAGGAGAGAAATCCCTGCCTATTCAAGGTCATCATTAAGGGAGGACCTTGACCCAAGAACTGGAGCACAGGTCAGAAGGGTTAGCGGTGTTTGTCAGTGGTGGGGCTGCTGAGAGTTATTTCAGAGCCCAGCACTGCAGTCCTTCTCAATCCTGTCAGCCTTCAGTCAACATCACACACCATTCCTGCCCCATTCCTCACAGGGCAGACCTGATCCTATGGCTCTGGTTCTGAGGGGTCTGTCACAGTAGGAGAGACTATCCACAGGACCCAGGAACCATTGTAGCTAGTCACAACCTTGATGACACTTGCCATAAAGGCACAGACCTTTGCTACACAGCACAAGTTATCATCTTGGATGTAGCCAGTGAATAGCACAAATAACTCCACAGACTTTTAGAGAAAAGCATCTGTAAAGCAAACCAGAAAACAACTCCAGAAAATCAGATACTTTAGCCACTGTCCTACAACTAGGAGAATTCGAGTCAGCTTCAAAAAGCCCAGCCCATCTTCATCTTCACTCTGATGAACTCCTTCCATCAACGAGCTTTTGAATGTTTTTGTGGGTAAAGGCATGAGCCAACAAACCAAACCAGTCCAAGGGCATTAACTGAGCAGTAGCAACTGCTGTTAGAGGATGTGTAGGTGTTAAACAGCAAGCACTACTACAGTCATAAATAGCTTTTATCCTATTTGCTGTGTCTCACACACAAAGAAGTATCTACTTATTTGTTGCCTGGTTTAGCTTCTGCTTCATTTTGTCTTTATTAAGGATTAAAAATAAATTCTCAGCTTTAGCTCACTGAAAAAATAGACTCACTAGTGTCTTCATTAATCACCATTCACAGGCTGCTCCACCTCTGATCACATCTCTGAAGATTCCCTACAACACCACCTGCTAATGACGTTGCATTTCAGATGAACAGTCTGGTGCAAAAGAAATGTGCCTCTGTTTAAGTGGTGCTCTCAAGATAAACAGCGTGCTGGGTCTGGGATTTTCAGGTTTGTGAGATACTGAAAACAACTATTGTTATTTCTCTGGTTTGGTTATTAAACTACATTCTAAGCAGTATCTTCTCAAACTTATTAGTACGGTTGTGAAGGCTTTTCTCTTTGAAACACCTATCAGTGTTGTTGCAGTTTGTCTAATGCTCTTCCAAGAACCAGTTATCCAGTTCCGGCTTCTCCAAAGCCCCCTGGTCACCGTATAACACAGACTCTAGCTACAGCACCTCTCCATGCTGACACCACAGATAGCCATGCATTTTTCTCCAAAACACTTTTTCCCACTATGATGAAAGCTGATCTCATGCAGAGCCCCCAGTTTGACCTGACTGCTTTTCTGAAAGCAATTCTTGTGAATAAACAGGAACGAGAAAGGGAGAAGAGAATTATTGCCGCTGTCTCCTCTAACGCCAGAGAGGGCATCAAATGAAAATAACAGGTTCATATAGAAAATCAGAGTTGGTAGTTCACAGAATTATCTTTGGTGTCCTGTTTATGGGGTGCCTAAAACTTACAAGATCTTTACAAAAAGATATTAGATCTATTCATTGGGGAAAGAAACAATCTGTGAAACATCAGACAAGTTGTTCTCTTCATCAGGTACACTACTGCCTTGAGTATATCAATTTCAAGAAAAAGTAGAGAAACCTATGCTAATCTATCCTGCCCACGAATTTTAGTAGCTATTAGGGAAAAATACTCAGACTATATCCCTGATCTAACAGTATTTCATGTAGGTCTCTGTAAGAGATAAAAAGAGGATGGTGTCTACATGATTAGATATCTTTGCTGTAGGAATACTTTAATGATAGCATTAGTTTCTTGCATTTTTATAACCTCTCACTCTGATGATTTTAATTGCTCTTTTATTATTCTGCTGAAAAGTCTATAAAATGTTGAGGGAGCCCCTTCTCAAGACAATCAGTCTGTGTGGGCTTGTTGGAGTCAACAATAAAGAGCAGGTGTTACCAAGAGGTGTGTTTCACACACTTTACCTCAATGGCCCAGGCTTTCCACATTTAGCCCTACTCCTTTCAGGGAAAAGCAAAACTCAAGATTATTCCAGTCTTTTTAACTAGATGAATGGTTAAACTCAATCAAACACTCAAACAAAAAAGTTTTGCTTTTGTGGTGTGCTAGTAGACGTGCTACTTTTATCCAGTCAAGGGCCTTTCCAACCAGTAACCTCACCCTTCGGAGTGGGATGTCTCAGGAGAGGAAAGCCCCTGCCTCGTACCTATCATGTGGCATCCACAATGCTCACATTAAAGCAGGGAATGAACCATCAGCCAAAACTGCAAAGTACTTCCTAACTGTTGTTAAAAGAGTTTGCTCACGTCTTGGTTTCAACACAAGTATTTCTTCACCTCATTTTGGGACAGTCCAGCTGCTCTTGCCTCACATATACAGTCCCCACTGTATATGAGTCTTTCTCCGTGGATAACAGCTGTGAAGGGTCACCTCCCCAGGAGACAAAATCCAGCCTCACCTCTCACTGCACGGTGGCTCGGCGACGTCTTTGCCTGCGTATGGTTGCTAATCCAGCATCACATGTGACCTGCAGAGCTCTGAGGCTTTGTAGCACACTGGATGTAAGCTACAACAATTTCACCATACTAACAGCTCTTAAAAGTTTCATGACCAGTTAGGAGTCTTATGAATTAAACATGCTCCGTATGATTACATCTCTTGTATCAATTAAGCACTGAATTGGTGCCCTGCTGCACAGACTGACATTGCTGTTGTCTTTTGTATCTTACACCGGTGTTTTGAGTTCTTATTTTCATTACTTAATCCTGATTATTAAACACCTAATTAATAAAAACTGAAGGCTTCCATTATGTAGCCATAGCATTGGCCATACTTACTAATTCCATCACTTCTCATGGGCTTGTACTAATTATATCACTTTGGTTTTCTTTAAATGCCTAAATGCCTTTGAAACCTTTTTGATTCAGAAGAAAAAATCCCCAAACAAAAGAAGAACTTTGTATTCAGCTCAGCAATGCATCAGCCTCTCTGTTTGACCAGTGTTCTCACCGCATGCCTGGAAATTAGCAGCTTCTCATTTTTAGCTTCACCCCGAATTCATCTGCAGGAAATGTGATGCTTGTTTCCCAAGGGCGGTGACGGGTTGGACTTTCGATATCTGATCTCACTGATACAACAATAGCATCAGTTTCAGATTCATACAGAAATTTGAAATAAGAAGAAAAATATGCTTATTGAGAGGGCTCATATGATTAAGATTCCACAGCTGATTCCTGGGTTTTAGGTAGGAGTAAGATCAATAGACCTGCTCTAGTATTTCTTCCCTGAAGTTACGACACCTTTTCTGTTTATTGTCAGTGAATTTCTTCTCTGTATCTTTTATTTGCAACCAGGCACATGGCCTGGGTTTTCTGCGTGAGACAGGAGAGATGTAGTAGGCAGTACTCAAATGATGCTCATGAAAGCTTCATAGTGCTTTGAAGATCCTTTGAGGGTCACACACCAACAAAATTTTCCAAGTGACCCTGAAAGTACAGAATAGTCACAGAATCACAAAACAGAATCACAGAGCATTAGGGATTGGAAGGGACCTCGAAAGATCATGCAGTCCAATTCCCCTGCCACAGCAGGATCACCTAGATTAAATCACACAGTAACATATCCAGGCAGGATATGTTTTAAATGTCTCCAGAGAAGGAAACTCCACAACCTCCCAAAATATTCATTCCAGTGCTCTGTCACTCTCACTGTGAAGAAATTCCTTCCCATATTAATGTGGAACCTCCTCCTATGTTCCAGCTTATACCCATTGCCCCTTGTCCTATCACTAGATGACATTGAGAAGAGCCTGGCTCCATCCTCCTGACACCCACTCTTCACATATTTGTAGACATTAATGAGGTCACCCCTCAGTCTCCCTTTTTCCAAGCTCAAGAGACCCAGCTCTCTCAGCCTTTCCTCATAAGGGAGATGTTCCACACCCTTCATCATCTTTGTGGCTCTGCACTGGGCTCTCTCAAGCAGTTCTGTGTCCTTCCAGAACAGAAGGGTTCAGAACTGGACACAATATTCCAGATGTGGTCTCACCAGGGTATGGTAGAGGGAGAGGAGAACCTCTATCTACTAACCACTTTGCAAAGTCAAAGTCAAACAGTTAAGGCTGAAGCTCTCCCTTGTCTGGGAGGTTGTGTGCTGCTAACACAACCCTGCACGCTGCATGGTGACACATGCATCCAGGAACAATAAAAGCAAGTTAAAAAAAAAGAAAAATGTCAAAAACAAGTCACTAGGTTCTGTGTGGAGACAAGTTAGATGGGCAACCTGTGCTTTCTGTAAACCAGAAATAGAGAGGTGTTACCCAAATTATAATCCTTTGTTTCACAGGGGAGAGAAATGAGCAAACTATATCTCCTTAGTGCCACCCCACCCCGACAGATCTTCTACTTGGAAAGAAAAGTGCTCTGATCCTGGTGTGGCACCTTGCTGTGCCACCAAGCAAGAATGGCAGCCCACGTACCCCCAGGCCAGAAGTACAAGGGTTTTCCGATTCTCCCACTCCTGACCCTAATGCCTCACATGGTTTCTCTGCACCAGACAGAGATGACAGGAATTAGCAAGGAAATCCCTCTGCTTTTGAGAGCAGAAGGCAGGTGTGTTCTGCCTCTTTTCCCACTGCTGTGACCCCACTACGCTTTCAGCTCCAAAACGACACCAGCCTTCGCTTATCAGTGGAAGAACTTTAAGGGCTCTGCAAGGAAGGGCTGAAGTGTCTGTTTCCACAATTTCAACAGCAACACCAGGCACTGTCACTTGGCAAAGGAGCCACAAGAAGCATAAGGACCCATACTTTATACTTCAAAGGTACAAGCCCAGGACTCATTATTCCTGTCTGTGTTTAGACAGGAAACTGGACATGCAGTCTGAAGAGTTACCCACTGGTACAAAGCTCTCTGTCCCTCCCACCGCCTTGCTCCTGTGGGGTGCACAGCTCCATCAAAGCACTTAGATGGGATTTTTGTTTTGACTGAGCTGGCAGCCTACCTGAAGGAAGGTACATAAAGACCAAAAGATCTACTGCAAACAACTGTGATGGAGTATGTTTTACCTGAGACATATATCTCCACCTCTGATGATGGAAACCTTAACGCGAGTATTCAAACCAAGTACACAACAGGTAGTCTTCAGGAAAGTCTTTGGCTAGTCTACTGACTGAAGTATCAGTTAAGCATTTTATGTAGCACACAAGATGTTACCCCTTTAGGAGACACAGCAACTCCCACCCTTGAAATAACGTTTGCACTGGCCAGGATGATCTTCAGACGTCCATCTCTCCGTGACCATGAGAGGTGACATGCCCTGAGAATGCACCAGATCCCTTGCATTACAAATTGTGGCTAGCATCGGAGGGACACAATAGGACCACCATCACCAGCAGCAGCAGCAGTGAGGATCACAAATTTCCTCAGACTGTAGTAAACACCAGGCCTGAATACCAGGCAGGACTCCAGATTTGCAAAGCCTCTAGTCCAGTGGCTAGTTCAGTGTTTCTCCACCACATCAAATCCAGGAATCCTCTCCAAAAAACAATTACCTGGCTGTCCTGCACAGGGCTGTCACAGTAGGAACATAGGATGTTAGGGGTTGGAAGGGACCCAAAGAGATCATCGAGTCCAACCCCCCTGCCAGAGCAGGACAAAACTGTCTAACACAGATCACAGAGGAACGCATCCAGGCGGCCTTGAAAGTCCCCAGAGAAGGAGACTCCACGACCTCCCTGGGGAGTCTGTTCCAGTGCTCTGTGAACAGTGCTCTGTGTGTACCTCACTGATTCATAACCAGTAAAGATGAGCTGAAACTTTGAACCTTTTAACATTACTTTGCTGTGACATTTCCTCTGGCACATGTGTGGAAATGTCCCTGTGTTGTCCCTTGCTCAGTTTTCTCACTTTACAAACATTCCTAAAGGGCACGGGGTAGAGAACATCTGGGCCAGTGCCACAGGACTACAAAGTGAAGGCAGCTACACCTATGCAAATCCTGCTGAGGAGGTGAGTTTTGCCTTTTTCAGGAGGGATCCCATTTTCTAATAAGATACCCCAGGTGCAGTAACCAGGAGGCTGCAACTTAAAGAAACAAAAGAAGGAAGACTGCTGCCTACCACACAGGAATAAGAAAAGACAATTTCACGTCTGGATGACTGACTGCAATTTACAGCAATCTTGTAACAATAATCATCTCAATAATGTGTCTTGCCAAGGGTTTTAGGGCAGCTAACTGAATTATAGCAAATCTTTACAATTACAACGTTTGTAATGAATGCCGTTAGTGAAGCCTCAACGGACTTCCCCGATCGTTTACCACTGACTGATTGCTCATTGGAGGAGGAGGCCACCCTTCAGTAAAGAGCAGCAGACAAGCTAGCCAAGCCTCCTGCAGCCTCAAGGAGGCAGGGCTGCAGGGGTAGAGGGCACAGATGCACATGCAGAGGTGGCTCCCCCATGCCCCTCGTAATCATTTTTGCCAAGGAGCTTTGTTTATTGCTGCTCTGGCTCCATTTCTTCCATCATCTTTAAGCACTTCTACGCACCCAGTGAAGAAGCAGTCAGTTGTGTTGCTGCACCTGCGCACGGTGCTTCATTGAGGAAGCAGGACTACCACTGCCAGGATGGGGGGCAAGGGACTAGCTGGCCTGTGAAGCCTAGTTATGGGGAGAGCGCATCTGAGGTTAAAAAAGAGCACAAAAAGGGAACAGGGCATGCCTGCTGTTTCCTTCCACTCAGGGCTGAGTGAAGTTCCCATTAAGGAAGAACTTAAACAACAGTGTTTCATCCACGTGCAACGTACTTGCACACTACCTTGATAAAGCGCAGTTCCCTGCTCTTGGGGGATGCAGGTGTCCTCCTCACAGCTGGGACAGAGCTGATCTGCAATGTGTTCTTGGACACTGTGTTTTATGGAGAGTGTGGGGATGCCCATGGCATTCACTTTTCCCTTCTGCTTCTCTATAGTTGTGTTGTCATCTACAGACACATAGACACTAGCTGGAGCAAGATCGAGCAAAATTGCCCCAGTCTGCTGAAGAACACAGTCTTTCTCCTTCCTCAGGTGATGCCCTTTCATGCAGCTTTGATGCTGCCTGAAGGACAAAACCATCCTGGCTGAGATCCAGGGACACATCCAAATTACACCCTTTGGGTATGATATTATTTCTTCCATTTCTAGAAGTAAACAGCTCCCAGCAAGTCCAGTGTCTTTTCAGACTCAGTCAATTGCAGTTCATGATCAGAAGAGCAGAACTAGAAAAGGGCCCAGAAATCCATTTTGTCAATGCTAAAAGTCATCACACAAGACTCTGATGGCTCTTCCTCCCTGTCCTCCAACATCCCAATGAGCTGAAGATTCAATGCCCCATCATGAGATTAAGACTTCTCTGAGAGAACCCAGCATCTGTGAGTGCCCAGGCTTACCCGGTTTTTCTCATTCAGGCTGCTTGCCAAGGCTCTTCTGAGCACACAGGCAAGTTCTAACGTGAAATCATCAAAACAAATATGTATATGTATATCCACATTATTGGTGGCATCAGTGGAGCTTGTTGTTGAGGTTCCTTCATTGTCCACAGAGATAAATAACTGCCTTGTCTTTTCCAGAGGTGACAGAATTAAGACATATTGTACGCTAGAACTGCCTGGTTCTCCAGGATGTCGTACAGTGAACCATGAGGTGATCTGCTGCGGGGTCAACACCTACAGTCTGACACAGATACATGATGCCCAACATCCAAAATAAGTCCCTTGGCTGGCACCCAAATATCTGCTCAGACAATGTGCCATAAAGTAAGTGGCTGGCTCCTTGCAGCTGCCCTCAGTGGCTCTCCCAGGTTTATGAATTAGCTTTGCTGTGAATGGACAACGTGGCTTTACTGAAGCAATAAATCGCACTCTAGTCTTAACTTGTCTTGAGCACACAGGTTAATGTTGCCTTCTGCCAGCAACTACTGGGAGCAGAGGTTAGTAGAGCCTTTGTTTCGCTCTACAAAGATCAACCATCTCTTGGCTTGACACAACATTCAGCAGTTCCAGCAGCAGCTGCCAAGTGCACAACAGTCTCAACTGATTTTCTTTATTAGCCTAATGCCAACAGGAAGATTTGGTACCAGTGATGGTGATTGTGTCTGAGATTTTGAACTCTGCCACTTGTCATCACATCAATAAATAAGCAGTAACCAAAGCAGGTTGTAAGCTGAGCAGGCTTTGGGGAGCCCTCTGTAGTAGTGTTGCTTGCACCAGTCACCACCGTGCTTAAAGCACAATTATCTCCTTTAAAGTCAATGAGATTTTGTAACTTTGCAGTGGAAAATCATCTTTTACACCACTAGCAAGAAAGGAAATGGTTCAAAAATCCCTGATATGCTGAGACTATAGTATCTCCTGTTGATAAATAGTCTTTCAAACTTCCCTTGTGTTACTTTATCTCCTGGCTGCCTGTGACAGCTGCCTCTCATTCTGATAGCAAATGTTTCCTGGGAAAATAGGCATCTTCTTCTGCTAGCTTTCTGCAGCACCTGGCACAGTAATAAATATAAATAGTAA
Organism: Rhinopomastus cyanomelas; assembly: GCA_013400115.1. NCBI lineage: Eukaryota > Metazoa > Chordata > Aves > Bucerotiformes > Rhinopomastidae > Rhinopomastus > Rhinopomastus cyanomelas. The sequence goes on along the minus strand of VXBP01008371.1, from coordinate 579,889 downwards.
GGATTTGTGTATTTCCAAAGGAGATAGATAATGATAATGACAGCAGCTTTTTAAAAAGTGCAGAAATGCTTCTGTAAGGAGCAGTGTCCTCCTGTGAAGGAGCAGAGCTGAGAGACTTGAGTGGCTCCAGCTTCAGGACTTTCTTTATCACTTTGTGGTATTGACCACTGCAGGTGTGGGATATCCACCGTGTTGTTTCAATGTCTTTGCTAGCAAGAGTTATAACTGAGTCAGTCAGACAGAACAAAAGCCCACCCTGAAATTTTTCTGCACCTATAACTTCTGTCATCATTCTTGGCAGAAGGCACTCCTGCAGACAGAGCTTGGTTTTCTTGGTGTCTTGACTGCACAGACGTACCGCAGCCTCAATAGAGCAAACAAAGAGCTCCATCACAGTCACGTGTGTTGTACAACCATGGAAAGAAACAAAAATACATTCCAAATAAGAATTAAGGAGTCTTTTGTATTGGAGCTGTTTAGATGTGAGTTTGCTATGAAACCTCAAGCATCTTTCTTCCACAGCACAGCCTGCTCAGGATGTTGAATATATAACTATAGCTACAACGGAACATGTAGCTGTGCTGAACAAAGGCAGGAATTGGCAAAGACCCACTGCTGAATTTCCTGCCCCAAATAACCTTGCTCCTGGGTGGTACTATAATTGACTTCTGCTCTTTATCAAATACAGAAGCACTTAGTCCATTGCTTCTACTCCTAAGCTTAGCAAGCTACCAGCTGAACCCTTTCTTAACCCCATCACAGGAAAAATAAGGAAACAGTGTGAGCTTCAGCTGAATCCCACGCCCTCTTTCTCCTGCAGTGTATACGTGTTTTGAAGATAAGCTAGAGCCTGTGTGGGATGAGCTCTCAGAAGTAGAGCCAGAGCTACTAGCTGTCCTGTCCTGCTCACAAACATATTTTGCTTTACTAGTTGAGGTGAAGGATACCTTAATCATCAGAAGAGAAGCTGTGTGTTTGTGACTCCACCAGGAAAGATCAGAAATCCATTCTAAAACAAAACCACCACCTTGTCCCCCCTCCCCTGTTTTCTGTTAAAAGCAGCTGCATCATTTCAACCATTTCTGCTAACAGAAGTAAGATGGCACGCTCAGCGGGGCAGGAACCCTTTGAGCAGGGTTTTCTTGTGGACAAATCCTCAGCAAGTGGAAGAAAGCGGGATTGCTTTTCTTTGAAGGACTGTGTGCACGTGCACAGAGCTGAGCAGCAGCTTTTCCACCGGGTGGGGGTCCATGCTGTGAAGAAGGGTGCACCACACTGCTGTAGCTAGAGCTGCCAGATAAACCATTGAAGGCCTTCCCTGCAGGCAGGCGAGCGGAGGGCAGGCACTGAGAATGACAGACCTTTTATTGTACTGGGGACAAGAAGGGCTTTATCTGCTCCAGGCAAAATGAGAGAAGATCCTAGCAACTACAGGAAAGTAGATGTAGATCAGATATGATGAAGAAACTTTCTACAAGTAGGGTGGTAAAACACAGGTACAGGTCGCCCAAGGAGTTAGTAGTTTCATAATTTCTGAAGACATTCAAGGTCAGGCTGGATGAGGCACTGGGCAACCTTCCCTTGTTGCAGATGTCCCTGTTAACCGAAGGCAGGTTGGTCTAGATGACCTATAAAGGTACCTATGATTCTATGATCTTCCCCATCCTGACCTCATACAGAAGCAGGGGTTGGCCCAATGCTGCCCTCAGAGCCCTAAATTGAAACAGCAGAAATCTGCAGAGTCTCTGGTCTGTCTGTAGAACACAGAAGCTGTTAACAGCTCAGCTACACATAGGTCGGTGCAGTTCAGGAACCAGTGTCAGAATGTGCACGGGGGGACAAAAACACTTGGGGCAAGATTTGTTCCTGCAGTACCTTGGTTACTGAGTTTGGGTTAGAAACTCAGAGCTGAGGAATTTTTCTCCTTTTTTTTGTGTGGTTAGCCATTATTCTGTGACTGAGCTGTGACATTCTGCCTGGAAAAAGCTAGAGAAAAGGATATTCTACCCTGTGGCTTTGGGCACTAGCTCTTCTGTCCAGCCTACATGGATGTTCAGTAAAAGAAAGTACAACAGGTTGTATTTCTAAGTTGATTACGCTTGGACATCTGAAAAGCAGACCAGTTATTTCCAGCTAGTAGCTGTTATACCCCAGCCTACCAGCCCAGTTAAAGAATTTGGTTCTTTACCAGCTCTCAAACATGTCAAAATGACCCAAAATTTTTTGAGAAAGGAGCACTTCCCTTCCTTCCATGGATTTTTCTTTTACTTCTACAAGGGAAAAGTAAGCTATGATAATTGAGTGAGAGGGAGTAGGAAAGGGATTCAAAGGCACTGCAAAAAGTCAGTCTCATTTTTTTTAAGTGATGCCACCACATCTCTCTGGTGAATACTCACTTCAGAGAGACAACTACCCTCACACCTGGCTAAGAAGTAGCTTGGATGGCTCCACATGGTTCATTTAAAGTGTTACCACCTCCTGCCTTTCACAAAGTTACCTGTATGTTCAGTTAGTTCAGAGGAAGTGTCTAAATATGGCCAATCTACATGCAAAAGGATCTTCAGACGTTCTCTACGTGTCAAAAGGATCTTTTTGCTCAGCAGGCTGCATTTTTCCAAACCAGGAGTATTTTAATACAAGAAATTCAGTTCAGATCTCCAAAACATAAAAAAGAACATTCCAGGATGAAAGCTAATTAAACATCTCAACTATCACTTTTCTAATGCTCTAGTCTTTCTATGATATTTTTCTCAGTCTCATATTAAAACAACTTGAAGAAAACATGAAAATTCTCTTTTGTTGAAGCGAAATCCCTGACCTAGACAGCATGAAAATATTTCAAATACATTAATCTGCCAACTTGCATATCCATCAGATTTTCAACAACTTTTATACCACTTGATCATCTTGTTCTTTCTGTAAAAGAAGCATTCAAGGAAAAAAAATCCCAACATTCTGTCAACATATTAATTGTCAGTATTTTCTTGCAATCAATAACACTGAGAAAGCAGAGCGTAACTGCTCAGATGCCCTTCTTTTTTCTAGTGCAATGGAAGACATTGACATATTTGACTTTATCCCATATTCCAATAAAGAAAAATAAAAAACAGTAAAAAAATGCTGATGAGGTTTTTCCCCAAGACCTCCTAAGAAATCACATTCAAAGTCTTGCTAGAATATTCTGGGTGACCCACAATAAGTCGAGACCTCAGCCTGCTAACCTGTGCCCTTTGAGGTGTTAGAAGTGAATAATACTTCTGTCTAAGCTAAGGTTAAGCAGCCACAAGTCATACAACCAGTATATAAAAACCTGGTGTATGTTGTGGAGACTGACAGACTGCTACACGAGCATGAGTGATGACTTTCAGGTTGAGAGAGCTTTTGTATTCAGTGCTCACAGGTCCCTCTTTGAAGTTGTGCAGACTTTCAGCACCCATGCCAATTATGACAGAGCGCCGAACAGCTGACCTTTAAAGCTCTAAATTTTGGAGCTGATCAAAGGGCAGTCCATTAGGTGATGACTTTTGGTCACATCAGCTTGGGCTGAATTTAAGGCCTTAAGGCAGCCTTGAGAACAGAAAATCTGCTTTCCATTACCAAAGCCCTAGGACTTGTTTGACGATGTATTGGTACTGCTAAAGGGTTGGCTGATGACAGCATTCTAGCTTTGCAGTTTCATTTTTGAACATTTAGCCTGATCTGTCATGTTGAGGCAGGGAACGATATGCTTGAAACAATGAAGTGAAAAGTATTGCTATTATTAAATCAGGATTTCTTATATAGAGCTTACATTATAAATGTTCAGCCTTACGGTGTGGATCTAGGAGCAGTGTGAAAGATACACTTTAAAGAAGCCTGCCATAAGGCAAAGTAAGGCTACAACCTTGTGCAATCAAAAAGCAAAAAGTAGGAAAATCAGCATAAAGAATTGCTAAGTGAGTTTGTTCCATTTAGTTGGCATCTCTGTCAGGCTGCTTGCCAAGGCTCTTCTGAACTGATGATAATACTGTGATACTGTGATACTGTGATATACATTCCTTGTGTAAACTAGCTTTATATTTACCCACAAAAGTAACTATCCCTGAAGGTCATATCAGAGGACTAATAAGACAGTTAAAAGCCTCAAGTCTGTAGATACCAAGGCACTTGTCAGTCTTGTGAAAATTCTAGGCAGAAAGACAAAAGAAGCAGAAGCTAAAAATAGGAATCTGTCAACATTTATCTTTGGGTCATCTTTTATCCTCTTCACAACCACCAGCAAGAGTGAAAACTTCATTGTTGCTCGCTGATTGTAAAACGCAAAACAAAGGTCTGGAATGAAATCCAGCAGCTTTGAGGTCGTGCTTGTTAAAAATCTTTGTTGAGTCCTTCCCCGTGGGATTGTTAGCGAGGCGTTGGCAATGCTCTCACAGCTGTGGCATATCTGAAACCCTTACCTAAATCCAGCCATAGATCCACCAGACCTTGGACAGGCTGGCATTTGCCACGGGCTCAGGCCATAAAATACTAACTACACAAACTGAGCACACCCTTGGAGAAACTTAGTCCTCAAGTGATTTTTTGCATCTCAACTTTTATCCCCATAACAGACAGAAAAGATTCCTGTTAAGTGTTCCTTACAAGGACTACAGCTTCAAACATTTGCCATAACTGATTCTGTATTTTATGTGATAAAAGAAATAAAAGGCCAAACCAAACCAGAAAACTTTAAAGGCATAAAAACCTGACATAAAAACATGCAAAATAATGACCTTCTTCAGAATCCATCCTCAGTTAAATTGCATGTTACCATACTTACCCCTGGCTTGTACTGTGGCAGCAAAGGGTTTCCTGGAGGCTTCTTGCAGGAACACTTCACCACCTCACAGAGGTCAACGAGAACTCTGTGATCAGGCTCCGAGAAGAGCAACCCCCAGCAAGAACTGGCATCCTCAGTAAGGCAACAAAGGAATGAAAGGCACAAGCCAAAGAAACCAGGTGTCTCAACTGATTGCATGAGCAACAGCCTCCAGCACATACACAGTCAGTGTTGCTGGTGTGATACCATGATGCTAATGGTGTGGGGAGTGGGTCTTGTCACACCACGAACTTTAGCAGCCCAGCAGGATAGTACAATGATGTCCATGGCAAAGGCTGAGAGAGAAACAGAAGCTACACACTGACTCAAGTTTGTCCCAAGAGTGTGTATAATTTGAGACACACCTTTGTAGGAAATGGTAACTGAATCTACTGAGGAGCTTGAGCTGTGTAAGTGTAAGACAACATTTCAGCAGACTGTGACTTGAAGAAAACAGATTCCTGAAAATCAAAGGTTCTTTTTCTCTCAGGTGCAGAGAAGCTGGTAAATGTGATGCCTTAAAGAAAACTCATGTAATACGTTAACACGTGTGAAAAATCAGAGGAAGAGTTGTCATCTCACCAAAGCAATATGCCCATTTTGTTGCTCAAGAGCAGAAAGTCTGTGGCTGTACAATAGCATTTGGTTCTCTGCTGCCAGCAATGGAACTAACTGCGCTGTGGGGTTTGGCAGGGTCTGGCGTGGCTGTAATTCTTGCTTTCCAAAAGAGTGGAAACATTAAAATCCTCCACATTAATAAGAGCAGCTCACAGAAATAAGAAACTGTTTAGAAGCTCTGCTAATAATGCTAACTCTCTCCCTAAGGCATGGAAAACCATGGAAAGTAGACAGGAGAAATTATATATAGGTGACACTGTTAAAGCAGATTGCTCTTTTATCGTCTGCCCTGGGCAAGTATTATCATCTTTTTCCATTCCTCATTCTGCTTCTCTCCCACTTCTCTGAACTAATGTAAAGTTTAATTTTTCAACTATTAATAAACTGGTAATGTTATAAAAAAATCACATCTAGTTGAATAATACCAAATTAACAGCCTAACCACTGATCACATTTATTTCTCTGTAAAAGAAGAATATCTCCTTGCACATCAGTGGCACTGTACTAGGTTAACCTTGGAGGTACCAGAGTCACTCCCGAGATTACAGTCTAGCATAAAGCTTTATCCTCTCCTGTTCATTCACCTTTGGTCAGATGGCAGATACATTTTTGAAAACCATATTGATTAACAAGTAGACTACAGGTAAATTTTCACCAATTTGATAGCAAAGTTAATTTTAAGCTGATGCAATCAAGCAACAGCAAGATATAAGGTTCCAATAAGTTGCTTAGATTGGTTTAAGAGAGATTCACACTGATCTAGTTTAAGAGCCAAAAACCTTGCACTTCTGTTTAAAAGGTTTGTCCTCCCAGAGAGGTTACACCAGCCAAGATGCAGGAATTAACTCAGCTGCCCACGTGCAGTCCTTTAAACACAGAGGGGAAGCAGTTTCACTAACAAGTCCAGATGAAACATGAGCATCAATATGATCTTGGCTGGAGTCAATTCCTTTTTGATTTGACCTAACCAGGAGTAATCCATTATCATTCTGAAATACAAATATCTCTACAAGCTTTGGGACTTGTTGATGAAATCAAATACAAATCAATTCAGGCTGCATCAATACAATTAAGTCCCCTTGCTCTTACCACACTCCACACCTTAAGCCCAGGTTTTTTGCTTACAATATCAATGCAGATTCAAATACCATCCTGATAACCAAGATCCCTGCTGACTGCCTCAAGTAAACCTCCCAGAAATCCTTATCTCTGCTTTAATTTGGCCTAATTCTGGACCTGCTGTGCATTCATTTCTCTCTGCTCTCATGGCTGTAGTGTCTGGTATCAGTGGGAGCACTGAGCAGCTTGCAGGATCAGTCTCAAAGAAATTTATTATGATGGATACTGAGAGACCCAAACTCCTACCAACAGCACCACAGTCCCATGCTGGCCAGTACTTCTCTCAGCCTTAAAGGGAAAACCCTGGGCTGGTTTGTATTTTCATTGTGTACCTACAACTCCTACCCCACAGTTACACTTTTCCTCTGCTCTGTGCCTAAAATCAAGGCTTCACTTGCACACTGAGTTTCAGCATCAGGAATGTCTTATTACTCCTCCTTTGAGTCATCTCACTGTCTTCTTCAGATGCCATTGCATCCTCACTCTGGCCTCTAATTTTCTCATCACAGCAACTTTATTTTCCAGGTAGCACACGCCAGGTACAGATGCTGCTATTCCACCAGGATCCCCTTTCTTCCTCAGTTTGGCTGACAGAAGGGTGGAGGTGTGCTTCAGTTCCCCAGATCCTGCCTTTGTGTGCTGAAAGACAGCCCCAAAAACTCTGGGGATTCCCACATTCAGGTGTGCTCCCTGCATGCCAGGTAGATGCTTCTGCTGCCCATACTAGCTATAAGAGCACAGAAAGAAGGCTACTTTCACAGTAAAGTTTCTAGGAAGTCTCCCTTTATTTAAAGTTTGGGGAACTCAACCACAGCAATGCTATGGAGTTACAGTACCCTCACTCTAAGGCTTCCTGTCTTTTACCATGTATCCTTCCTTGTTCCTGGTCATTACATATTTGAGGAGACCCTGTCTAAAGCTCACCCAGTGCCCCACCAAATCAGAGGTGATGCTGGCTGGAGTTTGTCTACAAGGGATGAAGGAGCTAATCCTTGTACATCTCAAAGGGACATTCCACCCATCTCCTCAGCACCACAGCCTCACCCTCCTGTGAAGCCCAGCAGCTCCACAGGAGCAGGCAGGCATTTGGAATCAACATTTCCTCATCAGTGCAATGGTTTGCCAGTCAGCCTGAAACCCTTCTGAAAACTAGACCCGTGTATTCTGCAAAGGAAGAATAAGCTTAATATTCTTGGAACAAATGTATAAAAATGAAAAGGAAGCAAGCTCCCCCAGCTAACTGAATCTTGGCTTAGCTCCAGCTGCTGCTCTCTTTATTTCATCCAGCTGAATTGCTGTCAGGGCCTGTCTCAGCTCCAACAGCCACAGTCAGAGCCTTTTGAGCTTGGAAATACTGAGCAGCTAATGCTGAACTCAAAAACCTTCGTTGCTTCCAGCTCCTTAGGCAAGGCCAAAGCAGGATGTCGTCCTGGGAATGTTCTTGCTCCTACAGATGCCTTCTCTCTTTGCAAGTTGTCCAGGTGTAGACATCACACGTAGAGTTACACACAGCTGATAAGCTCTATCTTTAATCAAAAGATCCACTTTTATCGTGCGACTTGTAGGAGTGTTATCTCTTACAACCTGTCTTTAGGAACGTGGCTATCCCCTGAGCACAGGCTAGAAACAGCCTGGCATCACCGTTTGTGTGGCCAGCGTAGTCCAGGCTTTCCTGAGCATGAACACAGGGTAACAACTGGATTAGTCATTTTCCCTGCGAGAAGCTCACGTCCTCACTGTGGATGAAATGCTCCCTGCGCTCCAGCAGAGTGACATCTAATCCTAAATCCGCTGTAATGAAACATCTTCCCCCCTCTCCACAGCAACACTTCCCCACTGCCTTCCCTGCAGTCAGCACTGACATAACCATGTGAGATGCCAGCTCAGGCAAAATAGGTTATCAGTGCATGGTTTGCTTGCGGAGCATCCTGAACCAGCACACTGTGCAGCCAAATGTACAGCAATGTCAGTGCAAAGGAAGCAGCCAGAATGGACAGTTCTGTGCTTTGGGTGAGGAAAGCAGAGCGCGGCCGTTCGTTGTGGCAGCAGCCCGCAGTTAGGTCAGCTCAGCCTCCCACTTCACGCTCAGTCCTTGCAACCTGTAAGCTACATTTTATGTAAATACGTACAATTACTATCGTGAACAGTGCAAACAAAGGATGTGACTACAGACGGTAGTAGTCCAACTAAGAGCAGAGACTAACACAGGAGGGTCAGGGGCAAATTCCTAACTTGACTGACCAAGTATTAGTGCCAGGCTTTGACACCTTCATTGCTAAGTTAGTGGAGGTTTCACACACCAGCACTAAAGGCTTGCAAATCCTTAGCATGCTCACAGAGGATGATTAGGGGACAGGAGGGCATGGCTTATGAGGAGAGGCTGAGGGACTTGGGGCTTTTTAGTCTGGAGAAGAGAAGACTTAGGGGAGATTTGATCAATGTTTATAAGTACCTGAAGGCTGGCCAGGAGCGGGGGGACAGGCTCTTTTCACTTANATCCTATGATCCTATGATTTGTTTAGTTTCCATACTAAACACTGAGCTGGGAAATTCTATAGCTCCTTGGAGCTCATCTTCTTTCCACCACACTATTATCACAGAATCACAGTACATTAGGGATAGAAAGGGACCTCGGAAGTTCATTCAGTCCAATCCCCCTGCCACAGCAGGATCACCTAGACCAAGTCACACAGGAACACATCCAGGTGGGTTTTAAACGTCTCCAGTGAAGGAGACTC
>VXBP01008371.1:525168-570513 GCA_013400115.1 Rhinopomastus cyanomelas | reverse complement strand
AAGGCTAAACAATCCCAGCTCCCTCAGCCTCTCCTCATAAGGAGATGCTCCACTTCCTTCATCATCCTCATTGCTCTGCGCTGGACTCTCTCCAGCAGCTCCGTGTCCTTCTTGAACTGAGGGGCCTGGAACTGGGCACAAGACTCCAGATGTGGTCTCACGTACATCATGCACCATTCAACATTCCTTGACTGAAAGCTGCAGCGGAATTGAAACCTCCACAATTCTACTCTGAAGACCATCAGATGCAACACTCAGCTGTATTTCAGACTACAGGTTTCTAAACCCACACTTGGAAGTTGCTACAACGGCCCATGAAACACCTCGCATGCCTTATTTCAGTAGTTTCATGTTGGCTTTTTGGTATGAACAAGGGCTTTCTCAAGGAGATCTTCTGTCATCTCCTTTACAGGATTTGATCAGAAGCAAGAGGTAAATGTCACTTGCATCACCATTTACCTTCCAGCCGAAACCCAGCTTTTGGACTTCCACTTTCCAGTGCTTGTTGCTTGGGTTTTCAGCAATTTGGATAAGCTGGGAAAATGCAGCAAGAACACACACCAGCCCCTGTGTAATGAATTTGCTTCAAGTTACTTGATGATATACAGAAAGCAGCAGCTAAATCTAGCAATTACTTACGCTGAAAGCTACCACCAGTGTGTAAGACCAGTACTCTCCACAGTCTATCAAGTCTGAAAGTAGGCTGGAAAGGTCCTGAGGAGCCAGTGAGCAAAAATGTTGGCATTTTACTTCAAGGGTCACGATTTACAGTGGAACATGTTGCCTTAATAAAATATGTTTGTACCTGCTCTTAGTAAATCACAGACAAATTGACAGCCTATACAAGAGAGGAAGGCTAGAGCTCAGCTCGCAAGCAGACTGAATTGCTTCTCACTACAGATTTGAGGTTATTGGCAGACAGCCCATGTTGCCATTTAGTCCTCATAGCAAGCATGCTTTAAAAAACATTTTCCATATAGACAGACATACCGTAGCCACTGACCCTCTGGAGAGCTGCCATGGAGGCCCTCCAGCCCTTTGGAGGCTCCGGTCTGATTTCCAGGTAATACAAATGAGAACTGAAATTGCAGTTATACCTGTACCAGGAGGTTGCTTGCTATCTACATAGCAAATTGCAACAAGAAGGGTGAAACGTGCCCCAAGAATCAAAGGAAACAATTTCTTTTCTCCTTACCGCAGGGGATTGGAACAGACGACCTTTAAAGGTCCCTTCCAGCGCAGTGCATTCTATGATTCTTCCAAGAGCTGCAATCACTTTCCCATCTTAGACGACAAGGAACATTTCTGACCAAGTACCACAACCTGACCGCTCTAGGGCCCAATGGTCTTGTCACAGGCAGTAGAGACACTCACACTCCAGAATCACTACATCTGCATCCACATAGACAAGGCAAGAGTTTGACATTATCTGATCATTATTTAATACTGCCACACCCTAGTTCGTTAAAACTTGCTATTAACCGGTGACCAGTCATGTTCCTAGGATGGCATCTCTGTTCTTCACCACTGCCCCTGCAAGCACCAGTCTGTAACAATGAATTCCAGTGTTCAGACAAAGTCAACAAACTAGAAAAGTAAGCACGCCTTTGCCCATGGTAGGGCTGTGACTGAAAAAGGAATGAAAGTGACTGCGTGGCATCTGTGAGAAGCATGTAAAGAGCCCAATAGTAGGGAAATAACTTCATCTACCTTCTGTTCCATAACCGTGGTTCAATTGCTGTTTTTTTGGGATTTTTTACAGCATGGGCCAAATGGGAACAGGTTTTGCAGGACTGATTCTTCCACGAGTCAGCCATAAATCATGTCCCTTAGCACTACCTCTATATGTCTTTTAAATACCCACACAGATCATGACTCCATCATCTCCCTGGGCAGCCAGTTCCAGTGCTTGATAACCATTTCAGTGAAGAAATTCTTCCTAATATCCAATATGAATCTCCCTTGGTTCAACTTGAGGCCGTTTCCTCTTGCCTTTTCACTTGCTACTTGTGACAAGTGATGAACACCCACCTCTCCACAGCCTCCATTCCAGCAGTTGTAGACAACTGCAAGGTCACACCACAGCCTTGTTTTCTTCTTTCCACAACTCCAGCTTTCTCAGCTGTTCCTTCTAGGACTTGTTCCCTAGACCCTTCACCATCTTCATTGCCCTTCTTTGGACATGGCTAGCACCTCCATGTCCTTCTTGTGGTGAGAGGCCCAAACCTGAACATAGTATTCAAGGTGTGGCCTCACCAGTGCTGAGTGCAGGAGGGCAGTAATTTCCCTGCTCCTGCTGACCACTCTATTTCTGATACAAGTCAGATTGCCATTGGCCTTCTTAGCCACTTGGGCACATTGTTGTCTCGTATTCGGCCAGCTATCAAACACCACCTCCAGGTCCCTTTCTGCCAGGCAGCTCTCCAGTCACTCGTCCTCAAGTCTGCAGTGTTGCATGGGTTTTGTTGTGACACAATTGCAGGACTCAGCTCTTGGCCTTGTTGGTTGAACCCCATGCTGATGGCCTCAGTTAATTGATTCAGCCTGTCCAGACCCTTCTGTAGACCCTACTTACCCTCAGGCAGATTGTCACACTCACCTAACTTGGTGTCATCTGTAAGCTTATTGAGGATAATATTTACTTATACTTTATTACCATGTGTTTTCTTCTTGTCCTTGTCCCGCTTATAGTTTAGACAAGAACGTCCTCATGTTTAAATGCCTCTTAGGTTGCTACCAAAATAACCAGTGAAACACTTTTAAAAAAACTCCACCTAGATTTACCCATTAAATGTGTTCTTTAGCCTTCTCCTAAGGGAGAAAGAGCTCTCTACTGCCTGTGCAGATCCGCTCACCTATGAGGTATTTTTAGCAGTGTGTTACGGCTGTGTGTTAGTTCTCCTTTACACAGAGCCTTAGGCTGTGGCTTTTTTTACACAATCAAACTAGAATTGCACCGACTTCTGGGTGACTAATTGATGCAAATTATACTGACATAGCTGGTGATTTTTCTGCTTTAAATTAGCAACCATTTCTATGCAAAAGTCATTTTAAAAAATAAAGAGAAGTAAGTAAACAAAAATGCCAGTTTTTGTGTTGGCTAGGCTGAAACCATTAATGCTTTTAAAGTGCTTTTAAAATAATTATCTTTTAATGAGCTCAGCTAAAACTGAAAGACTATGGTTTTAATATTACTTTGCCATGGTCTGGTTTGGTCCAGTTTGAAACTGGGGTTGGGCAAGAATTTGCACAACTACAAGAACTGTGGTGGTGTCAGCACTTGGGATGGATGGAGAAAACAAGAAGGAAGAGAAGGATGAAGACAGGGATGGAAGGAGAGAAGGTTTTTTATGACAGAAGACCAGTATATCCACATTCAGTTCTACGATTAGTCAGAACTTCCTTCTGTTCCTGCGTTATTCTCATGTCATCAGAAGACTGCTTTGCAGAAATCAAAACCTCAGTGAGAAAATCCATAGAAATGTACTTGTTTTAATACCCTTTTCTCCTGACTTTCTCCAAATATCCTCTTTTCAGTCTGACAAATAGACAGTTAGTAGTAGCTTCTCTTTCCCACCTTTCCCCAAACTAATCCCATTACTTCCAAAACTAAAGCAGTTGTTTGAGTTTTTTTAAAGGTCACGAGTGAAGACACTTGACACTTCCTAAGCTGTACATGAACTCTAGTTCAGCACTGAGCAGTAGCCAGAATTCCTAGCCCAGGAGTGAGGCACTGAGGAAAACCTGTAAATGAAGCATTTGAAATAGCAGACAGATCGTTATCTGCAGTCTTGCACAGGGAGACCCTGCAACGGAAACTTGTCCAGCCCGGTGCCCGAAGCTGTGTCAGCACCAGATTCCCTGAGTAACTGTGGATGAAAGACTCTGCGATCAGCTTTCTGCCACTGATGCGGAGAATGGCTTAGGGGTGGGAAGGCAACAGAGGTTGCTGGCCCAAGGCACCTGAAGGAGCAGTAGAGGGTGAGGTACAAAGCTGAGGAATGCTGCTTTCTCTGTTGGAAGAGACCTTTAAGACCATAAAAGCCAACCTTCAGCCCAGCACTGCCACACCTAAGCACTACGTTCATACACTTTTTAAATACCTCCAGGGATGGTGTCCTACAGCATCGCCTAAAATAGCTGGAACAGGTAGAAGCCTGCTTCAAAAGAAGTGCCTAGGGTGCTCCTGGGCATTTCTGTTGGAAAACTCTCATTATTCTGTCCTGACACAAAATACTTCCCCTTTGAGTTTCACACATTGCATCCCAACAGGTGAGTGTCTTCTAATCTAATCTTAACAGGAGAATAAAAATGATCCTAAATCTTGTGACGAAACCAATTCCCCTGGTAAAACAAGTGGGCTTGTAGCTGTAACCTTCCTCTTCACTGGACTCATGCTGACTCACTTACTCTCTTAGTTCTTTAATCTCACTCACAGATTTGTGACTAACATAACATTATAAGAGCTTTGGAGCCAAGATCACAGCATTTTCATCAAGCTAGGATGTGATTACAACATTCAAAGGAGTGACACATTAATAAAAATAAATTAATCTGCTACAACACAATTAATATCTTGAAGCATATCTAGTAATTCCACTGGGATTATATGAATGGTTTCAATCCTTAGGATTATCTTGTGTTGTGCTGCAATTACACTACTGCTCCAGGGACACTAGGCTTGGTACTAGCCTGCTTACCTATGAACTGGTCAAGGGTTGTTATCAGTGTGTTAGTAGACTTGCCTGGAGACAACAAGAGTAAGTGCACCATCAATTAAGGCAACCTTGCTAGACTTAAAAAATCGTTGGGCTTGTCATGTCTGCTGCAAGCTGCATTAAGCGCATGAGCTCTAAACACTGTGTACATTGGAACTAGGAAAGTGCAGCTCTGCGGTGACTTTCAAAGCTAAATTCTTCACAGGGCATCTGCAGGAAACCAGTTCCACTTGCGAACCCACAAGCAGCTGGGCCAGAGCATCTCCTCTCCATGGCAGGGCAGCAGAGAAGGACCTGGTGGCTACCAAGGACTACAGAAAGGCCAGGATTTTCTACAGCATCAAAGTCTATTTTACTCTGGGATGTTCCTGAGGTTAGGCCACTAGAAATAAAACAGGAAAGCCCAGCGAAGGGAATTTCTGCCAGAGTTGCAGGGATATCAAGATCTCTATAACCCTGACTGACTGAACTGTGTGACTTGGTCTAGGTGACCCTGCTGTGGCAGGGGGATTGGACTAGATGATCTTTTGAGGTCCCTTCCAATCCCTAATGATTCTATGAACATATATTGATGTTGTATTGTTTAAGCCCTATTCTGTTGTCTGGGAATGTAGACAGCCCCACCAAGATACTGCCTGGCTTCTTGTGACCAGGCTGTGGAGCACATGCTACTAGCACCTGTGACCACCCACGTCCAGATCCCAAATCGAAGGCAGACAGCCATATTCAGTGCTTCATTAGGCTATTACTTTGCTTTATAGGCAACAACATTGTGTGTCTGATCTATCTGATTTATTCTTTTATAACTATCATCAGCTGATTGATTGTTGCAACCAGATAAACTCTGGGAGCTGGGGACTCATTAATATTCAAGCATACTGATTAATCACACAGCTTTGTATCTCTTTATACAAGCCCAGAAATGCATTTGGAAGCAAAGCTTCATTCCACTCAGAAAAAGGTTTGTTTAACCTGAATATTGTTGTTTAATGCTGACACTGGAAAGTCAGAAACCAGCACATCAGCAGGTTTCTTTTATAATCTCTGGAGGTTCTACTTCAGCTATTCTCTGCCCAGCTTGACTGTCTATTTGCCTCATCACAAATGATTGCTGATATATTGTCAAGGGTAAAATTACCTACTTTGAAACCTTGCTAACTACCTCACTTACAAAAAAAAGATGAAGAAAAAGACCAGGTGGGGTTTTTGTTCCTCCAGGATTTTACTGGGTTAATGTCCTTCAACCCTAAATTGAGGCTAAGGCAAATTACATCACAAAAAGCTACATTAGAGTTATATTAACAATTTGAATTGAAGGTGCAATAGTCCCCTTTTATTGCATTCTGTAGGCACAAAGACTTTAAAAAACAAAAGTGTACTGCCTACAGTACTACATGGAGACCCATGAGCTATGTCAATACTAGTAGAAAAAAAAGCAGGACCACACAGCCCCATCTCAAAGACCATCCATGAACATCCAACACATTTACCTGATATGGCTGAGGCTCAAGCTCATCAGCACCCTGCCACGCGATGTCCGCGCACGGTTCGGAAGCAGCAGCGAGCTGTGGCTGCCCTCTTGCAGCTACAAGAACAAGGATGCATATTCCCCAGGAGAAGACAATTCAGCAGTATGGGAGCAGGTAATGATACATCACATCCCTCTGTGAGGAAGAGCTTGGTCCCGTGTGTCTCACTTCCTGAAACAGGCATAGCTGTTTAGTATTTTCATGATCAGCCCCAGACAATGTTTTAAAGGTTTCATCTACATTTCTTTGTCTTCCATCTGTCCTTTCTGCTTTGAATTGAGCCAGACCCTTACTTACACCACCGCATACTTACACTACTCTTGGCCTGTCAGGAAACTTATCTGAGTCTGACCACACTCAGATCAAGCACAACTCCTCAAGAGAACTGCACGACACAAATTAAATGTAAGGATTAAGATGAATAGGGGAGGATGTGATTAACACAATCAATTAACACAAATTCTCTTGTGTGGAGCAAGACCTACCACATCCATGGTAAATTCTCATTAAGTTACTCATTTTATCATAGATGAACATACAGATAACCCATCACAATCCATTTTTGTAGTAGATGCCCACAATGCAGACAAAAATAAAACCAGGCACAGCCACATTCAGACTGTGGCTACCTGCAGTGGCAGACAAAGGGGCTGGCTTGCCCTGTGATGGGGCCAGCAGCTGAGTTCAGGTACTCACATTTCCAGACTTGGAGATATCTGTCTGTGCAGGCTGAGCATCCTGCTTAAGCATGTTTGTGTGGACCCATGTGGGGAAAAAGGAGGATGAGGATAAAGAGACACATGGTCTAGTTTAAATATACATCAGTTCCAGCACGGCCAGTTGGGTCAGCAAAAATTGAGTGTGGAGCAGCCCCTGCCACAGCACAGGGCTTGGGCCAGTTCTCTGCCCCTGGGAACTGAGGGTGGCTGGCAGGGACACTTTGCTTCAGTATGTGTCTGCTATGGAGAGCACCAAGACAAACACTTTGCTAAGACAGCCACAGACCTTTTCTGGAAGCAAGGGAACATGGAAACAAGGGAATTTAGGAATGACTAGCAGCAGCCTCACACATAGAATCATAGAATCATTAGGGATTGGAAGGGACGTCCAAAGATCATCTAGTGCAATCCCCCTGCTACAGCAGAGTCACCCAGACCAAGTCATACAGTCAGTCAGGGTTAGAAGGGACCACAGGATCATCCAGTTCCAACTCCCCTGCCATGGGCAGGGACATCCCACCCTAGATCAGGCTGGCCAGCGCTTCATCCAGTCCGGCCTTAAACACCTCCACCACCTCCCTGGGCAACCCATTCCAGGCTCTCACCACTCTCACAGTGAAGAACTTCCTCCTCACATCCAATCCAAATCCACCCATCTCCAGCTTTCCTCCATTGTCCCTAGTCCTGTCACTACCTGACATCCTAAAAAGTCCCTCCCCAGCCTTTTTGTAGCCCCCTTCAGATACTGGAAGGCCACAATAAAGTCACATGTTCCTGCCTGACATCAGTCCTTGGCCCTTTGTGCTTCTCCATCGTCTTGTGCTCCATCCTTCCATCTGGATCGTTTTCTCCAAACCAGTTTTGCCATCACCCCTGCTCTGAATGCCAGTTCTGCCTCTCTCTTCTTAGTCCTGCCTGCCCTAGTGTCCTCACTTGGTCATTTTTCTGTCATCTCTCTTTCTGAAGGTCACGGTCCCGTTTCAGCATGCTGCTCTGGCACTGCCTGCAGTGGCCAGCAGTGTCTGTGTTTCTGCAGACATGGGCAGCAGCTGCATGGTGATGCATCTGGAGTGCTCAGCAGCCTGCATTAGACTAAATGCTTCCACAGCTGACAAAATGCACTTCCACTCTTTAATAAAACTAAAGTGAGAATTTTATCTCTCTCCTCATTTACTCTCACAAAAAGGTGCAGCGCCTTGCTGCAGGGCTTTTAAAATGATATGGTCATTACCTCATTAAATGTTTACTGTAATTGCAGGTTCCTGGGGAGCCTCCCCACACCCACCATCCAGCTGACCCCAATAAGCAAGGTCCCACTTGACTGAGAAAGGGTTGCTCCAGAGGTTGCCGGTGTAGGGCAGAAGTTAACAACTGGTACTGCACGAGCAGGATGAGGGCTTTAGGTCCAGTCAGCAGGGTCCCTTTACAAGGGCTGTTTGTGACGTGTGACAGTCCCTTCCCAGCCAGCTGCTTCCCATCTCACAAGATTTCAGCAATGTAAAATACAGGGATAATATTTACACTTAGTGCCAACTCCAGAGCTCTGCACAGGATTAGCCACTCCTGTCTCTGTCCTTACTAAAACCTGAACGCGTTGGGCAATGCCTCAGCAGATGTTCTAACAGAACAAATCTCTTCAACAGGATTACTGGGTGAAAAGCCAGGTTAATAGTCTTTCCTGAAAGTGTGCAGAGATATTAAATGGGGATGAGGTTGTTTTTCTTCCCCTGTGTTTTTTTTACTAAAGCTGTTTGGCATCTCTATTGGATGTGTGTGTGTGTTTGGCAATAGCCTGCTACGTGGTGTTTCTCTTCCAGCCACAGCTGCGTGTTTTCTAAGAAGCACAAATCAGAATGGCAGGTGAAATGACCAGACTTTTGTCAAAAAGGTATGCACCTCCAGAGTTTTAGGAGCGTGGTGAGTTAGCATGTATGTGGTGTGTTTTGGAGAGAGTCTGGAGGAATACGCTCCCTTCCACACATCTCATGCGTTGCTGCCCTCCTCTGCAGCAGAGCAAAAGCCTGTGTCTGCACCCAGGAGCAGGTTTCTCTCTTTCACTTCCTTTCGTTTCAAAATGCCAGTTTTTTTAGGTGCGTGTCCAAAACACTGACCTTTTACTCAGCTCAGAAAGGACAGTTCAGAGCACTGTTGTTCATGTTCTGTTTGTTTTGATTTGTGCTATTTTCCTCAAAATAAGCCAGCTTTGCTCTTATAGCAATTCCTGCTCATGAAAACAGCTCAAGATATTCTCCTCGATGGAGCCTCAATACCTGCCTTGTTCCTGTGATCCCTCAGTGCTTTAAGTGAAACAGATGCTGCGGGGTCAGACCAGCAAAACTTGTACTGTTCCTTGCAATTTTTGCTATCTAGAGTCTCCTTTTTTTCAAAAATGCCCTTCATCACCCACTCTCTGTGAGGGTTACAAAGGGCCACTGAGAAGAAAATGGTGTGCAACATCTGGAGGCTGCAAAATCTGCTCTGCCCAGCTTCCTGCCTGGGCTGGAGTCAGCTGTGCATCCTGCTGACTCAGCCCCACCATGCTTTCAGAGGAGTAAAATATGACTCCCCTGAAGTGCTAAAGTAAGTCTTCATCTATAATTAAAACTTACCATCTATGTCTAAATGAGTTCAAAATACTTTTTCCATAAAACATTATTCCTATAAAATTACTTTTTTTTCTTTTCAGGTGAAAGAATTGTAAACAAGGACAAAATTATCTGTCAGAACATTTCTTACACAAGACAGTGATTATATTCACTTTGTTTTCTTACCTGATCCTCCTGACTTCTGAGGAATGCCTTCTGGGCAGGTGCTGGCAGCAGCTCGCCCCTCCTGGGCTTTTACCAGCTGTGCACAGAACCCAAGGCCAGACTGCATCAGCACTGCACAGCTGCCCAGAGTGGGTGACCAAGGGCTGTGATCCTTGTGATTGCGTGAGAAAGCAGGAGACAAAAGCAGTGGCTTGCTGCTTTGTACGTGTGTGCTGGATTATTTATATCAAAGAGAAGGGCATGCAGCTTCAGAAAACACCAACACATGCCATCTCTGCTCCTTCAGAGCTCTCTCAGCCCGTTTCCTGGTTTTCTCTTCGGCACAGTCACGATTCTTCTAGAACTGCCAGGGGAAGGTAACAGCGGAGCGCAGTGGCAGTACTGCTACAGAGGCTGCGTGCAGCAGTGGTGCAGGAGCCACCAAAGACCAGACCTCGAGCTAAGAGAGATTTCTGGGGAGATTGCAAAGGGGCTGCTGGCCACCACACGAAGCGAGCAGAGTCTCCCTGGTGTGACTAGCTGGCTAGTCTTCCAGACATCTTTGTAAAAGTATTGACCTCCGGCAACACAAGTGATTTTCCTCTATCACAATTCCCATGTGATAAGCATCACATATGAGAAAAGTGTACACAATCATAAATGTATGTGAAAATCATATGTTCATTTTTTTAAAACATTCTTTATTTGTTTATATAAAAATCTGTGCAATCACATATCCAAAACAATGGGAAAGCTTTGATGATGGCATCATCAAATGTGTGCTAATGATTACAGGAGCAATCTCTGTCCTACTGGCATCACTTCAACACAGTCAGAAGAAATATCTCAACATGAGCATTTCCGGACGTGTCCAAGAATCTCTATTAGTACCATGGCCTTGGAGGAATTTAAAAAAAGAAAGCTCTCTTTTCTTTCAAGCATGACAAACTCTTTTATAATTGTTCTTCTTGCTTATTACTGACCCAAAACTCAGGCCAGATTAAAACATCAAGAGACAGGGCCATATGGCAAACATTTTTGGTCCTGCTAAGCATAAAATGGATGGCTGAGCTGATGAAAAAATGCTAGTGGCAGACCTTAATGCTGGAAAAAGCACTGGGCTTGTTTTCAGGGCTGAGAGCAGAGGGGAGCGCTACAGAATTGGGAGTGGGAAGCAAGTGCTGAGCCAGAACTTTCTCCTCCACTCTTTTAATGCAGAATTCTGACCACGGGTCTTGGAAAGTGGCTGTATGAAGGGAGAGGGCAGCTGAATGAAAGGGTTTGGGTCCCAGCTGTGCTGCAAAGAGCAGAATTGTAGGACAAAGTCTCCAGGTCCAGAAAGAAGACTGGTAAATTTTCAGGACACAGAAATCTATGTAACAGGTACTTTGGAGCTGACTAGTTTTAATCTCAGTTCCCTGAAGGCTGAAACCCCAGGCTCCTCCATCCAGAACTCCTTCTGTGCCCACCCAGGTGGGATCACCTCACCAAAGGAAGAATTACCTTGAGCAGCTTCAGCGCAGCTGCCAGTGCAGACATGGCTGGACAGTGCAGATTTGTTTCTCTCTCAACAGTGAGAGCCCTGAAGATTTTAAATGGTTAAACTCAATTTTTTCATCTGTTTAGATCATGGTCTGTTTCTCCATACTTTATGGTAATGATGAAGTGATTGGCCAGTAAGACAACCCTGCTCAGGGAAACTCTTCAAAACCAGGACTGTATTTGCCTGCGGCTTGGCTTGTAAAGATAAAATAATGGAATAATAAAACCTCCTCCTCCTCCACTGAGGACCTTTGTTTTGCTGAAGCCAAACAACTCGGCAGACTGTGGCAGTGCACAATTTACCCTTTCAGCATGTGAATCACAATCAGCTTTAATTACTTAAGTAATTCAGTCCCTGGGCCACCATTTACTGCGGGCAGCATTGCACGGTTTGTCATCCAACCCATGATTTCTAGCTGCGTTTGATCCTCTCCTATGCGTGCGGTGTTCCCCTGCGTGAAACTCCATATATCACGGCACTCCTTCCTGGGGTCACACCTTCTTGACGTCGTCCATATTGCAAACACACCAGCAGGACACTACAGTTTTCTCCAGAGTTCAGCTGGCTTCTCATGTTTCCCATGCCCAAAAGAACATTAAACATTCCTGCTTCGTCCCGTGTCTCTGCTTTACTGACTACACACCCTCGTTGTGCAGAGCAGTACTCCCTCTGTGCGTAGGTGAAGGTTTATCTACTCACCTAATGTAGGGTGGCTCATAAGCTAGTAACTCTGAGAGAGCAGCTGTAGTGGCAGTGAGAAACAGAAAGAATGAGTAGTAGTATGTCCTCCCCTCAACATGTGAGTGGGTTTGGCTGGAGGTGCAGACAGCGAGATGTGGTCAACAGGAAGGAAACAAGCTGGGATTGGCTCTGCAGTGACAGTAACTGGTAGGGCCAGTGGGGAAAGCCAGCCCGGAAAAAGAGAAGGAAGGCATCTCTGCAGTGTTCCCGTGCGCGTGGCTGGGCTGCAAGCTACCTCGCTTCAACTGCCCCAAGTTCTGGGAAATCACTCATGTGGCTTTTGCAGTCTTTGTTGTCGAATGGATCCTTTGTTGCTTCAGACACCGATCAGGTTACGCGTGGTATTGGGTGAAGAGGAAAATGTTGTTTGGAAGCAAAGGGGAGTATTGCAGAAAGAAAGGTTTCTGGAGGGAACATTAGAGCCAGATGTTCCACTCAAATCTATTTGTGGTCAGGGACTACGCAGAGAAACTAACTGCTATAAAGGGAAAAACCCAGAATTATAGCAGACTAGATACAAGGAAAAAGTTACACCAAGAGAAAAAAGAAGATTGAAGAGGGATGTATTAGCTGTCTTGCACAGACAGCTGTAATTACAGGTTACTGTCTACGCAGGAAAAGGCTTGGATCCTCCTCTTACCTTTTCCACAGATGTGCTGCTGGATGTTGACCAAACCACACAGACTTCACTTCAGTGCTGACCAAGGGCTTGAGGGCCACACTGAGGAGATTATTTTCCTCTCTCACTGTGCCTTAGTCATAAGGCCTGGATGCAGCCCAGAGGCAGGCAGTTCTTGGAAGGCTGGCAGGAGAAGGGCTGGCACAAGCTGTTGCATGGTCATTTCTTCAAGACACTGCACAGAGAGTGAGGAGGAAGGAGGCTGTCAGACCCTTCCCAGTCCAGCAGACTTTTCCCAGCTTGAGGATCTCCTTGTAAATGGAGACTGTGCTCTTTTGCTGACATTTTGAAGAGATATGAGGGAGGAATTGATGGATATGTTGAGGTCACACACGTGATATGGTGATGGAAGATGTGGAAAAGCATAAGAGTGAATACTTCAGTCATAAATTTCAATGACAGAAAAATGTAGTAGAGGAACAGCCATACTGTCACTACAGAGAAGAGCAAAGATTCACCCAGCTCTGTACCCTGAGCGTGATCAGAAGCAAATGCTCAAGCGAAGCAAATGAGGAATGGAGACACCAAGTGACCCTCCCCTGCCTCCCAGCTTCTAGTCCTCAGTGACATAGTGACGTCTGAGCTGGGAGTTCATCCTGAACATAATTTTGAACGGAAACTGATGGCCCTATCTTGTGCATATTTGCCCTATCAGCTTGTGAACCCATTTATTATTTTGTTCTCTATAATATCCTGTGGCCATGAGTTGCTCAACTTCACCATATGCTGGGTGATGAAGTGCTCCCTTTTTAAACGCCTAGCTGATTATTTCATCAGCCTGTATTCTTACACTGTCAGGAATTATAATTAATCTCTTTCCTCAACTATCCATTACCATTCCTGATATTATCAGGCTTCATCTCTTCCCCAAGCTGAAAATACCAAGCGTGTTTTGCCTTTCCTTACACAAAAAGCACTCCACTCACCAAGCCTGCTCCTTCTTGTTTCTGGACACTTTCAGCTCTTGTTCTGAGCTGCAGTAATGACTTCACCACATATCCAGGATGCAGATGCGTCGTGAATTTATGTTGAAGTGTAACTGGCTTTTTGCTTTTGTTCTCTATTCCTTTCCTAATAATTCCTAGTAATCTTTTTGACCACCATTGAGCGATGAACTGATTTTCAAAGGGACTAATCAGCAGTGACTCCCAGATCTCTTTCCTGAACGTTAGAGGCTAATTTAGAAATGGCCGTTCTGCATGCAGCTAGGGAGTTTTTTTCCCTCTTATGAATCACTTTGCATCTATTGACATTGAATTTCTTTTGTCATTCCATTACCCAATCACCAAGCATTGTGAAACCCTTCTCCAAAGGGGAAAATGAGAAAATTCATAGTGAAATCTGGCCAATTTCATGCTAAACATATTTGTAATTTCATAGGAAGCAGAGTCGATATGTGAAGAACACAAGTCAGCAAAAAATACACCTCTTGCTGCCAAAAAGTCATGGGAAGTTCATCTCACAGAGCATCTGATTTCTGGAGAAGAGAAAATCTTTTCTTCATTTGTATGTGGCTGAGAGAGTTCAATCTTTTTTTTCTAAACTTCAAGTCTGAAATATCTGCAGCTCAAGAAAGGCTGGATTTGGCACTCAGGCAGATAGCACCTTGTCTTTGTCTCAGGGGAACTAACAGCCAATAGAACTCAGAGAGTGCTGACATCTCGGTCAGGATAGCTATAGCCTAACAAGCCCATGTTAGGTCTGATAAGACCGAGCAGTGGCCTTCTGTGTTGTGCTAAGGCCCTGATGCAGGGTACAGCCAAGTGCTCTGCTGTTCGCCCCCCACCCCGTCCCTGTCCCCATCCCCGTCCCCTCACCGCAGGTGGCCGCACACTTCATCCCTCTGCCCTGAAAATACACTTTGCAAACTGTTTTCATTCATAGCTTTGGGTATGACTTTTGAGCCACCTCCAAGCAGCTAGCTGTGTCACCCAAGTAAGGGCATGCCCCACTTGCAGAAGAAGATAAGTGTTCTTTCTGTGCACCACTGAAAGGAGCAGGTTTAAGTGTGCCCAAGTGTCAGACATGACACTGTACATGGGTGCCTACACAAGCCATGAGGTAACCTGGTATGGATTTGCAAGCATAGATGCTACCTCTGAAAGAGGTGTGGCAGGACCTGAGAGATCAAAATATCACAGGTTTCACAGAATCACTGATCTTGAGGTATTGGAAGGGACCTTGAAAGATTATTCAGTCCAATCCCCCTGCCACAGCAGGATCACCTAGATCAAGTCACACAGGAAAATGGCCAGGCAGGTTTTAAACATCTCCAGAGAAGGACACACCACAACCTCACTGCTCCATCACCCTCATCCTGAAAAAGTTCCTTTTCATATTTATGCAGCTCCATCCTCCTGACACCCACCCTTTCCATATTTATAAACAGTAATGAGGTTATACCTCAAGCTCCTCTTCTCCAAGCTCAAGCAACCCATCTCCCTCAGCCTTCCCTCATCAGGGAGATGTTCCGCTCCCTTCATCATCTGTGTGGCTCTGTGCCAGACTCTCTCCAGCAGTTTTGTGTCCTTCTGGAACTGAGGGGCCCAGAACACTCCAGCTGTANTTTATGCAGCTCCATCCTCCTGACACCCACCCTTTCCATATTTATAAACAGTAATGAGGTTATACCTCAAGCTCCTCTTCTCCAAGCTCAAGCAACCCATCTCCCTCAGCCTTCCCTCATCAGGGAGATGTTCCGCTCCCTTCATCATCTGTGTGGCTCTGTGCCAGACTCTCTCCAGCAGTTTTGTGTCCTTCTGGAACTGAGGGGCCCAGAACACTCCAGCTGTAGTCTCACCAGGGCAGAATAGAGAGGGAGGAGAACCTCTCTTGATCTACTAACCATCCTCCTTGTGATCCACTCCAGAATGTCATCAGGGAGATGTTCCGCTCCCTTCATCATCTGTGTGGCTCTGTGCCAGACTCTCTCCAGCAGTTTTGTGTCCTTCTGGAACTGAGGGGCCCAGAACACTGCAGCTGTAGTCTCACCAGGGCAGAATAGAGAGGGAGGAGAACCTCTCTTGATCTACTAACCATCCTCCTTGTGATCCACTCCAGAATGTCTTTGGCCTTCTTGGCCACAAGGGCACATTGCTGGCTCATGGTCATCCTGCTGTCCACCAGGACCCCCAGGTCCCTTTCTCCTATGCTGCTCTCCAACCTATACTGGTTGTTCTCCTTCCACCTCTCACTCCTCACTCCCTTGACTCCAGTAACCAGGCTTATGCTTCAGCACACACTGTGTTCTACACACTTTAGATGTAAGTTTCACTGGACTGCGTTCAGCTACTTATTCAGGCTCTAGCTCTTCACAACCAGTTGCAAAAGCACTGATTTCAACACAAAGAGTAGCAGGCATACAGCTGGAAAGAGGAAAAAATGTGGATTAAATGCCACTTAATCTCATTTAATCACATTTCCTCTCCTCCTTGCCCAAAATAATAAGATTTAGAAAACAACTGAACCAAAAAGGAAAACTCTTAAGTAAGTTTCAAAGTCAAGCCCACGCCAACTAATATTATCTATTTCAGGACTTCCTGCCTCACTTATCTCCTTTTAATTAACCTATTTCTGACCTGGATTGTGTGCTTGCCTGGCAGACAGTCTCGTTTGCAATTGCTCTTGGTTAAATGAAAGAGTCTGTAGTAGTGTTCGTGGCCAGCTCTGTAGCTGCCTGTGCTCTGCAGCAAGGCTAAGAGCAGCAGGCAAGTGAGGACACGAAGCAGATGTGGAGCAGAAGCAATGTAGTGAGACACTAGGGGTTTCCTCAAAATGCTGCACACAAGAGTGGTTGATGGAACAAAGTGGCTGACCTGCTGCTTCTTATTTCTGCAGCTTAGATGTCTGGGCACGATCCTGCAGACAAAGGAAGCACAATCAGCAATTTCTGTCCATTCTATGATTCTACAGAGCGTACTTAAAACTGTCGCGTGTGCAGCGGCAAACAGGCCACTGCTGGGAGACAATAAACATTCCAAAACAGAGTCCATCCTGCTATTAAAAATCTGACAATAAATCCAACAACATTCTCAAACTCCAGACAACACATAGAGGTTCCAAATGTGTGTTATACAAAAGCCAGTAACCCCAAGGGGATGTAGTTCTAACTGCCAAAGGTTTTATCTGTCATTATTTTAGTAGCAGTCTGACACATCTCTGCACAGCAAAGAGACAGACACTAATCCATTCACCAAAAAACTCCTGTTCTCCAGAAAGTGCAGAGGCTCTGGCTAGGACAAAGCTGAGCTTGAACAACTCTGGCAGTACATAACAACAGGAACATTACATAAGAAGAAGAGTTGAAGGAAGGAAGGAGTCCTGTGCAAGAAAACAAACCAAGAATGAGTAGGATAAAACACCTTTATGGAGGCAAGTGAAAAACTTGCTGGTAATTACAGAAAATGCTGTGAGTAGGTACTTCCACAGATTCCACAGTCCTTTCCTTTTCTCCTGAACATGTCAAAGATATGCTGAAGTGGGCATAAACTAACGTGGATGCACAAAACCAAGCTATATGCTGCTGGGGAGGGGGAGAGGCTGCTGTAGCACCACGTCCCACGCTGCAGCGAGGCTGAGTATGACTTCCTCACACTTTCTCTTCTTGTTCAGGACAGTCACACTTCGCAAGAATCTTTATACTCTGGCAGGCAAGGTGTGCCTTCAGTGAGGTGAACAGGCTGGGCTTGAACACAGACAGCACAGCTCTCATCTCTAACATGGCAGTCACAAATGAAGTCACAAAGTTAGAACCCTTAAATGGAAAGTGCATAACTCTGGCAACAGATTATGACTATGTGCCAGCTCGCGATACCAGCCAGCGACACAGGGGTTTATATTCTTCTCAGATCTGAATGATAACTACTACAAGTTCTCAAAAGTAGAGGAGCATTATCCAGCATCACTAAAGACCATTTAATTGGCTGCTTCCCTCCAGCACTAGTCAAGGAAGAAGGATTTGCTTCTCAAAATACTCTTCTGTTCTTCACTCTTTTAGGAAGGATTTTCTGTCTTTGCCTGACCCAGGCCAGCCCCTGCCTCAGCTGGTCAAAATATCCACGGGAACTAAAAAAGTGTTGTGAAATAGAGCTTGAAAAATACTGGGAGTATTAGAACAAAATGCTGTTGTTTGGATGCTGCTTAATAAATCTTTCATTTCATAAATACCTGTGTGTTCTGTCTGGCATGAAGACAGGCCATCCTCTGAAAAAGACTTTCTACCTAAACACTTTTAACCTTGCTTTTTCTAAAGCAGAAAAAGGTTAAAACCATCACACACTCCCAAAAGGAAGACCAACAAAATTCCCCTTTTACCCTAAACAAAGCCTCTGAGTCTCACAAATGAAGGGGTAACAACACCCTTTTTTGGCTCAGCATTAGACAAATATTTTTCCATCCTTTTAGTCCAATTGCCATCCACCCCCTCTCTCTTTTGCAGCACAAATTCAGAGCAAGAGTACCCCTGTCTTCCCAGACAATGCTGTATTCTTTCCTAAGAAGAATTACTTTTGAAGCTGAGATGTCTTGAGCATGAAACCTATGAATAGATACTGAGGAGGTGACTTGGGACAGCTGTGAGCTGTATAAAGGGTGATTTCCTTACTCAATGAGAGCAGCAAAATTTATTTCTATGCAAAGACTCATAGCCATGTATCCAGATGTCTGTAATTTTCCAGAAGAGGAACTAGCAAACCTCCCTCAGCAGGGAAGGACTTTTCCTTGGGGAACTTTAGAGCAGCCCATTCTGGGGGTGTCGGTCTGCAGAGCTGATAGAGAAGGGCAAAGACAGGAATGTAGCTCTGGTCTCCCAACCCAAAGGTCCAGTTTCCTGTGTCAAATACCTGGAAGCCACATGGGCTGGAAGGCTCAAGAAAATGGCAAGAAGGTGTTATGAGCTTCCTCCAAGCTCATCTGTAGGCTGACAGTGGTCAGACATTGTTTCTGCCTGACTGCCTGGGGATGATGGGGCCCTTGCTCACACTCATGGCTGACAAAAGCCACAGCACAAATCTGCTATAGCAAACACCGCCAGAGTTAGACATCTTAATAGATGCCAAAGGTGAGAAGTGCATCCAGCTGTAATTACCTTCCCACAACAGCAGAAGAGGTGCTGTAGGTCAAGGTTTGGAGACACTCATAGAAAGCAGAAGCAAAATACTATTGCACTGCAGTGGCTGTACCTGTTCCACTGAGTTGTCATAAATCTATCTGGGCATCCACACAGAAAAGAAAATGCCCAAATTACCTTATTGCCAACAGCAAAAGCAGTTTTAATTTATGTGTGTAAAGATCTTCTGCTTAGCTAAGAGGACTCGGGGTTAAAAGGCTGATTGATGCTTAGTGCAGCGCTTCACCTGCCTTCCCAAACGTGCGCACGTTGAACTAAACGAAGCACTGACGTCCTGCATTTGACATATAGCAGCACTGGATAAAGCAATCCACTGCGAGAAGTGTTTCCAAGTAGTAAGAAAGCTGAGGCAATGGAGAAGAGACTATCAAGGTTTCACAAGCAAAAGACTGAGCTTTCTGAACACCACCTTGCACGTGTTGTTTGGACCTATCTGCACTAAATTACACCACTGCGTGTTTGCAGCTGTTGTCACTGCCGAGGAATTGCAGGGAGGGCCACTGGGATGGTTTCTGCACCTTCTCCCACTGCAAAGGATTTCACATTGACTGCAAAAAGATGTGGCAAGAGACTGGAAAGGTGACAGTGAAAAAGCAGAGAGAGCTGAAATTCGTGCTCCGTCAAGAAGCGTGACACGGGGCTGACGGAAGCTGCCTGTCATAACTACAGTTTCCTGAGAACACACAGAGCAGCCGACTCAGAGCAGAGCAGGAGCGAGCGCGTTAAAAAGCAAGACCAGCTTGTGAGATACAGCCAGAGCAGCACGGAGTACTGTGGCACAGTCTGGGAAATAGGCTCATTACCTAATGCATATGTTTAGAAACTCTTGCCGAGGGAGATT
Organism: Rhinopomastus cyanomelas; assembly: GCA_013400115.1. Lineage (NCBI taxonomy): Eukaryota > Metazoa > Chordata > Aves > Bucerotiformes > Rhinopomastidae > Rhinopomastus > Rhinopomastus cyanomelas. The sequence goes on along the minus strand of VXBP01008371.1, from coordinate 550,866 downwards.
TTCTGATGGTAGGTACAGTTTGTTCCTCTTTCTCATTTAGCTAAGTGGTGTTTTCACTGATTAAGGAGAAACATAAGCCAGTTAGAGCAAGACTGTGACACATCTTGGCTAATGTCTAGGCTTGAAACGGGAGGCTGAAACCATGTTATCAGACCTGTGAGTTCTTTCTGGGGTGTCCTGTGGGATGGAGTCAGGCTGCCCACTGAGGAGGACCTGAAACTGCAGGCAGCTCAAGATGTATTTTTCACGCATTCATGCAGCATGTCTTGCACTTCTGTCACAATATATTTGTGTCTAAAACCTTAAAACCTGGGAGAGTTGATTTACAAATGTGTGACAGCAAGGCATGGAGGGAAAGATGGAGATTGTTGAAGGAAGGCTGCTCCTTGGGTGGGCTGTGCTCTAGGAAGTCATAGGATCATAAGATCATAGGATGTCAGGGGTTGAAAGGGACCCAAGAGATCATCAAGTCCAACCTCCCTGCCGGAGCAGGACAAAACTATCTAACACAGATCACAGAGGAACACATCCAGTCCAACCCCCCCTGCCACCGCAGGAGCCCCTAAATCCAGTCACAGCATCACAGAACATCAGGGATGGGAAGGAACCTCAAAAGACCATCCAGTCCCATCCCCCTGTCACAGCAAGAGCCCCTAGATCCAGTCACACAGGAACACTCCAGAAGAGTTATAAACATCTCCATAGAGGGAGACTCCAAAACCTTCCTGGAAAGCCCCTTCCAGGGCTCCATCACCTCCACTGTGAAGAAGGTCCTTCTCAGATTGATGGGGCTTTACCTTCACTCTGAAGTGTCACCAGCAGTGAGCGACCCAACCCACCAGGTTTCACTTCTCCTGTGTTTTCCTTCCTTTTAGTCTCACTCTGCTGCTTAACACTCATGTGGTTTGATGGGTTAGACCCATGGATCCATCCATGATGGAGCGACGTGCCACAGCCTTTTGCCTTTTGTTATGCCTTTTGCCTACTGTCATGAACAGGCTTAAGAAAAAGCCAAGTTACTAATGATTTTCCTCCAGTGACACCATCTATTAATGTCCTGCTAGTAAGCACTGTCGCCAGTGCATTATGGTAGAGTCAACCATGCTCTGGCTACTCCTCTGCACAGCTCTTCCCTATTACCATCTCCTCGGTGGAATCTTCAACAGACCACAGAGTCCTCAGAAGGAAAAAAGTCTGGTAAATGCAGCCTAAGTGAATGGATAAGGCACCAGTTTCCCAGTTTACTGTGGCATTTGTCTTTCAAGTCTCTCACAAGGCCTCGTGATTCCACAGTCTAAGGTTTAGAGCTACAGATTGAGTCAGAGATGCTCTTGATAGAAATTTTCTTCCGTTCTTTTATCTAAGCATCTTTTAATTCCCAGAGAAGATTTCAGTGCCCTGCAGCAAGTTCCACCATTTAGCTAGGTTTTGGGTAGAGAAATAGCTCCTGGGCTTTTCTGAACCTGCCAAATGATGCTTTTCATTTGTTTTCTGCCTCGAGATTTTGCACTGGAGGAAGAGTCTCTTCTGGGCAACCCTGAACAGTCCCTGCTCACCCTCTCCATACTGCTCACAAATCCCCACTGTGTCGTAATTCCCACTCAGTCCTCTCCCTCCAGACTGAAGAGTTCCCCTCAGCTCTGAAGCAGGACAGCCACACCACACAGCTCTAACAGGCACAGAGGAACAGGGTTTGCCAGTCCAGGCACAATGTGATGCAGTTTGCACACCTAATGTACAAATGGAGCTAACGCCGGCACTGTTTTGCAGAACATTATGTTGTCAGAAGACTTCAGTGGGTTGTCACTTGGCATGTCCTTGGCCCAGAGCTGCATGTTCCAATGGAAAGTGAGAGTGGCGGTGGCTTTCCAACCATCCCCTTGCACAACCTGAGCCTTTCTCACGCATGTTTGTTTTGACTGCTCCAAAGTTTCCTCTCCCTTTAATAGATGGCAAATACATCAACCAGCACAAACAGGGCACACATATGATCGAACGGAGGGACAAAACAGATGGCACATGAGTCACTCTCATTTGCGAAGTCAGTGATGGGAACACACTCCTGCTTCAGCATTGCGCTCGACTCTTTCTGCAAAAGACAACTGAAGAGCTCCGCTTGTCACCGACTCCCTGCAGCTTTCCAGATGAGAAGGGGTTTGCCACCCAAAACCTTTCCTCATACATCGGAAGTGACCAGGAAGGGGGCCTGGGGACTGCGGCAAGCCCCTCGTACAAGAGCTGTCTAGCAGTAGTTGGGCCGGGGCTGAATGATGGCGCCAAGGCAGTGCTTGCGGTGCTTCCCCAAGGCCACAGGCTCTCTGCAGCACTTCTCTGTATTCAGCTTCCATGTTGGATTTTCCACCTGCTTTGCTATTTGCTTTTAATTCCCCGTGCCTCGCAGCACTAGGCTTGTTCTCTGTTTTCTCTTCTCCTTTTCTTTTTCCCCTCACATAATCCTTCTTTGGGTAACGGATTTTACACACTAGCTGACATCACTGAAATCTCATGAATGACACACACAGGAGTGGGAGACATTATGCTCTTGCAGGAAAGACCCTGGCCTATTGAAAACAACGATTCTTTGCACCACATAAATTGGATTTCTGCCACAAACATTATTAGAAGGAAAAGTCAGTGAGCAGAATTACTGTGCTGCTGAGTGCTCATTGTGTTAGAACAGAAATAGCCACGATATCAGAGAGCCAGCACCTGGAAACCACATTAGATGTCTGGGTGAGAAGGCAGGACCAGGCTGCAGACACATTTGCACGTGATTGCCTTCACATACTGCAAGAGATTTCCTTGAAACCCGGCGAGTGTAGCGCTGATGGTCTGTGCTCAGGTCTGCAGACGACAGCCTTGGCTCGCAGGAACAGGCACAAAGTAGTTACTCTGCGAGCAAGTTCAGTTAATTTTCTCTCGAATTCAGGAGGGGGGAACTGTCGGAACAAACTGCATATAATCGATTACTCTATTAGTATCTGTTTCCAATTGAACCGTCTAAATTTAGAATTCTTTAGACAGCAACATTTCACATCATACGTAAAAAAGAGTCTGTTTTCCAAAAAATAAGACAGATTTAACCACAGAACTACCTGAAAATTAAAACTGGTGTTTCGAAGACAAATTGTTATAACTGTAAATCAGAATCTTTCACACATTTAAAAGAAAAAGAAGACATTTAATATGGAACCAGACACAACCAAAATGCACACACATGGAGAGACTTTCTCATTGTTTCCTTTCAGCACTGATGCTGTAAAATTAATAATATCAGCATTGTTCCCATTTCCTTTTCATTCTCCTTTTTATCACCTTCAATAATTTTGAAATTTCCCCCGATTTGAAACTGACACATGGAACAATCTCTCCTTTTTGGTCACTCTTCAAGCACTAGAAATGTTTCTCAAAGTTTCAATAGCAACTAGCAGTAGAAACGCATGAAAATGCAAAAGAAATGTGCTTGTGTGGGCAGAGATGCCTGTTCAGCTTCCATTTTACTGTCCCCAGTTGCAAAGAAATGTTCGACACTGTCAATATGCAAAAGCAACTGGACATCAGTGCCCTAAAATTTACCAAAATTACTATGTAGTGTCTGCTAGAACAAATCCTGAACCCATGAAAAAATCCTGACCATGGCAAGTGCTGGTTATTTGCATCGAAGCCCCAGCAGTAATAAGCATCAGCAGGAGCAGAAATGTTCTAATGAGTAAAGCTCCCATAAACCCCACGCTATGTTTTTACAGTGTCTCCTACTGATGGAAGAGATCTAGTAAGAAGAAATACATTTTTTAAGCGGTCACTTGGTCTGTGTTCTCTCATCTTCAGTCTTCTAACATGTGGGACTTTACAGAGATCTGATTGTCACACAGAATCTTCCTCCAGCACGTTTCTCGGCACAAGCGATGTAGTACTCACTAACCACACCGAAAGACACATACACATGGAAATCACACACAGAGATGTCACAGACCAACAGAGAGAACAGAAGATACAAAAATTCCTGAAATTGAGACAAATTGTATAAGTGAAACTCATAAATGCATGAAAAGGTTTAAGACAAAACTCTTGTAATGACTAGTGATGCAATCCAGCCTGACACTAGGGCAGGGGGTCTGAGCTTTGTCTGTGTGACCCTCCTGTGCACGCTAACGCGGCACGTGGTTTCTGCTGCGGTGGCAGTGCTCTCCACTGTGAGCAGAACGGATTCACAGCTGCTCGGGCTTGAGCTGGTGCCAGGTCACAGGTCAGTTGCCAGAATCTTTGTAAGGACTGTACGGCAAACTTACTCTCCTGTGCTGATGCAGCCCATCACTTCTTTGCTCCCTTCTGCTGCTGGTCAAACTGAGAGAGGGGACAGCAGTAGATGTCCTGCAATCCCTGTCAAAGAAGGACGTGCATGATTCAGGTACTGAAGTAGAAGCAAAATCACTTTCTCAGCTTCCACATAGAGATAATTTCCATGGAGAGTCACAACATGACAGGACCGTTTGGTTAGCACTGTAGAGCAGAGCATTCTTCAGGGTCACTCACATCCTTGAATCTCCTTGGCAAACCTGCACAGGTGTTGGCCACCTAACAGGCACTGAACCAGCCTGGATCACTGGCCATCTGTCCTCCTCATCCTAGTCACTAACTGCCCACTCCGAATGGGAATAAGTGAGATGAGGCCAACTGAAGAAGAGGACACCAGGTTCCAGGAAGGATGTAGTGTCAGGTGGGCATCCATATTGCACAAGCATGCAGAGGGGAAGTGATCCACAGCAAAGCACATAAAGGAAATCCAGGTGTCTTCCACACCTCTCATGCCACACAACCTGTGTGGCAAGATGTGGCCAAGATCCTGTGTCTTCTGTCTATACTTCTAGGGGCTGTACTGATATCAAGCCACAGACTGCTGAGGCCCCAGAGGAAGTTAAGACAAGAGAGGAGTTTGCCCTGGTGGTTGATGAGGAATGGGTTAAGGATAAGTTGAGCAAACCGGATGTACATAATTCCATGGGCCTTGATGTGCTAAGGGAGATGGCGGAAGGAGGACCCAGGTAACCATAGACCTGTCAGCCTCACCTCCATCTCAGGAAAGGTGATGGAACAATATATTCTTGACACTGTTTTTAGGCACATCAAGGAGAAGAGGGTTATTAGGGACAGTCAGCATGGCTTCACCAAAAGGAAGTCATGTTTGACCAGCCTGATAGCCTTTTATGAGGACATCATCTGGTGGACAGATGATGGTAGACTGGTGGATGTGGGCTATCTTGACTTTAGTAAAGCATTTGACACAGTTTCCCACAGCATCCTTACAGCCAAACTGAGGGAGTGTGGTCTGAACGATTGGGTAGTGAGGAGGATCGTGAACTGGCTGCAAGATAGAAGCCATCGAGTAGTGGTCAATGGGACAGAGTCTAGTTGGAGGCCTGTATCTGGTGGAGTCCCCCAAGGTTCTGCACTGGGACCAGTCCTATTCATTAATGACTTGGATGAGGGATTAGAGAGCACTGTCAGCAAGTTTGCTGATGACACAAAGTTGGGAGGAGTGGCTGACACCCCTGCAGGCTGTGCTGCCATTCAACGGGACATGGACAGGTTGGAGAAGTGGGCAGAGAGAAATTTCATTAACTATGACAAGGGTAAGTGTAGAGTCTTGCCTCTGGGCAAGAACAACCCCAGGTACGACTGTGGGTAGGGGATTGACCTATTGGAGAGCAGCATAAGAGACAGGGACCTGGGGGTCATGGTCAACAGAGGGATGAGCATGAGCCAGCAGTGTGCTCTTGTGGCCAAGAGGGCCAACAGCATCGTGGGGTGGATCAGAAGAGGGGTGGTTAGTAGATCAAGAGAAATACTTCTCCACCTCTGCTCTGCCCTGGTAAGACCACATCTAGAATATTGTGTCTAGTTCTGGGCCCCTCAGTTCAAGAAGGATACAGAACTGCTGGAGAGAGTCCAGCGCAGAGCCACAAAGATGATTAAGGGAGTGGAGCATCTCCCTTATGAGGAAAGGCCGAGGGAGCTGGGTCTCCTTAGATTGGAAAAAAGGAGCCTGCGGGGTGACCTCATTACTGTTCATAAATATGGAAAGGGTGGGTGTCAGGGGGATGGAGCCAGGCTCTGCTCGGTGTCATCTAACGATCGGACAAGGGGCAATGGTTGTAAGCTGGAATAGAGGAGGTTCCACATCAATCTGAGAAGGAACTTCTTCACAGTGAGGGTGACGGAGCACTGGAACAAGCTGCCCAGGGACGTGATGGAGTCTCCTTCTCTAGAGACATTTAAAACCTGCCTGGATATCACAGAATCATAGAACATATGGGATTGAAACAAACCTTGAAAGATCATCCAGTCCAATCCGCCTGCCAGACCATGATCACCTAGACAAAGTCTCACAGGAACATATCCAGCAGGTTTTAAACTTCTCCAGAAAGGGAGACTCCAGAACCTCCCTGGGCTGCCCCTTCCAGTGCAGGTGATCCTGCTCTGTCAGATGGATAGGACTAGATGATCGTTCAAGGTCCCTTCCAATCCCTGATGTTCTGTGATTCTGAAGAGCTCCTGATAAGTCCATGTGTTTGTTTTACTCCTAGTGCTGTTTCAGATTTCCTGGAAGAAGTTGAAGGTTATGGACATCACCCTGCTTTTCTGAAGAAGTCCTCTCTTGGAAGTTTCATGTGTCCTAATGGCTGTACACAATTCCCTGATGACCCACAGAAGTTATGTCAGAGAGGAACGAAGTCCCAATAAATTTCAGATGCAAAAAATTACATATGTTATTCCAAAAATGCCTCTCACTTATAGGTTAATGCAGCATTCAATTTCCATACCCAATGTTTTAGCTTTACAATTTACATTCACTACATGGTTAAGATCAATGTGAACGAGTTTAACTGTATAAATCATCTGTTATTATCAGGGTTTACTTAGCTATATTTCAGTTATACAACATAGTGCAATGTGGAACAGGCTGAAGGATCCCTGAACTTAGGGCAAGACTCTTACTGATTCTAACCACCTGGCAAAAGCAATTTCCTTGAGTGCAGAACATGTACCCCACAAATTGTTATAAACTAATAAAAATGTAAGGGAATACAATGAAATATGGTAACAAACTCAAGCTGGTGAATGAACAGTATGGCCAACAGCTCCCCAGAACGGCTCCTTGATTAGTCAACACTGATGCAGGAATGCTTCATATGGATAATTTATGGTTCACATAAAGAACACATTATTCTAACACTTTCCTGTTCATTCAGAGATAATAAAAGACATACTCCAAATCAATATTTATTGTTTTCGTTTTTCTTCCTCCCTGCTGTTAAACCTGACAACCTTCTCCACCCCGTTTATGGCCTGCCATTGCTAACTGAACCCCTTCACAACCTCTACTGTAAGTATCTGTAAGAGATCTATATATCATGATAGCAATAAACCAATCCCTCCAGACACATTGAACCACAGTGGAGTATTGTCAAGCTCTGAAGACAAGTTTCTCCCTGAGGAGCTCAACTACTGAACCTTAATTTCCTGCAGTTCAATGTCCCACAGTTCTTCTTCCACACCAAACAAACCCTCCCTGCTTTCACTGTCATAAGTTCAACACACATTCCTTAAGTTCTTTCATAGCATCCTCCATGTCCCTGAACATTTTGCTTTGTAATGCCTCCAGCTGCCTTCACGTCGCCAAGGCTTTCTGGTGAGTCCTCTTGTTTCTCCTTCATGCCCATGCTGCCTCTTTCTGTCTTCTCACTGGTACAAAAGACAACAACTGTTGGAACTAGGAATATGCACTTTGGAGACCTGGTCTGCTGGAAGGTACCTGATACCTGTCCAACTGTCAAAACCAACACAGAGCACAAAGTTGTCTAGACAAGTCATTTAGAAAATATCTGTCCTTTTCCCACCTGCCAGGATTTTTTCAAAACTTAATAAAAAAATTAGGATTGATGGAAAACTGCCCCATCTTGAATTCGGTTTGAGGCATCTGAGAGTATCACAGGTTGCTAGAAGACCAGTAAACAGGCAGCATTAATGCCTCACCTGCTTCTCTCAACACCACAAAGCTAACCACTTGCCAGCCCACTTCATACTCTATTTTTCAGGGTCAGTCATCTGAGCACTCAGTGTGAGCTTCACTAGACTGACCAAACTCTTCTGGAGGTGCTTTGCCAGGCACCAATCAATTTTGCTGTCTAGTGTTAACTTCACGTTAAGAAGACCTGTTGCTCATCGTTGACAAAGTTGCCAGCACAAACACACGTTTTGCTTTCTCTGAGGTGGAGTGCTTCTTTCACTATCACAGTATTCATACAATTACCGTGTTCCTAAAGGAGGAAAGGAACACAAAAAATTGCTTGGACGATAGGGAAAGCCGACTAATTGCACAGAGAAAAATTGAATGAGGTATAACAAGGGCAAGCGTAGAGTCTTGCATGTGGGCAAGAACAACCCTAGGTACCAGTATAGGCTGGGGACTGACCTGTTGGAGAGTAGTGTAGGAGAGAGGGACCTGGGGGTCCTGGAGGACAGCAGGATGACCATGAGCCAGCAATGTGCTCTTGTGGCGAAGAAGGCCAACAGCATCCTGGGGTAGATCACAAGGGGGGTGGTTAGCAGATCAAGAGAGGTTGTTCTCCCCCTCTACTCTGCCCTGGTGAGACCACACCTGGAGTATTGTGTCCAGTTCCGGGCCCCTCATTTCAAGAGGGATGTGGAGCTGCTGGAGAAGGTCCAGCATAGGGCAACAAAGATGGTGAAGGAGGTGGAGAACCTCCCTTATGACGAGAGGTTGAGGGAGCTGGGTCTCTTTAGCTTGGAGAAGAGGAGACTGAGGGGTGACCTCATTAATGTCTACAAATATTTGAGGGGTGGGTGTCAGGACGATGGCACTGGGCTGTTCTCGGTGTCATGTAGTGATAGGACGAGGGGCAGTGGTTGTAAGCTGGAACATAGGAGGTTCCACATCAATCTGAGAAGGAACTTCTTCCCAGTGAGGGTGACAGCACTGGAACAGGTTGCCCAGGGAGATTGTGGAGTCTCCCTCACTGGAGATATTCAAGACCCGACTGGATGTGTTCCTGTGTGATTTGATCTAGGTGATCCTGCTGTTGCAGGCAGATTGGACTAGATGATCTTTTGAGGTCCCTTCCAATCCGCAATGATTCTATGATTCCATGATTCTAAGGCTGCAGGATACACATTTCTATGTGGAGCTCTTGCAAGCAAAGTTTAGCTGCCTGGATCCTAGCGGTTTATAGTCTTTCAGCAAATATTGAGCTAGTATCATGAGTCACGTTGCTAGTCATTCTCCCAAGCAGCACTGTGTTCCCACCACTGTGTTTCAGATATGTGCAACAGAATGTTACTGTTTGATCCAAAACATGCTTTATGACTTGTTTCCTTCGCTGTGCTAGCAGAGGTTTTGGCAAGCCTACCTCCTTTTCAAAGGTTATCAGAAGAAAAGGGTTGGATTCTAATGCCATTGACTTGTAGGAAACTGAGTGTGTGGGAAAAATACATTTTATGTCCCTCTGAAAGCAAATAGATGTCCCCTGTGGGCAGACTCTGGCTCAATCTTTTCTTGAGAGACCAACATTTCACCTTTGAGTCTTGGCTTTCACCAGCAACAAGAAAGAACATGTCCTTAAAGCCACTTTGACATCAATTCATCATCTTGCTCACCCAAGACTATCATTCATAAGCTAAGGTCATGTTCAAGGCTGTCTGTCACTCAGCTGGCAGACAGGTCATACGTAGGAACTGAAGGATTCACGGGTCACCTCAGCACTCAGCAACAACAGAACTGTAGTGGGAAGCAACGTGCTGCGCCCATGATGTGGAAGAGCACAGAGCTGATACTTACTGTCCTGCACAAATCTCTCTGCTTACACCCCTGATGGGCAAACCTCCTTCACAGTACACAACAGCACTGGCAACCTACAGCACGAGAGACTCCGTGGTGCTTAAAACAGTAGCCCTTCTGTGGCCAGAATGGACTGCCCACTTCTGTGAGAGCTCTTAGTGTACCAGCTTCCTGACTCTGAGTAGAGGTTCAGACTCTGTGGATGTTGAAAGCTTCTCATAACTAGTAGGAGACATGGTGTCAGTAGTTGATGAGATAACTGTTGGGCTAAGATTAAGAAGAAAAACAGGGGAAATGGCTGAAGCCGTGGCTCACACACAGTGGTAGATCTATTTCACCCAGACAAAGTCGCACGACTACCCCTACAACAGCACAGCTCTGTGTGGTCATAGGGGAGAAAGACCAGGGCAACTGGTTTAAATTTTTTAAAAAAGCAGTTCAGATTAACAGACATAATTTTGTTGGCAGTGAGACAGAGGGACAGGAGAGAGGAGGGACAAAGTGGGGAGGAGACTGGGTGGAAGCTAGTTAGATGGCATCACACTCAGGTGAGGGTTAGCGGGCAGCGAAGTGTAAATCCTATCCTTGAGTCATTTGGCATTCCCTAGATCTCACCAGAAGAGGATCTGGATTTCATAGGCACATGGGATTGATTTTTAAAATGTCAACCAGCATCCGTGTCCCTACATTACTGTCATCTAATTTCGGCTTTTGGCCCGGGGGTGCACAGTGTGTGTGCAAAATGACAGATGAAGGCAGAAGCAAGGCTGGCTCTGGCCAGAGCTTGCATCTTCTGTGGATTTCCTCAACAAACATCGCTGTTTTCCTGATGGGTCCTTAGACAACTGCAGTTCATTTCACACTTTGAATGTATGGCAGATGTTTGACTAGATTCTGTGCAAGCAACAAATACATGTGTTCATCTGGCACTTATTCTTCATTCAGAAAATATCCCTACATCACCAAGAGAGAAAGAGGGAAAGGAAGAATCTGCACTTCCCTGGACACTCCACAACACATTCGAACCGTCAGCCTGTTCTGCTCTAAGAAGACTTCTTCAGAATTTCAGTTCTTGAAGATCCTATTAATTTCCTTCTTTAATTTTAAATTAAAAAAATGCCAGTCTCACTGTCTGCAAGAACAAAATGTGAGAGAACACATATTGTGCAGACACATATTGTACAGTTCTGTCAACATCTGTTGCTATAATTACAGAGAGCAGCGTTTGAAGCCGCAATAAAAAATACAATGAAATGATTAAAATACCACTTTTCACTGTTTTCATTCTGACAGGCAGTGTAATGTAACACACCTGAAGGCAGCTCCTTGCCTTTCAGTGGAGCAGCTTTGGCATTCTGAGCTTCAGCAACACTCATCTTCAGACTTCTACTCTCCTTTATTTTTATGTGTTTTAGAAGTCGATTAAATTCCTGCCTTTTTCCTGATAAAACAGCACTGCCTCCAAGCCAGGTGGTGCGTGTTGCCTGTGCATGCCAGGAGGCACTTACACCAGAGTTTAGGAGTAGCAGCATTTTTTTGGCTATTGGGTTTATAGCTTGGTGAGGTTTGTCAGAATGAAGCAACAGCAATAATATTCACAAATATAAGGTGTGAAAAGGCTTGGAGGCACTTCCTTTAGACCAGCTATGGGCATTTGCCTACCGTGGGATCACAGTGCCATCTTTGCTGCTCTAACGTTGATTGCCACTTGCAATCTTACACAGCCATGCCTAGAAAACAAAACTGCAGACTGAATGTCTTCTTCAGCCCATAACCTGAGATTAACTGGTGTTCAGCTGTTGTCTATGGACTACATTGTCCCATTGGTCTGAATGACAGATTGCAAATGTAAACACAAAACTCTTTGCCCTGGGGAACTTACATTCTGCCAGATGAGCTGTTTCACAAATGGTGAAATAATACAAACAAGGTAGTTTTTCTCGCAGTTCTTCCTCTTTAGCAATAAAACATCATGAGGAACTTGGTAAATTATTATCACTACTGGGCAAATACCTAATGAAAGCGTCTGAGAAATGGCTATCATTTTAAAAAATCTGGTAATTAAAGGCCATTATTAGCTCAGAAAGGTGAATCTGGCAGAGTCAGCCAGCTGTGTCTGTATTTCAGATGACTCATTTCAGACTCCATACGTTTCATATGCAATGTTCTTAGTTTCCAAGAGATAACAGACTCTTCACTGAAAATATAATCAGTCTTCCACCTGGGAGTTCTAAACGGGCTGATACACACTTTGTGCCTTGAGTATGTCAGCCAGTGTGCACTATCAACAAGAAGCAAGGGCAATTTTCCAATGACTGAGAGTTAGGGAGACTGAACGTCATTTTTTCCGAGTGTTTTACAACTCAACCCCACTGCTCTATAAATCCCTGATAAATAATACTTTCACCTTCCATTTACCAAAATGTTCTTAACTTCAAATTGCAAAATTAAATGAAGAAATACTATTCTATCATGAATTTCATGCTCTGTTCATCGTGTTACTCATCAATAAAAACGAATGTAACATCAGGATTCAACCCATAGCTACACTATTGTATAATTTCATTTCTCTCTGTGAGGCACCATTTCAGCTGGAAATAGGGTATACGGATAGAGTTTATATTTAATACATATTTCTAGATACAACCACAGTTTCAATCAGCTAATTATTTTAGTGGTGCAGTTACTGTTTAGAAGTATAAATCAGAGGAAGCTATGTTTTCATACTACTGGTGCCTACATGTCTATCACCGTTACAGGCTCCACATCTATCTCATGTTGCCACTTCTATATAATGTGGACATATTTACAATCAGTGATAATAAAAATGTCTACCAATAACACAAACAACAAGCTCCAACAACTAAAATACCCATCAAAACTTTAAAACAGGCCCCCCACAAACAATGGCTAAAGAACATGTATTCAGGTCCCCTTCAAAGCTGAGTAAATCCAGGTTCTTTGATGACAGAAAGAACAGTCATGAACTAAGGTGAGAAACTTCAGCCATTGTCCCTGTCTGATATGACAAACAATGGAGTGTTTTGATGGCAAGTTTGTCGGTAGATTTCATCTAGATATAATCTGTTGTAAGTGATGGCTTCCTAATGATGACGATACACCTCATGCCAACATCCTTCCATTTGGAAATGTCTTCTTAGTTTTTCAAATGTACAGTTCAAAAGAAATTCTTAACTACTATAAGAAAGTACCACAAAAACTTGTTTGCATACACAACAAGTTTGCTGATGACACAAAGTTGGGAGGAGTGACCGACACCCCAGCAGACTGCGCTGCCATTCAACAGGACCTGGACAGGCTGGAGAACTGGGCAGAGAGAAATTTCATGAACTATAACAAGGGCGAGTGTACAGCCTGGTATCTGAGCAAGAACAACCCCAGGTACCACTGTAGGTTGGGGACTGACCTGTTGGAGAGCAGTGTAGAAGAAAGGGACCTGGGGGTCATGGCCGACAGAGGGATGCGCATGAGCCAGAAATATGCCCCTGTGGCCAAGTAGGCCAATGGCATACTGGGGTGGATCACAAGGAGGATGGTTAGTAGATTGAGAGAGGTTCTTCTCCACCTCTACTCTGCACTGGTGAGACTACGTCTGGAATATTGTGGGCCCCTCAGTTCAAGAAGGATACGGAACTGCTGGAGAGAGTCCAGCGCAGAGCCACAAAGATGATGAAGGGAGTGGAGCATCTCCCTTATGAGGAAAGGCCGAGGGAGCTGGGTCTCTTGAGCTTGGAAAAAAGGAGCCTGCGGGGTGACCTCATTACTGTTTATAAATATGGAAAGGGTGGGTGTCAGGAGGATGGAGCCAGGCTCTGCTCAGTGTCATCTAACGATCGGACAAGGGGCAATGGTTGTAAGCTGGAACGTAGGAGGTTCCACATCAATCTGAGAAGGAACTTCTTCCCAGTGAGGGTGACTGAAATGGGCTCCCCAGAGAGGCGATGGAGTCTCCTTCTCTGGAGACATTTAAAACTCACCTGGACATGTTCCTATGTGACTTGATCTAGATGATCCTGCTAGATTATATGACATCACTTTTTAGAGCACGAGCACATGTCTTTACTTCAAGCTAATAAGGAACCTTGAGGAACACAGATGCTCAAACTTTGCAGTGAGGAGGCAGGTGGAAAAATTATTTGGCTCATACTCCAGGCCTCAAATCATGGATGAAAATCAGTCCTAATCCCTGCTGAAAGCAGTGATCATTTTTGAGTTCAGCCAACCGATTTCTTGCCAGTGCACTGGAAAATTGAAATGTAGACTTGAGAAAGATCCACTTTGTATAATAAAGTGTACGTTGGCTTGGTACTTGCATTTATACACGCCACTAGGGTAATAATGTTGATGTTTTTTAAGAGAGAGAATTAAGCGAATTAAAAATCCATGTAAAGAATGTGAAGTTAACAGAATTTTGCTGAGCTTAGGAAAATGTGAGCACAGCTTTCAAATCTGTAGGAGTTACTGAGTCATCTGTGTACCTCTGAAACTGCAACAGCTGATAACGATTTCTGTTAGCAGCTGCTGTGACAAATGGGGTAGAATCGGTTCTGGTCAGCTTCTGCCTTATGAAGACTATTTAGTCCAGCTTGAACTGAGAATAGTCTATCAAGAACAAGATTCAAAATAATCCTTGCAACTGGCGCCTATCTTGCTGTACATCAAATGGCTGGATAACTGATGCCAAACAGAACGCAGTTGGGTACTGCCGGCATTCACAAGTACCCTGATCCTGAAGAAATAAACTTGCAGCCTTTGCTGCTAAACTAAGGACTCTATGTCCCTCAATAATGAAATCAAGTGGAAAATAATACAGAAGCTACAAACCTGAGGATGCAATTGAAAGGCAAATTATGAAGAGCAAGCTGGAGCTCAGAATAATTTTGTTGAAGATGGAGAAGGTAAAAATAGGGAGTCGGAATCAGGGGAAATATATGGAGTTATTTTGTATACCACAGAAGCAAGAAAGGTTAGGGATTGGAAGGGACCGCAAAAGATAATCTAGTCCAGTCCAGCAGGATCATCTAGATCAAGTCACATAGGAACATGTCCAGGTGAGTTTTAAATGTCTCCAGAGAAGGAGACTCCATCGCCTCTCTGGGGAGCCCATTTCAGTCACCCTCACTGGGAAGAAGTTCCTTCTCAGATTGATGTGGAACCTCCTACGTTCCAGCTTACAACCATTGCCCCTTGTCCGATCGTTAGATGACACTGAGCAGAGCCTGGCTCCATCCTCCTGACACCCACCCTTTCCATATTTATAAACAGTAATGAGGTCACCCCGCAGGCTCCTTTTTTCCAAGCTCAAGAGACCCAGCTCCCTCGGCCTTTCCTCATAAGGGAGATGCTCCACTCCCTTCATCATCTTTGTGGCTCTGCGCTGGACTCTCTCCAGCAGTTCCGTATCCTTCTTGAACTGAGGGGCCCACAATATTCCAGACGTAGTCTCACCAGTGCAGAGTAGAGGTGGAGAAGAACCTCTCTCAATCTACTAACCATCCTCCTTGTGATCCACCCCAGTATGCCATTGGCCTACTTGGCCACAGGGGCATATTTCTGGCTCATGCGCATCCCTCTGTCGGCCATGACCCCCAGGTCCCTTTCTTCTACACTGCTCTCCAACAGGTCAGTCCCCAACCTACAGTGGTACCTGGGGTTGTTCTTGCTCAGATACCAGGCTGTACACTCGCCCTTGTTATAGTTCATGAAATTTCTCTCTGCCCAGTTCTCCAGCCTGTCCAGGTCCTGCTGAATGGCAGCGCAGTCTGCTGGGGTGTCGGTCACTCCTCCCAACTTTGTGTCATCAGCAAACTTGCTGACAGTGCTCTTTAATTCCTTGTCCAAGTCATCAATGAATAGATTGAACAGGACTGGTCCCAGCAAGCAACTAATTCAATTTTTTTCTTCTGCTGAGTATTGCAAGTACCTATGATCACAGGCTAGTTCTGGATGCACCAAGGTATTCCTCCTTGGCTTTGGTGCTTCTGATAAATACCAGTCATTTTTAGGATGGTCTGGCAGCTGGTTGTCTAGCTAGCGATTGTGCCTTACGGAGCAGTTTATTACACAAAATAGTCCAGTTAATCATGGTACTGAAGGAATTTAAACATCCCATCTGGTGTGTCTTTCTGGACATTCATTCCAACAGAAAACTTATGACATGGATGTAATAAATACAAAATGCTGTTTGGTTTTCATTTTCAACACCTTTTAGATGCCTGCATTACTGTGCAAACTGATGCATGACATAAAAATGAGTAATTGGAAAGCACTGAGTCAAAATGCTCTTGGCAGTTATTACCCAAAACACTGTTGATCCATTTAAGCATCATCTCCAAGTGGGCAACATCAAATATGGCTGTTCTGGAGCCAAGAAAGGAATTCATTTCATACTAATCTAAAGAAGTGCTTAATCTCTAGCTGTTTCTAGGCTGACAACACAGGTATTGTGACATCCCTCCAGCAGTTGCTGGATAGATCCTCAAGCTTTGGTGCCAAATTCTGCATATATCCCTCCACAAACATGTGTCCTGGAAACATTTGCCAATAGTCATCAGTAGAGAGCAAGTGGTGGGAAGTCACCATCCCAGGAATATTTCCATGTGCCCTGTGTGTTTATGCACGTGCTCATTGCACGAAGAGTTTAATCAAAAACATTTTCATTGGCAGCTCCAATCTCAGAGCTGGTTTCTGGTGTCATTAGTACCTAATGTCCCTGCCTGTTGCAGGGGAGACAGCAGAGGTCTCTACAGTGATGGCTTCCCAAAACATTTTTCCAGAGCGAAGTATTGAACGTAACACTGTTGGATTGCTTTTGATATGACAACAAGTCCATGTATTTACCAGGTGCTCACCTGCACGTGTTACCTCTCTGGTGTGCTCTGCTGGTTCATAACCAAAAGGGGCCGGTCCCTAGCACTGGGGCTTGTTTTCAGTGCTCACTGCCTACACCTCGCAGCGGTAAGCTATAGGTTTTCTGGATATAGCCTTAACGAGTGGCAACAGGAAAACAGCTCCATTTACACAGTATCAGGTATTGTCCCCAGCCACCTCACATCAGGCCGTGTCCTGTGCACAGAAAGAAGGATAGTCAGTAGTAGCACAACATCTTACTCAGAAGTTAATGGCGGGTTGGTTGTCTACCAAAACTAAAAGTAGGCAATAGTTTTCTTCTCCCAAGTTACTGAATGAGACAGATGATAACCCACCCTGCTTAGTATTTGAAAGCCATTCACATTCCTTGTTAGCCTCATAATGTGACTGCTTAAAAAAATAGCAGCAAACATGCTGTAGAAGATGATATTTGCCACATGTGACTGTAAAAACTCTATTGACTGAAGAAGTTTGCCGAAAGAGCATGGAGGATGCAAATTATGAAGATCAAGCTGTGAATCTGCTGACACTCAATAGTATGAACTCAGGGATATAAATGGAATGAACACTTGAGGAACAATGTAAAATTTACTGTGGGATATTTCAGAGGGGTTAGTGTGAGAGCTGTGGAAGGTTAAGGGTAAAGACCAAAGGCAAGAACGGGACGTGGCAACGGCTGTGAAGGAACAAGAGAGAAGCGGCTAAAAGGAGCAGCTGCATGTAAATAAGCTGCTGGTCAGTGTGCTTGTTTGATCATGTCCCTGGTCACAACAGTCTTCTAGTTCAACTGCACTTTGATTTACTTTCCTGGCTGAAGGGCTCTGTTCTCTGTGAATGTGTGTGTCTGTGTGTGTATGGGGTGTGCACACAGCAGCTGCAGTCATCCATGGATCAAACAGTCCATGTGTCTAAGGTGCCAGCAACAGGAAACACCAGAGTGTGTTTGTGCATGCAAGTATGTTTTGTGTGTGTGTGTCTGTGTGTGTGTGTCTGTGTGCGTTGACCCAGACAACACTAGTCCTGCACGAGTGCATGTAGGGTCTGGGAGCCAGGGGCTGAATACCCAAGAGACAGCAGGAGTCTGAGAGACAGTTGCTGGCGTGATCATAGGTATGTATAGCAGAAGATCTGTCTGCCAGCAATTGGTCTGGAGCTGAAGACCCATCACTGCAGCCACATCCTGGTCCCTGAGTTAGGAGCTAAGACAAAATCAATGATAGAGAGACAGAGAGTGAGCAGAGCTTGGGGCGGTGCAATGTGTGACCTGACAAGCACTCAGATCCACCCATTCCTGATCATCAGCCTGGAGCACCCCATCCAGCTGAGCTGAGCTGAGCAGATTAGACTGCGTGCAGATGACTTGACAGACCTCCATGCACAGGAGGTCTGTCACAGGAAGCACATTCTCAGCTCATGAATTCTTGTGCTCCCAAGACAGAGAAGAAGCAAGAACATGAAGCAGAGGTGGCCACGTAAGGGCAGCGCTGAGGTGGAAGGCGTACATATGTAGGTGTTCAAGCGCCTAGTGACACCCTGTGCTCACAAGACACCCATGAGGCAGTCACAACCTGCCCTGTCAACCAGTGTGGTGAAAATTCTGGAAGTGGCATGACATGAGCAACTTCCAGGTGAACCACACCGTGCTCCAAGGGTGTGGGATGCAGCGGTGGTTTGGTTCCTGCCTCACAGGACAACGCACAGCTATAGACATAGACATGCCCTTTCCTCTCAAGCTGCAAATGGCACATATCTGCTGATTCAGAAGGACAAGCAGGGCCAGCCCTCCTCATCCCACTGGTTGTTGCTGCAAAACAGGGCTGTGAGGAGCCAGCCCTTTAGTCTGCCCGCTGCAACAGCTCCTGTGCAATGATCCCAAAGGCTTGCATTTGCATTCACTTGCAGCCCAGGCACCAGTGTGGAATCCTCACAACAAAAGGATTTCATAGGTTACAGCAAAGCTGAAAACAGATGGCGTAAGGCTTTGTGTGCAGCTGATGTGAAGAGCTGTCATGAGGAACTGGGAAGTGCTTTCCCTTTACAGTGTGGTAGGACAGGGTGGCTCCAGGCTACGCCATGCAGCTTTGCCAAAGGCGTCGCATGTTCCTGCTGATGCAGACTGCAGCACTGGCTTCCCAGGGAGCTTCATTAGAAGCCAGGCAAGGGGCATCTTTTAATAAGTGAAAGGAGGGGGTTGGGAGAGGAAGGAAGAATCAATTTCTTCAGCAATTGGCCTCTCTCCAAAACTGCAATTTGATCACAGGAGTCTGTTTCTAACTCTAGTGTAGAGAAGGATTATAACTGCCCTGAACTCTGTATTAAATGGAGCATGTTAGCAAATCTTGTACACATCTGAGAAACAGCAAGTATTGGCATTAAAAAACATACTTCTTTAAATTTTATGAAAGTAACAAAGGATGTCGGGCTTTGAACTCCCAGTTACAAGTGTTCGGGGGACAATAGAGCTGTGCTGGGAACACACAGTTTGTACCTGATTTATCAGGTCCTTCCTCTGCTCTCCGAGTATCTACAAACACGCTGCAGGTGTCACACGCATTTGTTTATCCAAACGTGTTTGCTTAACAGTATTCAGAAATTTTTACAAGGTGGGTTGTGGTGGGTTCAAGACCACAATTAAAGACAAAGGAAAAAGAAAACAAAGCAGTTATGTCTCAGTGAAATCTCCGATAGCATTTGCCAGACGATGGATAGCTTAGGGGAAATGGATTTGTTAACTCTATAACTGCACACAGAAAGAAGAGAAGGCTAATCAAGTTAGTGCACACAAACTGGAAACTGTGTCACAAATGCCATCACATACTCTGAGAAAAATACAGTGGGACGTCACTATCACTTTGGTCCTTGGGTTTTTTAAATTAAAGATGTGAGGAAAGACCATGTCAGTCAAGTAGAGACAGATACCCCCACCCTCTCTATTATTCATGTGTCACCACTGTCATTTGCAAGACACCAGTACCCTCAGTTGTCCTAACTGGTGAATTCTTCAATTCTTCAGTGCAGCTTCTCCACCAAAATGCTGATGGGGCAGGCCTGATGCCTCAGCACCTGAACTGCATCCCTCGATACAAGGGACGTGCTTGCAAAAAGGACCCAGTCTCTGTCTTCAATGCCCAAGGTTTAAGGATTCTCGAGTCCTCCTGTTTTCCTCAGCTAAGCACAAAGGAATTCTCAGATGCCTCTCTTAAGGCTCCTTCTCTCCCCAATACTCGAGCATCCCCAGCTTTTCTCAGTGGCAGAAATGACAAACATCTCTCTTCCTGCTGATCAGTGTTTTCTAATATGGCAGCGATGGCCACATGGCCACGTGTGGGCTTCAAGATGGAGACTGTCAGCAGGGGCCCCCCTCATTCCGCAAATATGGGTGAGATGGTTCCATGACCCTCACGTCTCCCTTCTCTTCCTAACTCAGCTCAGGAAAGGAAAGAATCCTTCAGCTCACCACAGGGTGCTGAATGGTTGCTCCATGAGGGGGTGGAAGATCAGCACTAAGTACTTGCTTTTCTGGTTCATGGTGCCAGGCCAGGCTGGGTCAAAGCCGGGACCAGTCCCAGTCAGAGCCAGGGCCGGGCCAGGCCAGGGTTGGGGTCGGGGCTGGAGCCGGGCTACCTCCCCAGCCACAGCAATGCCCTGCAAGGTGCCCCATCCTGTCTTCACCCCAACCCTGGAACAGGCAGGGCAAGGTGGGGTGTTGGAGCCAAAGCCCCGTGTCAGGAGGAAGACCCCAGCCAAAAGAGGCAGGGCCACCATGGTCAGCCCCTTTTATCTTGTCACCTAGCCCACACCCTCCCAGGGCAGGTATTTAGGATGATTCTCTTAAACCAAAAGGCACCCTTTTCCTCATGAAAGCACAAGTCTATATATCTGAACATTCTGGTAGTTTTCAAACTGCAGCATGAGTAGATCACAAGTCACCAAATTCTGAATAGCACCGCTTAGCTGTAATTTTATGCAGATAAAGAAATGGTTTAACAAACCAGGAGAGCACACAAGTACCTCTAGGTAGAAGTTAATTTCTGTATTTATTTATCTGTGGGGCTTTGAAAATTGCATCTCTCCCAGTGTTCATGCCAGGATAACTACTGTTTGTGCAGGCACAGCATGCAAACATTAAAGTTGGTAAGCGCGTTCACTCAAACTGAATTAATTTAAAAACTCAGTCACCGTTTGCATAGTTTTAATTACATACTAAGAACTGGCAGCGCAAGCGACAGGAAAAGAAATCAAAGAGAAAAGTCAGACATGTCTTAAAAATTAAGCTCCGTGTTGAAGCCACAGCAGACAATATCAGAACTAGCCTTGAAGAATAACGAGTAGAAGAGAGAAACACAGAAAACAGTTCTTATTTTTCCAGCTTCCTGAGTTGCCTCCAGTGAACCTTCTCTGCTTCACTCCTGCTTTGTGGCAACCACTGCTGGGCTAGCAAAGCCATTTTCTTGTACCCAGAAAACCTGAATAATCCCTCTGAAGAGCACTTGAAGCATAGCAGGGGCAAATACTGCAGTGGACAGAGGCTTTTCTGAAACGAATCATAATGGATTTCTTTTCATTCCTGCACTAAGAGACTTCCTTCAGAGCAGAAGAGTACCCAGGCTCCTTCAGAGATAACCTCCCCCTTTCCTTTTTCCCAGTATCAAATGGAGACCGAAAGGGAAATTTTTTCCTTGGGCTCTGCCCTGGTGTACCCACCTCTGGTGGGGGATTTCTAGTCTTAGAATTAAAGCAAGAGGAAAGAGAGATAGGACCCATGGATTATAGTCTTTGCTCTGAGACAGAGGTAAATAGTCACTTACATTCGAATTCAAAACTTGCCCTTTGAATAATTTTTTCCATTGCCTACCAATCCCAGTTTATCTCCTCAAAACGGTCTTCACTTTTAAAATCAATTTATAACCTATCGGACGGCTAAAATAGCTTCTCTAGTCAATGACTGATTTGCATTAAGAAAGATATGACAGCCAAGTGTGAAGAGAAAAGAATGATAGTTTAATTTTAGAAAAACTCCACATTCATCTGAGAAATGATTACTAAGCACTGTGTATGTTCATACATAAATTATTTCTAAAAATGTGAAAAGATATTAAAATGCTAAATATTTTCTTGCATCAGGATCAGGAACGCTCCACATCAGATGCTGTGGCTTTCACGGGAAGGGATGGAGCAGGCTCGCACCCCAGGCAAACACTCGGTGGTCCTGTGCCACTGGCTGGGACACTGAGAGTGAGAAAAGGGCGTAGAGTGACACAGGAGCAGAGAGAGGCTAAGACAGAGGGAAAATCACTTGCCAGCGCCTCTGGGAACAGATGAGAAGCCTCCCATTCACGTTCTGTGTGTGTGAGCTCTGTCACACCCATTGTGCCACTAGCCAGGCCTGTGGGCAGCAGTGCGTGGACATCTGATTACGGCCACGAGTAGTGAGGTTCCCAAGCAGGCAGGCTGAGGAGCGCCCAGCAGCCCGCTCTGGCTGTAGGCCAAACGAAGGCAAAGGCAGCTCCACGGAGCGTGGCACAGCCACCAGGAGATGTGCCAAAGAGCCAGGCACCGGCTCCTGAAATAAGTCCTCCAGCTTGTCAACAGAGTTCTGTCATCTCTGTCCTGAAAATAGTGGGCTGATGCTGGCACTGATAAGTGACCAGGTTGCTGGAACTGGGATTTGGGTTCGTTGCTGATGTCTGTTTCAATTTTTTTAAGAATATCTTTATTTTACCAGGACAAGCTCTTTACTTTGTCTCTCATGGCCCAAGGTGGAAAAAAATCAGCCTGAGAGCTCCCACAGAGGAAGCCCAGAGCCTTCCAAGGGCCTGTGCATAAGCATAGGACATGCTCAGATGAGGAAGGGACCTTGTTTTGATGTGAGTTGTAGGCTCAGAGACAATAAGGAAAGGGAGGAAGGAGTCAAGAGGTGACAATGGTGTGTGAGGAGGGAGAAAAGATGGTGGGAAAGGGTGCTGCAAGACAAGCAACTACACACTGTGTTTTTACTAGGTGTGGCTCATCTTTCAGTGTCAAGAGGAGGATGCATGGGAGGTGTTTGTCCCACACTAACACGCTCTGGGAGAACAGACATCAGTCATCAGCTGTGCCACATTTTTATTAGCCAAGTTTCACAGAAGCATTCCTCCAAGTAGGGAATGGCTCCACGCACCACGGATGTGGTTTAACAGGAACAGTCAAGGCAATATGGATTTGGATATGTCCATCCAAACTTGTAGGCAGAGATCAGACTTGGTGTTAAAAATCAAGATATGAAAAAGTTACATTCATGGCCTTCAAATGTAGATCTTCCTGGCTTACATAAAGACCTGTTTCAACCAACCTAAACTTGTATTAGCTGACATTTTAATTAGCCTCATTTCATCGCCTTGGAAACGTCCTGTCTTCTTGCATTACGAGTCCTACAGCTGCTGACACTCAAATGCACAAGACCATTTTAGAAAGACAGCAAACTTTTATTAGCCTTGATTTCATTGCTGTTCACCAAAGCTCCATTGTTTGACATATTCACTCTTCACATTGACTTATTTCCCTGAAATACAACAGGAAAGCCCTTTCCTGGCTTCACTCAGAAGGACAAAATTATTCTATAAGCAAATTGCATCACACAGAGATCTAGATCTTTTTAAGCATTTCTGTTCTTAGGAGACAACATGGAACAGGAGACTCTTCTCCCAGAACAGTATGACCACAAATACCAGGAGTATTCCCAACAGTACGGGTACATAGGAGTACTCCAAGTTCTTTCAGGCAGACTTCTCAATGGACTTCATACCAAAGTATTTCATACATGGACCAGTACAAAGACTGAAAGGCAATGGAAATCTTCTCTGCAGACCTGAAAGTAGATTTGGAAGAGAGGAGGTGTCTCCAGCTTACCAATAAACACTTACCCATCTTGGCCCTTAGTTTAACTTCCCTCTCCTAATCTCAGTGAGAGTTTAGGAAAGCAGAACACTTCAGAAATTGCTGACTTTCTTTTTTGGCTCAATGCTGAGATCTTCAGTGATGGCCGCTGCTATGGCAGAGACATTAACCCTTGTTGCTCGCTGCTGAAGGGCTACCAAAACACTAGTCATTATTGTCTACTGGCCGGGCCCACACTCAGCTTGTTCAGTTCAGCGCGGGTCCGTGATATCAATTCAGTGCAAGCAGGTATCAATACAGCATAAGATAATACTCATTATCTTACAAATAAAGCGTTGTCAGTCTAAGGGATTGTTTTGCCCTGTGAAAATAATTTAACTAGCCCGTAAAAAATGGCACCATTGTAGTAGGACACTGAAGCATTCCAGTTTCTTCAAAGGTGTTTTGAAACTACGCAGGATTCAAGTGATTTCCAGCCAAGGCAATAAAGAGAAAGTCTCTTTATTTTGCATAATATCCTCTTAGAGTGTTTTAACAGATTTGTTCTGAAACAGGCAAATGTGAATTTTAAGCAACACGTTTTAGACAGCAATTTCACAGACACACACACAGTGGTCAAAACACGACATAACAGAAGGTTTCAGTGGTAAAAGGATTATGCTGGCTTACCCCAAAAGCTGTATTGCTGATTTAGTACCTGTGCCTGCTGAGCAATTCATTTACAAACTGGTGGAAAGCTAAACTTTTTCTAAAGCAGGGTAAAAGGGTCATCAGATGATGAGTTTGAGTCAATTGTCTGAAACAAGAGTTGAAAAGAGCCATCCCTCATCCAGCAGGAGCTCAGGATTTCCACCACTCAGGGCAGAGCCAGATTCCAGAACTTCAGCTCCCAAGTTTCACATTGAATTGTTGTAACTGTTTTCTTAGACAGAACATAGAGGATTTTGCTCAGACCTTCTGTACCACTGAATACCTTCATTGCCTCCATTTCTGTTGAATGCTGATTGCTGAAACTACATTCCAGTACTTCTGAGAATGGTCCAGCTGGCTGAAGCAGAACAGGAGCCACGTGCCAGAAAATAACTTGAAGATTTTCTCTCTCTGAACAGTATTCCTTTCTTCCACAGGTAAAAACTTATCTCACGGTGTGGAAAGGAATTTTAATGATGTCTTTTCAGGAAACTTGCTCTTTTGCAGGGCTGCAGCAGGACTATTTTGCTCCAGACCCCTATCCTCTTTTCTGCAGCAAGCCAACAGGGCTAATCTGATGGCTGGGCCCACATGAGAAACAAACAGTCCCACCAGAAGCATCTGTGGGATTAATTCTCCTCATCAGGACTCTCAGAGAAGGGCAATGAAGCAGGAGAAGTGCCACTTGTCTCCATGTGCTTTTATTCTTCAGTCTTCCACTGTTGGTGAGAAAACCCTGCGCAACAAACACAGAAGCTGCCATAAATGTCTGAGTCATTCATTTGTCGTCCTCACTGAAGCACACAGAAACAAAACAGAAGGAGCTCAGGCCTAAGCATCACCAATGTGTCCCCAAAGATTTCCACAAGACATCTACACTTCAATTCTCTGAATTGCAGCAAATTGGACCCCTTTGCTGGCAAGGGAGATGTGCTCAGGCTGTTCCCATGCAATCACTGCAGGACTGCCTGCAGGCTTAGGGGGAACATCCCCAACATCCTTCAAGGGCAGCCCTGCCTTTGCACAGGCTGTGTTTCTATGCAGATGTAGAATTACAGCACACCTGTAGCTCTGTTTCACGTGTTCATATCTGGGGACAAACCAACCAGACCACTCACATTGCACTACGAAACCCCCAGCCACCGGGTTATTTGTGCTTGGAGGACACCTCACTGCTTTGGAAGCTACCCTCTCTCCTCCCTGGAACTGTACTTACACGGACAGTGTATGGGCTGCAAGTCTGGTGCTGACCGGTTCCTGTGGTCATCACCTCAAGCGACTATCCAGCACAGCCAAAGAAAAGTCTCCTTTCTAGGCACATCTGAGCAACACTGCACATGTTTCCAATGCAAAGTGACATTCTTTGTCATGAGTGCCCCAGGGAT
>VXBP01008371.1:461555-524891 GCA_013400115.1 Rhinopomastus cyanomelas | reverse complement strand
GAACTTCTTCCCGGTGAGGGTGACGGAGCACTGGAACAGGCTGCCCAGGGGGGTTGTGGAGTCTCCTTCTCTGGAGATGTTCAAGACCCGACTGGACGGGTTCCTATGTGACTTGGTTTAGGTGATCCTGCTGTTGCAGGCAGATTGGACTAGATGATCTTTTGAGGTCCCTTCCGATCCCTAATGATTCTAAGATTCTGCTACTAACACGTCACTCTTGGAGCCACAGACCTACAGAAGCCCCACCATGAGCATGAATGGCACCCAGTTGCATGACAGCTGGCAAGAGAGCAGCACTGCTCTCTCACTTACCCAGCTAAAACCCAAATATTTACTCCCAAAATGAGCTGAGCTGCAGCTAGTCTTTAGCAGCTGGTTGTCCCATTGAGCAAAGAAAGCAGGGAAATGGATTTCTTCCTGTTTTCCTTACTGGTCAAAAGATTAAAAGCAATGTAGTGGTGTTGGTCTCTAGGTATTGTCTGATTAATATCCTGTTAGCCAGCTGGCCAATTGCCAGGCTCACTTCTCTTTAAATAGAAAAGAACCTGTTCCACAAGCTCAAAGGGACTTTATTACCATAACACTAATAGTTCAGCACCCAGATAAAAGATTGTAAGTAAATGCAGGCAGGCATTGCCTATCAAAGTTCTTTTTTGCTTTTCTTTTGAGTAGGCAAAGAACTACAGTGCTTTGGATACTTCACCACCACTGTCAAGTCAGAAGGTCTAACTTGTACAGGAAATGTTTTATGAAGCAAAAAGCCAGAAGTCCTGAGAAATTCCTTTATCCCAGCAGCATCTAGAATCTTGTTCCTGTTGGTTTTTATTGGTGTTGATCAGTAAGCTGTAATACAGAAAATCTTCCACCCTACCTCCAGGTTTCTCATCCAGTTAGTAAGCTAGGACTTTCCCTGCTGAATGTTGTCTGCTGGCCCATAAATTAGTTCTCCATCTTGCCTGACTCTTCTAGCACATTTGACTTTAACAACTATTCAGAGGTCTCCAGCACATCAGTTCCTGCGGGCTTATTTGTGGCAGAGCTGTATAGCCAAGTTCAGTCTAGAAACCACCAATACAAGGTAGGAGTCAGCAGCTCATAAGGTGCCTCATATCACTTCACTCATTCAATGTCACTCACACGTTTGGGAGTGCATATCTTTCACCTACTGTCATGCATGAGCCACTTATGTTGATAGGGCTCACATAGGGCGTAAGTCCTCTCTGTCACCTTGAGCAGCAGTTGTGTCCCAAATAGTGCTCCCCAAGGGAATGACACATCATAGAAGTGAGTGAGGACACTTGCTGATTCGAATTAAATGATATCCCACGTCTCAGAGCTACTGCTCTCAGGTAGCAGCTAATTGGCCACAGCCACCACAGCATCTCGCAGTCACCACGGTGTCTCACAGTCCTTAATGTAAGTAACCTCATTACTGCTCACTAAAGCAAATCAGGGCTGTTTTCAGTTCAACAGACTGGGATCTGCGTTTCAGAAAAAGTAGGGAACTGGCTTTACAGAATTACATCCACCATATAGATCACAGAGTGAGGCAAGATTCAGGTCCTGAGAAGTACTTTCTACTCAGGGGAGAAACTGCCGACAAAAGATGTTCCTTTGCTTATTTACAAGGACTGCGATAGCGCTGCTTGCCTGTCAAAATCACACAAATAGCAGTTTGTTCACCTAACCCCTCTTAGTCAGCTCTACAGAAAGGAAAAACTGTTTTAGGGCCATTTCTTGAGTGAAGGTCAAGTGATTGGCCTGTCTCCTTGGTTTGGCATTACTTTCTGTCTCTGTAAAAGTCCTACTCCTTCTCCCACACATCAGGCACTCAGACATCATTACCTCTCCCTCCAGGGCTTGCTCTTTTATTCTCAGAGGCCAGCATAACTCAGCTTTTGCAGGAGCTTAAAGCTCCTGTGGCTTTGGAGACTTGGTACAGCCAGGGACCTCTGTTACTTGTGAGGCTCATGTTGAACAAAACATGTCTTTAAGCTCACCTCCCCCCCCCGGCAAATGCACCCAGGCTGTAACAGCTTAAGATACCTCAAGATTATTTTTTAATGCTCTGTCAGCACTAATTTCAATGGGAGCTGGCTGCCTAATCTGCTTATGCGTTTTTGAAAATCCTATTAAGTGCCTCTTTACTTCTCTAGGTGCCTAAATATACTTTCCTTAATTTGGCTGTAAGTGATTTGCATCCGTCATCAGGATTTTTGTAAGTGCGGTTCAAGGGGAGATGCCTCCCTGTCACAGCCCCTCCATGTTGTCTGTCACTTGTTCAGATACCTAAACCAGGATTCAGGCTCTTATGAAGATGTTTTGACAGTGTGAAAAATGTCTATTCAGCCGTGAACACTCTTCGTGTGGTTCCCTCTTTGTCTCATTAGACATCCCTCCCATCCCGCACAGAACGTGTGCTCTCTCCCCAGCACGCCCTCACCAAGACTTGTCTCCCTTTCTGTTGCTGCCCCAAACCGATGAAACCTCCTGCAGTCGCTCCTGGTGAAAGCGGGGCTTTGCATTTTGTGAGGGGGCAGGGACAACGTGGGTTTCCGGGAACAGCAGCAGGGACAGTGGCAGTGTCTCACGCTGGCCAGCAGGCTAACAGACATGGCACTTGCAGAGACGTGCAACCGAACCAGGCTAAACAGGTGCTTCCACAGACATCCTAGAGATTTAAACACCCATCGCTCAGAAGTGTCTTTGCTCAGCTTTGCTTATCTTCCTTGGTTTGCTGCTACTACAAGGCAGTCACAGGCAAGCAAGCCTGCAAGGGGGCATACACCTGGGAGGCTCAAAAGAGCTGAGGCTCAGCTCCAGGATTTATAGCAACAGAATGACCAAACGCTCCTTGGTCTGGAGAAAGGCCACTAACAAATTATCTGTGTCGCAGCACTTGATGAAATAACTGATTCCTGCAGCAACTGATTCCTGCAGCCAATGGATGCAGAACTGGAACCAATTAAAAATCAAACTGGTCATGACCAAACTGGCATCCACCTAGGGAAAACATATTGGGAAAGGTGGGCTCCACTGGAGTCCTCAGCAGCTGTGCTGTGGTCCCTCTGCAAGTCTCAGACAGAGAGAAAGAGGAAATTGGAACCTCCGGGAATTAAACAGTCCTCAAAGCACCTTTATATGTCCTTAAAATTAAAAGAACCTTTGAAAGGGAGATTAAAGTTAGGACAGTCTGATTTTGACATGGAAGAACAGCTATTTAAAAAGAGTAATGAAAAATGATAACAAATTCAGAGATCTAAGAATCCTTTAAGAGAAACCTAGAAAAGTACAGACATGGAAATGCTCTGAACCTGATCAGGTGTTTCTCTTCTTTCAGACCCTATGAAGCAGCTCAGACAGTCTTGATAAACTACAGCTTAAAAGTCCTTTTGGTCTTCATACTAATTTCCCTCTGTATTAATTCTATTTGCTAGTAATGACAGCTGAAGTGCACGAGCACTCACACCGGTCCCACTTAGGATCCAGCAGTGCAGAATCCAGCCTGTGAGCTTCAGTCAGCACTTTCTGCACTCCCAAGTGTTTCCTTCCAAAATGTCAACCTGAGGAGGCATTACAACACCCCTGTGCTTCAGTCCCTTACCTGGAATATCTTAGTAATAGCAGTGGCCCTATGGAATCCTTATGGATTATTTAGCAACCATTTGTGGTGGACACTAGCAGTTGTACTGCTGATACATCACCTTTCTTGAAGAGTGAATAAACTCCTATATGAAAAACTTAGCAAAGCTTTAAGTCCTAGAATCATGCAGGTTGGAAAAGACCCTTGGGGTCATCGAGTCCAACCATCAACCCTACTCTACAAGTTCATGTCTAAACCAGATCCCCCACACTACACCTAAGCGACTTTTAAACTCATCCAGGGATGGGGACTCAACCACCACCCTGGGCAGCCCATTCCAGTGCCTGACCACTGTTTCCATGAACAACTTTTTTCCTGATGTCTAGTCTGTTGAAGCTTTAAGCCCTTCCACCTGGTTCTGTCACTAATTACCTGTGAGAAGAGACCAGCACCAACATCTCTACAATGTCCTTTCAAACAGTTGTAGAGAGCGATGAGGTCTCCCTTCATCCTTTCTTCCTCGAACTAAACAGCGGCAACTCTCTCCATCTCTCCTCATAAAATCTATTCTTCAGGCCCTTCACTAGCTTTGTTACCCTCCTCTGCACTTGCTCCAGCACCTTGATGTCTCCCTTGTACTGAGGTGCCCAAAACTGGACCCTGTACTCAAGGTGCAGCCTCATCAGTGCTGAGTATGGGGGGGCAATCATCTCCCTACTCCTGCTGGACACACAGTTTCTAAATACAGGCCAGGATGGGTTTCTTGGCCACCTTGGCACACTGTTGGCTCATATTCAGCCACCTGTCAACTAAAACCCCTAGGTCCCCTTCCGCCAGACTGCTTTACAGCCACACTTCTCCAAGCCTATAGTGTGGCACGGGATAGTTGTGACCAAAATGCAGGACCCAACACTTGGGACTATTGAAACCCCTACAATTATCCTCAGCTCATCAACACAGTCTGTCAAGGTCCCTCTGAACAGCATTATCACCCTCCAGCACAGGGATGCTCCCTCCCAACTTGGTGTCATCTGCAAACTTACTGAGGGTGCACTCAATCCCCTCATCAAGATCACTGATAAAGATGTTGAACCGGAGCAGCCCCAGTACTGAGCCCTGGGGGACACCACTCGTGACTGGCTTCCAACTCCATTGACCACGACTCTTTGGGCCCAGCCATCCAGCCAGCAGAGTTCACGCCCATCCAAGCCATGGGCAGCCAGCTTATTCACGAGGATGTTGTGGGGGAAATAACCTGTTGTATGTTGGCTGAAACACAACAAACAGCCAGACAACCCAAAACCAGGGGGAAAAAATCACACAAATCCTTGATTTTGCTCATCTTTCCATTGTGTCTGTCACAATGAGCAGAGAGAGGAAGAAAATGGTCTGTTTGTTCATGGGGGAAGCTAGGAGAACATTCTTGCCTTGGATCTGTCAAGGCAGATCCCCAAGCTGGATTTCCCTCAGGGAGCAAAGGTTGACTACCAAGCAGAATGTTGGATGGGCTCTCCTTCTTGGGAGAGGAGTCAGGCTTCCCTCAACACTGCTTTGGAGAAAGTTGTTTGCATAAGACCTAGAGCCAGGGGCCAGAGCGTAACCTCATTAGGCCAGGAAGGGTGATCACTTGTTTATTGTGAAGACCTTCAAGCCATGCACTCACGTTATGCACTGCCCTTAGAGAAAAGGGAGGCTGTTTATACTTCCAGATCTAAGGGTTCAGCAGAATCTATTTTCCCCCACAAATAAAAGCCCATTCCGCTTACATTCTTTCAACTGAGATCAGATCTGTTTATTTTCATTCATCTACAGGAAATGAGACAATTTCAATCTATTATTTTGAGTCCAGAGAAGCGGTTTGTGTTGCTTAACCACGGGCAAAGACAAATCAGTCACAGCTGTCACATGCTACCTCCACGATTTAACAGTAGTACCATTAGTGGTCAAAGGATTTACAAAAATCCGTAGCACAAATTCCGCTTCTTGAACCTTTTCCAGAAGGCATGAGAAAGTTTCTTAAACCCCCCCAGATGACTGGGACTCCATCAAGGGAGATGGGGTTGGTCAAGTTCTCCCTCTTCCCAGCAGGCACCTTTATGCTGAGCCAAGGGGCTTCGGGCAATACTTTAAAGGTCTCTGTTTCTTTACTGTTGGATTAGCTGCCGATTTGTGGGGATATCCAGAAGCACTGCACTGGAAAGGGAAAACTCTGGGGGGGGAGGAGAGAGGCACAGTGAAGCCATGTGGTTCTGGTGAGGGCAGAGGCAACAGGACAAAGACATCTTCACAATGTGAATAGCACACCCTGCCAAAAGCTACAGCGGGATGATCCCACTTTGGTGTTTCCAAATATTTGTTTGAGTTGGATCCAAACTCAATTATAAAACAGTCCCCTTTCACTAGGGCTTGTTAACAGGATTTGTTTACACACTTTCTTCTATTCTTTTGAATAACCACCTCCACTAAGATCTGGAGAGCCTAGCAAAGGGGACCCTAATGACGTTCAGCAAGTATAAGTGTAGAATCCTGCACCTGGGAAGGAGCAACACCATGCACCCGTACAGATTTGGGGTTGTCCTGTTGGAAAGCAGCCCCGTAGAAAAAAAACCCGTGGAGTCCTGATGGACAGCAAGTTATCTGTGAGACAGCAATGTGCCCTTGTGGCCAAGAAGGCCAATGGTATTCTGGGATGCATCAAGAAACTGTGCCCAGCAGGTCAAGGGAGGTTCTCCTTCTCCTCTACTCTGCCATAGTGGGTCCACATCTGGAGTACTGTGTCCAGCTCAGGGCTGCCCAGCTCATAAGAGACAGGGAACTGCTGGAGAGAGTCCAATGGAGTGCTACAGGGATCATTAAGGGATTTGAACACCTCTTCTGTGAGGAAAGTCTGAAAGAACTGGGGCTGCTTAGTGTGGAGTGAAAGAGGCTGAGAGGGGATCTTATTAACGTCTGTAAGTATCTGAAGGGTGGGTGTCAAGAAGAAGGGGCCAGTCTCTTTTCAGTGGTGCCGCGTGATAGGATGAGTGGCAATGGGTACAAGCTGGAGCACAGGAGGTTCCACCTCAACATCAGGAAGAACTTCTTCACTGTCAGGATAACAGAGGACTAGAACAGGAGAGGTTGTGGAGTCTCCTTATTTGGAGAATTTCGAAACCTGTCTGGACACATTCCTCTGTTGTCTGCCCTGCGTGATCTTGCTTTAGGTGGGGGGTTGGACTCGATGACCTTTCAAGGTCCCATCCAACTTCTACCATTCTGTGATTCTGTGAAAACATACCAAGGTTAAATTGCTTTATTTTCAATGATATCTTACAGTGGAAAAGTTATAGTCCACAAGCTGTCGTGCTTGGCAGAGCCAGGGATCCCAGTGGCCTGGCACACTGCTGCCAGGTTCTCTTACTGTTTGAACTCTTTTGATGCTGTATTTCCCAACACAGGAATGGGCCAATCTTCCCTGCTGCAACGCGAGGAGCAGCTATCGCTCCTGGAGAAGCTGAGGACAAGCAGTCAAAATAGAATATTCTCCATCCTCACCCACAGTTCCTCATCAGGAAAACTGCTGAAAGGAAAGAAGGGTCTCAGCAACATCATATTCATCTCTTCAGGAAACAATCCCTTTGCCCAAAGAAAACAGGCATTTGTGAAATCAACCAACACCTTTCCTCTAGAGTTGTGGCTGTTTCTGGTGTCCCCCTAGTATGTGACTAATAAGTCATATAGTGACTGATTCTATGACTTGGTCTAGGTGATCCTGCTGTGGCAGGGGGATTGGACTAGATGACCTTTCAAAGTCCCTTCCAATCTCTAATGTTTCTATGATTCTAAGTCCAACACAGACAATATTTTAACAAGAAGCTGGATGTGAGCTATTCTGGGGTAGGAAGATTTGGCTATTTCAGATTTTATAATTGTTTATGGGGAAAAGTGGTTAAAAGTTGATTAGCTAGTTACTTCTCCTGCAAGATTTGACCAACAGGAACAAGTACATTTGATATCTGCTGGAGATTATTAAGTCATTTCTAGCTTCACTAAAAGTCTGACACATTTTTGTGGAATGTACTTGTAGATTTTGAGACATTTGAGAAAATCCATGGGAGTATAGCTCATTTCTCTCAATACACACAGGAGACTCTGATAAATTGGCTAACAGAGCCACTTGGATTGGAAAACAAATTAATCCACCCAGTCATTTATAAAATGCTCACAAGAAAGAAAAATAAAAGCTCTTCTACATTTTGCTTCTCTGAAGAAAGAGTGAATTATTCTTGTCCTAAGAGATCTTCCAGGCTCCACTCCCACCCTGTGAGTTTTATCTTCCCTCCCCAGAGTCAGATTTTGAAGAGCAAAATTAACTTTTTTAATGAGCAGATGTGATAATGGGGGTACGGCCAGTCGAGGACCAAGTCCCTGGCCACGCGACTACCCAAGAAAAAAGTGCTCAGCACAACCAGAGGGAAAAGTGTTCTGCATGAGGTTTCCCTGCAGCGTTGATGCTTCCAGCAGAGCAGGCATTTGAAGGTCTGGTGATCAATGGCAATCTAATCAATAAAACAACAGGAGCAGGTCTATGCTGTTGTTCATCTCATGCAAAAATAGAAGCTTGAAAGCACATTTTTCTCCAGTGACTTGGACCTCTTGCTTACATGAAATCACCCAGATTTAGGAAAAGGAATCCCACCCTTTGTAAAGGTTGGTTGCACTTCCTGAGTTGCTCAGGAGGGAACACTCTTTCCTTTCTCTTGTACTGCAGCTGCCCAAAAGGAGGGTGGGTGCTCAGACTTCCTTTTGCAAGATCAGCCCCCTGTTGATGATGATGAGTGCTGGGAGCAGTGCTTGCCGGGATGAAAGGAGAAAGAAGCTCTGTGTGTTCAAGTTAAGAGGTTCTAGCAGAGCTCAACAGAGACAGAGGCTTAAGAAATTCACCTCAGGGGAAATGCCAGGCAACATTTTTTTGTCTGCAAAAATGCCCAAGATGTGCATTAAGGATGTGCCCAACAGTGGAATCTGGCCAGCAAAGTTCATTTACATCCGAAAGGGGCAGAAGACTATCCAGTGCGGCATTCCACTGCTTGCATTTAGAAACACAGCTCCCAGGGAGTGATTCTCCCGTTCTGCTTTATTAGTTTTCAGTGCCTCACAAGATCTGTGCAGTGCGGCTCCATGGTAACTCAGGAACTTGCCTAGTCACCTTCACATTGATGTCTACGGGGAAAGCACACTGCTAATACACTCCTTGAGCATCTCTAAGATACATTTCACATACCTCAGACACGTGGCACTGTACGATTTCCTGAGGATACAGAACAGTGCTGCCCTGCCTTCAGGTCATGGAAAGCTCTACCAAGTCCCTCTCGGCTTCTCAACAGCGATGCTCATGGTAAAGGTTTGTCCGCACTGCCAAGCAGCATCGTTCTCCCAGTCCTTGCGAGATTACAGTTAAAAAATACAGGGTGATTGAAGAGGGGAAGAAAAACAGCGGGAAAAGGACTTGCCCTACAGTAGCTGTGTCTAGACTTAGCAGCCGAAAGTGAGTGCTGCTGACACAGCCTAGGACATAACCCCTGCACTCCTGACTCTGCTTCTCTACAGCAGACACGGCCCTGCTCAGCCTGCCAGGGCTCTGCTTTTTTTACAAATGGCACTGGTGCACGTCCACGTCTTGTGTATCCATACTGACATGGGTGTCCATGCTCTGAAGCACTTCATGCAACAGGAAACAGGGAAAAAAAACCATAACAATGCCATAAAGATGCCAAGTCAGATTCTTGGTTCACACATTTCCATCCTGCTGCCCAGTCACCCGCTGGCTAGACCTGTACACGAGATAAACTGTCCAGTTACTTTCAGTATCTGTGTGTTGATTTTTGTGATGTACGGTGGAGTCCAGACAGCGAAATGTTTAGCACAAGCTGCAGCTGCAGAAGTGCTTTGGGGATTCCTTAGTTAGTGATACAAGGACCTGGCATGAAACACTCAACACCTTAGCAGCGCTCCGCCCCTTCTCACTGCTGCTTTGTGCTCCTATCACTGCTTTGAATGTCCTCGGGATTACTTTTTTAAATCCTCCACAGAAGATGACTAGAAAAGTAGAAAAGACTGCCAGAAAATGTTTTCCCACGTGTTCTTAGAGAGGAATAAAGCCACGTGTCACCCCTTTAATATTTGCATTAGGCATGCAAATTTTCAAAGAGCAGAGGAGGGATCAGCTTCTGCTATTTCAGTTGCAGCAAGTGACCTGTGGGGTGCTAGGAGAAGACACTTGTCAAACACAATGGCAAGAAGAGGAAAGAACAGAACAACTTGTTCTGAGATCCTCTGGACTGGTTAAATTTTCAAACTACAGCTCTACTTTGAAATGCCCATTTTTGAATATTGCAAATGAGTAATAAATTACATGAAAGCA
The DNA here is from genome assembly GCA_013400115.1 of Rhinopomastus cyanomelas. Classification (NCBI taxonomy): domain Eukaryota; kingdom Metazoa; phylum Chordata; class Aves; order Bucerotiformes; family Rhinopomastidae; genus Rhinopomastus; species Rhinopomastus cyanomelas. The sequence continues at coordinate 514,905 of VXBP01008371.1, read as the reverse complement.
CAGTACCTGTTGTGCCAGTGAGCTTTTCATCTCCTGCCATCATCTGGATTTTAAAGACCTTCTGATGTGTATTGATGCAAAGCAGCTCGTACTACAAACATTCGGCGCTACCTGCTGCAGTCTGACTTATAGAATAAGCCGTAGGAAACACGGCGAAGGCAGCTGGCAGAACAGATGAGGTGAAGAGCCTGTTGTCAAAACAGAGAATAAACACTGAAAACCTCAGGCCTGCATTTTCATTTACTACACCTACGTCTGCCTTTGAGCACAAAACCTCTTCCAATAGCACTACAGGGTCAGCAGTGTGTCAGGGGAACAAGAAAGAGCACTTCAGCTGGCTGCGCTGCCGAACATGCCAGACCAAATGCAGGATCATAGAATCATCAGGGATTGGAAGTGACCTCGGAAGATCATCCAGTCCAATCCCCCCGCTCCTTCTGTGAGCAGAGGTCAGGCAAGCACAGGCATCAGTCACCATTTCAAACATGGAAGTCAAGGTCTTCACTTGGTAGTTTGTTGACAGAGTTCCCAGATAGCCTATGTTATCCTCCTTTACTGGCAGACTTTCCACCTGAAGACACTGCTGTGCAACGCGGCGCTTGCTTCAGGCGAGTTTCACGTGGTGGTATGGAACCTCCTGGCTGCTGTGTGTTCATCTGTAGCTCTATCAGCTCATTTCTGAAGTTGAAGCAGAGCCAAATGCAGAACAGGTGAAAATGGCTGTTTTCTATCCACGATGAAGCAATATTATTCCTACTACTATTGTTATTACATATTTCATTTTGAAGCATCAAAAGGGGGGGAAATAGCTAAAAGTTGGACATTAGTTTGATTAAAAGAAGGAAATTTCACCCAAAGACGTACGCGATACAATTGTACGACCTGTGTGACTGTACCTACTGCTACAGAACATGAACACACGCACCCAGGACCCAGATCAAACCTATGCAGAGGAAGCTGAAGAAAGAAAAGGTACTTTACTTCTGGAACCATACGTAGTCTGCTACTAAGGAGGGAACTACTTTCTAATTAGATGGATCTTACATAAGTGTTTGGCATTGTTCGAAGCACCCTGCATTACACATCTTGTTTTAGCTACCTGACTCACCAATATTTTGTAGCCAAGGAGAGCCTCACTACGCCGAGGCAAAAATAAGCAGCCATCTGATCTGTAATAATAACACAGAAGTGGTACTGACCCGTCACTTCAGGTTCCACAGCAATTTTTGCTTTAAAGCTCATTTCGTTAGAGTGCTTCAGCACATTTTTCTCTGCACTGCTCCATGTTTATTTCCCTGTCAGAGGAAAATATCTGGAAGTTTCAGTGTTTAGGAGGGGCTGCTTTTTCAGAACAAAAATATCAGCAATTTGAAAATTTTAATGTAAACTTTTATACAGAAAGTTTTGTTCATTCACAGTCCAAAGCAAGCAAAATTGAGCAGAAGGTTTCTCACCGGCCTTGCTGACAATGGAATACTCTTTGCCAAGAGACCCGAGGAGGATTTGTTACAGAGTGATCACCACCACACTCAGTATAACTCCATGGGTTGTTTAGGAAACGAGTAGTACATCACATATGAGTCTCCTTCACTGGAGACCTTTTAAAACCCACCTGGATGTGTTCCTAACTTGGTCTAAGTGATTCTGCTGTTGCAGGGGGATTGGACTAGATGAACTTTTGAGGTCCCTTCCAATTCCTAATGATTCTATGATTCTATGATCTTAGGATCATAGGATCATAGGATCATAGGATCATAGGATGCTAGGGGTTGGAAGGGACCCAAAGAGATCATCGAGTCCAACCCCCCTGCCGCAGCAGGACAAAACTATCTAACACAGATCATAGAGGAATGCATCCAGAGGGGCCTTGAGAGTCCCCAGAGAAGGAGACTCCACGACCTCCCTGGGGAGTCTGTTCCAGTGCTCCGTGACCCTCACAGTAAAGAAGTTCCCCCTTGTGTTGAGGCGGAACCTCCTCTGCTGCAACTTACACCCATTGCTCCTTGTCCTATCACAGGGAGCAAGTGAAAAGAGCCTGTCCCCCCCCTCCTGGCCAGCCTTCAGGTACTTATAAACATTGATCAAATCTCCCCTAAGTCTTCTCTTCTCCAGACTAAAAAGCCCCAAGTCCCTCAGCCTCTCCTCATAAGCCATGCCCTCCTGTCCCCTAATCATCCTCGTAGCCCTCCGCTGGACCCTCTCCAGTAGATCCCTGTCCCTCTTAAACCGGGGGGCCCAAAACTGAACACAGTACTCAAGATGAGGCCTCACCAGGGCAGAGTAGAGGGGGAGAAGAACCTCTCTCAATCTGCTGGACACACTCCTCCTAATACACCCCAGGATCCCATTGGCCTTCTTGGCCACCAGGGCACATTGCTGTGCCATGGTTAACCTGTTGTCCACCAGGACCCCCAGGTCCCTCTCCACAGGACTGCTTTCCAGTAGATCACCTCCCAGCCTGTACTGGTGGAGTTTGTTATTCCTCCCCAGATGCAGGACTCTGCACTTGTCCCTGTTGAACCTCATCTGGTTTCTCTGTGCCCAGCCCTCCAGTCTGTCCAGGTCTCTCTGGATGGCAGCACAGCATTGTTTCTAATTCCATAATAGTTTGATGGATGGAGATTCGTTCTATACGTCTGGTGCCTTAGGTTAATTTTAGACTGTATTTACATAAAATTCCCCTATCTCTGCCCTTGTTAAAAAAGTGAAGTCTTCAGCTTCCAAAGATTATCCTGAAATTCACTCTAGTCTATCTCCTTTTATGAACAGTCTTGGCAGATGTTGGCAATGAAAACACTCCAGCAGTCATTTAACTTCAGTAGCTTTCTCAGAAAGGCAATCTGTTGTAAATTGTGTCTGGTAGCCTCTACTAATTCATTCATTCTCCTTGAAATCCCAGCGATAGCCTGATCATGTATCTGTGTTCCTGTGAAAAACTTGCCCTTTAACCACTAAGACTCCAAAACCCATCAGTCAACATCCTTGAAACGTGGATTTTATGTTCTTAAATGCAGAACTAACTAAATACATAGGTAGCTAGGGAGGTGTGTTGGATACAGCACATTCCCATGCAATGTCTCCACCTTGATAAAGTTAACACTTTTCACATTTTCTGCTCCCATTTATGGATCCATTGTTCCATCTTCCAGAGTTTTCTCCACTGTTTGCAGGCAGTTTGCACTTTGCACTAATCAGCTGTTCACTTGCTTTCAAAAATTTGCCTTCTCTATAACGAGTCATGGGCATGGGAGATTCAACCACCAGTTCCAACGGAGGGAACACTGCAATCATGCTTAACTGTGATTGTTAAAGTATATTTAAGTCTTTCTCTGGGCAAAAGGACAGCAAGTTTCAATGCAAATACCACCATGCAAAACACATATGCACATAATCTGGAGTGACACCCCATGTGACAGCTAGTTAGGAAGTCCAGCAGATGGTTGGTGAGCGCTGTGGGGTCACTACAGACTTGGGGGTAAAACTAAGGGCGTTACAGTCTTTGTGCTGCCTGCTTTCTCTTAGCACTTGATTCACTTTGATTAAGCAGCCTCATTGTTTCAAAGAACAATAAATAATTGCAATTAAATCTGCTTTACAGGTGTCTTGTTGGGGAAGTTCTTATGGACCACAGTCTTTTCTGACATTGTGCTGTACAAGTGTTATTACTTGTGAGGTGAAATCACACTTAGTGTGTGAACCAAATCTGTGTGCAAACAAACAGATGACCTGCACTAGGCAAATTATTTCTGAGTACATTTGGGCAAATCATTTCTGAGTACATTTGGACATACCCACTAATTTGGCCTTCTGCTGGCACTGAATCATAATTTCACCACCTTGTTAACGCAATGAAGAGCAAACAAGAACTTAGTCCCTGGTTTTAATGCAGATTGTGCAGAGTAGCATTTAACCATGAGGCCACAACAACAGCTCACGGTCCTGGCAAGGACTGGAAGGTCCTCTTCTTTGAAATTAGTGATTGACAATGGTGACATTTTCTTTATTGTTCCTTTTTTCTGAGGTTTTTTTTTCTCAAACAGATTATGAAAGAGGTACTATTTCCACCAGTACTGGCTCAAAAGTTTATTAATATTTCCTTAAACTTTCTGACTCTATACTTCATCCAATCTGTAATGATTCTAGAATTCTATGATTCTATGATTCCTTTCCACCTATCTTGAGATACCTAACTGAGCTGTCTGCTTCAGAAACATTGCCACCATACCATCTGTCATTCAAAACTCATCACAGCCACTGGTAGCAGATATGTATTTTTCAGCCTGTGACCTGCAGACCCAGAGGCAGCAATGAAATCGTTCTTGACAGGGTTTTGAAAGGCAACCAAGACAAACAATGCCATAGTCTGCAGGATTAGATTGATTGCAGAAGGGCTCCACCTTACACTGGCAAACCGAAAGAAACTGTAAATCGAAAATGTTCAACAAGAATTTTTCCACTCTTAGCTAGTTTGGTGCTAAACTCAGACACTTGGTACTAGCTGTGCTGTTTGATAAGCAAATTCTAGACACTCTGAGGAGTGAAATATTTCAGTAGTCCTTAGGCAGCTTTGTGAAGTTTTCCATATTTTAAAGAAGAACATGAAATATCTTCTAAACAAACTTCTTACCACATTTAATTCCATCTAATTGTTCAGAAACATCCGCACAGTTATCAGTTCATAAGCTCACTCCAACAGGTAGTAAAAATCAGGAAAACTTACATTTTGCTCTGCTGAACTCCTACAATTACCTAATTGCAAAGCTAGTTACAAAATGAGGAGGGAGAATCAGAGAATCACAGAACATTACGAGTTGGAAGGGACATCAAAAGATCATCCAGTCCAATCCCCCCATGACAGCAGGATCACCCAGACCAAGTCACACATGAACATAGCCAGGTGGGTTTTAAATGTCTCCAGAGAAGGAGACTCCACAACCTCCCAGGGCACCCGTTCCAACGCTCCGTCACCCTCACTGGGAAGAAGTTCCTTCTCATATTGGTGTGGATCCTCCTGTGTTCCAGCTTACAACCATTGCCTCTTGTCCGATCATTAGATGACACTGAGCAGAGCCTGGCTCCATCCTCCTGACACCCACCCTTCAAATGCTTATAGACATTGGTTTAGGTGATCCTGCTGTTGCAGGCGGATTAGACTAGATGATCTTTCAAGGTCCCTTCCAATCCGTAATGATTCTATGATTCTATGATTAATGAGGTCACCCCGCAGGCTCCTTTTTTCCAAGCTCAAGAGACCCAGCTCTCTCAGCCTTTCCTCACCAGGCAGAAGTTCCACTCCATCTTCCTTGTGGCTCTGCACTGGACTATCTCCAGCAGTTCTGTGTCCCTCTGGAAATGAGGGGCCCAGAACTGCACACAATATTCCAGATGAGGTCTCAACAGGGCAGAGTGGAGGGAGCGGAGAACCTCTCTTGTTCTACTAAACACCCCCGTTCTGATCCACCCCAGGATGCCATTATGCTGAGGACAACAACAAACCCAAAAGTCAACACTGACAGAAACAAGGTGGCAGGTGTCAGATTAGATAAACTAACGTTCAGTTGCCTACCACAATGTGGTTTCATTAAAAATACGAACAAATTTAAGCCCAAGTTTATGATCTGGACCTTAATGCATCTCAATAATGACATCTAAATATCTCAGAAAACTGGCAGAAAAAAAGGAACTGAACTAACACTGTAAAGAAGTTCCAGTTTTCGTACAACATAATTAAAATTGAAATAAGCCTTAGGCTGAGCATCAGAAATATTAACTAGCTTCAAATTAATTCAGTGAAATTAGGTGATTAGGTAAAAAGTAATTGATGCTACCTTGAGCTCAAAGAAAAAATACACAGCTAAGTGGAGTAACACGCTTTCCCTGCCTGTGCTGAACTGAATTCACACTGTTCAAAGGCACCTATGATTTTTTATGTGAACCTTGTAATTAAACTGAAGTCTTTACTTCTAGGTAAAAGATAACCAAGGATCTGGTGCAATCACTGGCCATGTGATTATTCATCCTACTTAACTCTACAGTCAGCACCTTGCAAGCTCTGTTTTGGACTGTTTAAATCCATTTCCAAAGCAGACCTGCTACTCAGGCAGTCAGTTGAGGTTTTATAAATTCAGGTTGTTCCACATGAATCAGCTGCAGTGTCCCCTTACTTTCCTGTTACTGAGCTGCACGGACATAAGGTGCCTGAGCCGTACAAACACGGCGCCGCTTGCACTTACCACCTCAGCCTTGCTGCGCTGCCCGCTGTCTGCTGCTGCAGCACTCGCGCACATCACCCTCTGCTGCAACTCGTTGTGATGGACACATCAAAGGGTTTTCTTAACGAAGTGACCAGAACTCAAGGTGAAGGCTTTGCCAGCACAGGCACACCAGTAAAGACTGTGCAGCAGAGGAACGCTGTTACACTTCCAGCAACGCATGAATCTTGAGTGTGTGGTTCACTTTGCCTGGGAAAATCGAGCCACAGGAGTGCTTGAGGTTGTCTAGGGTTGGCTTGCTTTGCTTGGTTTAAATCAAGTCAAGCTACAACAGCAAATTCCTAGTTTCACAGCATGAAACAGTGGGATGTCTTCTGCTAATTACCATCAGTCACACCATGACCCCCTTTGCTAACTGGCTCAGAGAGCTAGGGCTTTTCTCTCTGACACCTAGAAAGTTGTCTTCTGCCTTAGGAAAATTCACGTATCTGAATAAAAAGATCACCCTAGTATAGTTTTAGATACGAGACATCATTCTTAAACATTACCGAGGTATTTTATATTTGTCTGACAAGCAAAGAACATTAGACAAGATAAACTGGAGTTTCTGAGCCACAGAAGTACTTAAAATGTTCATTAGATAAAAAATCAACAGGCATTTAACTCCTAAACCTAAAAGATAATAAAAACCTGCTTGTGTTGGCATTACAGTTTGATAATTGTTTTTTGTCAGATTTCTCTGTGGGTTAAGAAAAAAAGACTTGAAAACAGTGGCTTTGAAAACTGAACACAGATTTATGCCTATTTGCAGAACGATTAGCTCTCAGTGAGTGTACCTGCATTCAATACTTCCTCCATTGTCACACGGTTTTGCTGTTGCCAGAGTCTGCTCAGCTACTCTAAATACTTTTATGCCTAAGGACATGGTCCCTTCTTGCCCTGACTGACTTTATGACTTGGTCTAGGTGATCCTGATGTGGCAGGGGGATCAGATTGGTGATCTTTCCAGGTTCCTTCCAATCCCTAATGATTCTATGATTCTATATATGTTATTTCTGTTGGGCTGTAATGTTTTGGGCCACAAATTCATAAATGACAGTCAGACATGCAGCATTTCTCTCTCTCTTCAGCACACAGAAGCACAGAAACAATATCTTCAGTGCAAGCAGAGAGTACTGGTATGAAAATGCTGTTTCAAAAACTGCCAGGCAGTGGAGTTCATAGGTATTCAACAGCGAAAACTGAGACAATAGATGAATCATAGAATCCTAGAATCATAGAACCATCAGGGATTGGAAGGGACCGTGAAAGATCATTCAGTCCAGTCCCCCTGACACAGCAGGATCACCTAGACCAAGTCATAGAGTCAGTCAGGGTTGGAAGGCACCTCAGGATCATCCAGTTCCAACCCCCCCACCATGGGCAGGGACACCCCATCTCATCCAGCCTGGCCTTAAACACCTCCAGGGATGGGGCCTCCACCACCTTCCTGGACAACCCATTCCAGGCTCTCAGCACTCTCACAGTGAAGAACTTCCTCCTCACATCTAGTCTAAATCTACCCATCTCCAGCTCTGCTCCATTCCCCCCAGTCCTGTCGCTACCTGACATCCTAAAAAGCCCCTCCCCAGCCTTTCTGTAGGCCCCCTTCAGATACTGGAAGGCCACAACAAGGTCACCTGGGAGCCTCCTCTTCTCCAGACTGAACAGCCCCAACTCTCTCAGTCTGGCCTCACAGGAGAGATGCTCCAGCCCTCTGATCATCCTCGTGGCCCTCCTCTGCACTTGCTCCAGCACATCCACATCCTTCTTGTAATAAGGGCTCCAGAATTGGACACAGTGCTCCAGGTGGGGTCTCACCAGGGTGGAGCAGAGGGGGAGAATCACCTCCCTCAACCTGCTGGCCACACTTCTCCTGAGGCAGCCCAGGATCAGGTTTGCCTTCTGGGCCACAAGTGCACACTGCTGGCTCATGTTGAGCCTTTCATCCACAAGCACCCACCAGTCCCTCTCCTCAGGGCTACTCTGCAGCCAGTCACTACCCAGCCTGTATTTGTGCTTAGGATTGCCTCAACCCAGATGCAGGACCTTACACTTGGTCTTGTTGAACGTCATGAGATTAGCTTGTGTCCCCCTCTCAAGCCTGTCCAGGTCCCTGCCCTCCAGCGTGTCTGCTGCACCACACAGCTTGCTGAGGGTGCACTCAGTGCCTCTAGCATAGAATCAAAGAATGTTACAGGTTGGAAGGGACCTCGAAAGATCATTGAAGTCCAACCCCCCTGCTGGAGCAGGGTAAGCCTACAGCACTGTCTCAGGATGTCCTACATGGGCCTTGAACCCATGACCCCAGGAATTCAGAGTCCCATGATCCACCAGCTGACAGATGTCCATGTTACCAACAAACATGTTGAACAAGACTGGTCCCAGGACTGATCCCTGAGGGACTCTGCTTGTCACTGGCCTCCACTTGGACATGCATCCAGTGACAACCACTGTCTGGGTGTGCCCATCAAGCCAGTTCCTTACCCATCTAGTGGTCCACCCATCAAAGCCATGTTCCACCAGTTTCCATTAATGTTGTGACCTGTTCATAGAAGGCCACCAGATTTGTCAGGCAGGACTTGCCCTTGGTGAAGCCATGCTGATTGTGCCCAAACACCTCTTCACAAATCTCCTGTCTCAGCAGTGCCTCCAGGAGGATCTACTCCATGATCTTACCAGGCACAGAGGTGAGACTGACTGGCCTGTAGTTCCCTGGCTCCTCTTTCCTACCCTTTTTGAAAACAGGAATGATGTTTCCCCTTTTCCAGTCAGTGGGGACTTCACCAGACTGCCATGACTTTGGGAATAGAATAGAGAGGGGTCTAGCAACCTCATCTGCCAGTTCTCTCAGTACCTGTGGCTGTGTCCCATCTGGTCCCATGGACTTGAACACTTTCAGGTCCTTCAGGTGATCATGAACCTGATCTTCACTTATGATGGGCAGTTCTTCTTTGCAGTCCCTGCTGTTATTTTCCATGACTCCAGGAGTGTGGTTGGAGGCCTTTGCAGTGAAGACCGAGGTAAAGGAGTCACTGAGAACCTCAGCCTTTTCCATGTCACTTGTGACCACCTCACCTGTTTCCTTTCTGAGGGGGCCCACACCTCCCCTAGACTTCTTTTTACCATTCATATACCTGTAGAAATTCTTGGTGTTCCCTTTGACCTCCCTGGCCAGGTCCAATTCAAACTGTGCCTTGGCTTTCCTAACCAGATCTCTAGCTCTTCGGGCAGCTTCCTTATACACCCCCCTACTCTAGCTGTCCTCGCTAGAATGAATTAATCTACTTTCAGCCAGTGAACGTGACCCACATTAAAGGGGCAGCAAAACCAAGCTCATGAATCAGGATTCCTCTAGATGGAACTCTTGAATTTGAAAGATTACAGTTAAGCAACAAAAACCTTGAAAATTAGGAAATCATTCTCTTCCTTTGCGGGTTATTTCTCTCACTGAAACACCTCCTTGGAGGAAAATAGGCTTAACTCACCTACTCAGTCCATGTCATGATACACAGCTCTCCTGTGCAGAAGACCTAAATTTAAAGGACTTGAATAATGTGATAATATAAATAAAATTATGACAACATTGGAGGTTTTGACAGATGCAGAGAGCTATCAGAGTAGTTCCTTTTAAAGCAGGATTAAGGCAGGTAATCAAGGATTTTAGATTTGTTTCAGCTCTTGTCTTTGAACTTCTTACTAATACCTGAAAATCTTCCTGTCCTAGGAACAGTATTTCCTGTTTTTCTTACAAAATGATATTTTGATTATTCTGTACATCAAACAATTATACAAATTTACTTGGGAAGTTAATGGGCAGCAGAAAATTCAAGTCGCTTGAATAGAGCAGAATCCTTGTAAATATTATGAAGTACTGACACAGCCATAGAAGAACATCACATAACAGTCTGGTCAGCAGCATCAGAACATTCTGCAGTGATCTTTAAGAAAAGTGTGATAAATGTTTTCACTAATTGTTACAAGTCTGCATCCACAGACCTGCGTGGTTATCCTTCAGCCTCAGAAAAACACGAAGACACCAGCAGTAACACCTAGACACCACAAATACATTCAGTGAGGACACAAGAGCTGCTGAAGCACAAGAGGTAAAATGACAAAGAGCTTTGCAGATCTATACATCCCAAACAAAGCCCTTGCAAGGTAAAACACAGTAATACGAGGCAGCCACTCCTAGAGGAATGAGGTACCAGCTGGACGTCAGGCTCTGAGCTCTCCATCAACACTGCAATGAAAGTAATTGACATAACCAAGATGTCTGCAGTTCACAGCCCATGGCATTGAATGGAGACATATTTGAGTGCACAACATGGAAACAGGTAGTGGATGATGACTTCTGCCAGAGATTGTGGGATTTGTTCTTTGCCTGTGCAGCGTCACATCCTGACTGCTGAAAAACACTTTTCTTGGTGTGATACTGGAAACACACAGAGAAATCTTCTCTGGCAGTAAACCTGCTACGCTACACATAAGCATGTGTGATTCCTCTCTCATAGCTATCTGTCTGCTTCTGACTGATATCAGGGCTACCAGCCACCCCCATAACCCCACACTGCAGAAGTAACACATTGATCTTGAGAGGATTACTGTTCTCACTAATTGCCTCACAACAGCAATTATTTGCTTTCCTATTTCTGTGATGTCCTAGGGATACATCCAGAGATGCCAGTAGCCAGGTATCCTTCACTGATGGACCATGGCCCTGGAGCTGCCTTTCCCCTAGCAGAGCTCCAAAGAGGAATGCAGCTCCTGCACTCAGCGAAGCATACCGGTCAAATTAAAAACCATAAAAATATACACACATAATAATTTCAAAGATGCTCCTACACTATTGGCCCAGATTAGAGACAGCCCAAAACATGGTCCTTGAGAGGTGTAAATTGCCGTGTGTAGGATTATCGTGCCAGTGCATAACAAAAACACCTGCACAGAGGAGATGCAGCAGACTCAAAATATATCAACCAACCTATTTCTGTTTCTGATGTGATCAGCATGGAGGAGCAAAGAAGCCTACATCCCTCTGAGGTGCAACAGAGACCTTTGTTACTGCTGCCAGAACTTGCTCTTTGGCTCAGCAACTGGTCCCAGCTCTGGTACAAGCAGAGCCAGAGCGTTGGGAGGGTCCTGGATGGCACCGGTCCAGTCCTGGCTGCTTAGCAGGTGCTCTTGAGCCCACAGATGCTAAGCCAACAAGTACTGTGCAAAGTCATTGCCCACTGCCCTCACGTGTAGCAGCAGCAAGCAGAGGTGGTGATGATTTTTCAGAAGACATTTTGTAACTGCAGCTGTGTGTTCCATGTATAGCAGCCAGACACTTGGTGGGGAGAGAGGAGGAAGAGCTACAGACCTATAAGTAAGTGATGGCTATGTTCATAGATTGACGCAGGGGGAATTCTCCACTGACTGCACTAATGCCAGCACAGCACTCGCTGCCACTTTGAAGTGGCCCCTGCCTCCTGCCACAAAGACTGTGCAGGGCTCCCCTGCCTTCCTTTGTGCTTTTCTCATGTTCATCTCAGGCCATAAAGAGTTACTTCATCACCCAGATCATGCACACTGGATCTTGGGCTTCAGTAATGCCAGCTTAAAAGACTCTGCTGCACATTCCCCTATGTTCTTCATATGCGACCTTCTAGCAGCTTTCCAGTATCCAAAGGGGACCACAAGAAAACTGGGGGAGGGCTTTTCACACAGGTGGTAGCAAGAGGACAAGGGGAAAGAGCTACCAGCTTGAACAGGGAAGATTCGAGTTAGACATTAGGAATAAATACTTTGTGGTGAGATGCTGGAACAGGTTGCCTCAGGAAGATGTGGCTGCCCTGTCCCTGGAAGAGTCCAAGGCCAGGTGGGATGAGGACCTGAGTAACCTGATCTAGTGAAGGTGTCCCTGCCTATGCAAGGGAGTTGGAACTAGGTGACCTTTAGGGCCCCTTCCAACCCTAGCTCTTCTATGATTCTTTGTAATACCAACCTCTTTGGTCTCGGAGTACATATTGGTCTTCCCTTCCTGTCTGGGGAAGCTTTGTAACAAGAGGCACAAGAAGCAATCTCAAGCCTATTTTCACTCTCACACCATGAGCCCATGACATCAGAGACCCCAGGGTCACGGTAATATGCCACATGCCTGATATAGGTCTATAAGATGGTTTATGAGGCTCAGAGAATGCCGTGAGCCACTCCTTATTGTCAAGCCAAGGACTAATTCAAACCTGCATGAGGTCTTCCACATACTGCTTTTCCTTAAACTCGGTGTTATCCCGATGCCTGCTCTGCAACCTCAGCAGGTGCTGGCACTGCATGTGCTGCAGAGATCCTACCACCATGACCTACAGCTGCCTAGCACAGACACATCCAAAGTGGCAACCCTCTTCCCATGGTCCCTTCTTCCTTTCAACACCCAGAACACCACTGACACTGCTGGCATCCCTGGGGCAGCTGCTCACATCAGTGGGTAGCTCCCAGCCTGTTTCTAACCCTTCTCTTGCAAGAACAATGTGCACTTTGCCTTGCCCAGCTTGACAAAATCTTTCCTCCAGCTTTCCCTGCTGAGAGCAGACACCAAGCACATTTTTTGCACAAATCACAGATGTAACTCACTGTCCAGCACCTCAGTCCTACAGCTCATCTCCATCCTCATTTATCCTATACCTTTGCTGTTTTATAGTGCTTCTCCAAATGAATATCATCTTCTATCATGGAAATATCGTACACTTTGGGTTAACCACTTTATTCCTCTGCCAAAGATGGTCTCAAGCTCCTGTCACTAGAAGCACCCCATGCTATCTTCATGTAATACACCTTTAAATGCAATCGTTACACATTACTTAGACCTAAAACAAGGCAGGTGTCTCTACGGAACTTCACTAGGTGTTTGATGCATTCCAGGCATCTTGCTTTTCAGTCTGTCAGTCAGTAGCACAACTGAAATAACTAGGCCTTGGTACTTTCTAATACTTCACAATGTTTTTGACTCCTATCAGGGTGAGTGGTCAGGCACAATACAGAGCTCAGAGGAAGCTGGATTTCTTCCAGTGACAATAGAGGAGTATGGTCAGCAATGAAGCCAGTTCTCGTTTGCCTCTGTAGAGAAGTCTAAGACCTACAGAGGAGAGAATCATTCTGAAAACAAGCGAAGAAGTCAATGAATGGGAAAAAATCAAGGCAAAGCCCACAAAATGTGTGGAGCTGTTGCAGGAGCTCCTGAAGCAACATTTAATTTCCATCAAAACAGTAGTTAAAATCACTGGAGATTCCTGTCTTCCCTTCCAGCAGGGAAATCCACAGCTGCAGCATGTATCAGACAAATTTTATTCTAGGGGCTTCAGAGACTAGAAGCTGGATGCTTCTTGTAGGTACCACAAGACAGAGATTTGTAAGTGGGGAAAACTGTTCTGAAAAAATACAAGTGTACTGGAGTTGTGGTGAGTGCTTTGCCAGGGTCCAGGATTATTCTCCACCTGGGCCCTGGCACACCAGGGATGAATACAGCTTGGGGTGCATTGCTGTCACCGTTTCGAAGTGCCCTTCCACTGCAGGCAGAGAACAAGTGCCTTCAGGTTAATTGTTTCTTAATCAATTAGAAGGAAATCAACAGAAATCTTTTTAATGCCATCAGCATTGAAGTCTTATCACCTAAAGAGACAAATCCAAACACTGAAGAGGAGAAGCACAGACTGTCTGCTAAAAACACCCAGTGTCTGAAATGGGATGTGCCTGTTATCAACACATTCCGTCACGTGGGTGCAGGTACACTCCCATCTCCAAGGAAGCAGCCATGGGATATGCTCCTTATGTATCAAGGCACACAGGCTAGTAGTAAGGCCAGCTGGCCACACCTGCCCTGGAATCACCTCTTGTATGAACCCTCTGAAATAAGTAGGCTTGAACAGGATTACACATCATGAGAGCAGGATGCCCGCTTCTAGCTATTCAAGTTGCAAACTAAGTCTGATGATCAGAGCCAGCAATACATAAAAGTTTGGTTAAACTATCGTAGAGGACTCTAGAGATGGTGTGGCAAGCATCCACAGAATCACTGAATTGTCAGAATTGGAAGGGACTGCAAATAATCATGAAGAGCAGCCTTCCTGACAAAGCCTGACAGTAGGCTTTCGAATGTCTCCAGAGATGGAGACTCCAGAGCAGTTCACAGAATCAAAGAATGTTAGGGTTTGGAAGGGACCTTGAAAGATCGTCTAGCCCAACCCTCCACCAAAAGCAGGACCACCTAGGGCAGGCCACAGAGGAACGTGTCCACACAGGTTTTGAAATTCTCCAAATAAGGAGACTCTGCCATGTCTCCTGTTCCAGTGCTCTGTCACCCTCACAGTAACAAAGTTCTTCCTGATGTTGAAGTGGACTCTCCTGTGCTCCAGCTGGTACCTACTGACCTTTGTTGTATCCGTTCAGTTTAGATAGATCATTTTTTCCCAGATTTAAACCATTGTCACTGCAAGCAGAGACTGAAACAAGGGTTCCAGGTTTACCCATGGCTGGCACATGGCTGAAGCCAGGAAGACTTTTGCTGAAGTCAGACCAGTTAGGTAAGAAGAGCTGGCTGAGGCCACGAGCCAAGTGTGATGTCCTGCAACTTCTGAAGCAGAAAACACTCCATCACAAAACACACAAGAGAAAATTACTCTAGAGGCAGACCCTTGTTTTATTAGATGTAAATCAGATGTGATATTAAGTCCACATGGTAAAGGTTAGCATGTAAGATGTACCGCGTGTCGATCACAGCACTGCAGAGCTGGCCCAGCTTTCATTAGCCTTTCATCCCCTTCACAACAGGCAGCAACGCTGATGCAGGGTGCCCCAGAATAAACCACAAACAACAGTAAATGTTAACGCAAGCTTCGAAAAGATGATGATGCCTTCTCGTGCTTGTGATGATAACAAACAGCAGATTCCTAATAGCAGCATCACTTCCGTCTGACAAGCCAGGAAAATTTAACACAGCAGAGAGGAACTATACAGATCTACCAATAAAATCACCGAGCTGACAGCAAAATCATCCAGCAGAATAAGAAAGGATAAAATAAATGGTTAAAACATACTATTTAATATCTTCTTTATTTTACTGCATGTGTGTCAGACTCTAGCATTTGTAAGAGCAGGAGAGCTTGCGGCACCAGGGCTCCAGCCTCTAAAACTCATCTTTCTATGACTGAGCAATTGTCCCCAAAGGCCACTAAACTAGAGTGAGACAGAGGCAGTGACATTTTTTTCCCAAGGACATAAGTGGATTGTGAGATTAGACATCTCTCTGGCACTGCTCTCAATGGAAATGTAACACCCTACTTCCCCCTTATCTCTGCATATTAACATCCCAAACTGCAAAATACCTCCCCAAAGGGTGAACCAGACCTGGTGGTGATCCTATACACTGACAAGAGTGGCCTGGGGTAGGGAAGAGAAGGGCTCCGAGGCCTCCTAAAGCCTTTCAAGGTCAGTTCCTCTTATGGCAGGGAGCAACAGTCAGTGCCTGGCTCAAGCCTCAGGCTCAAACAGGGTATCTAAGCTGATTTGTTTCTGATTTGCATTTCACAGGCATCACGTCATGGTAATGCAAGTAACTGGGACTGTAAGCACCAAGTGCAATCAGTGAGGAAGGTATTGGTCAGCAAAACCACCAGCCAGAGAGTCCCCTTGATATATACAGACCTGTGCTCAATCCCATCAGCTGAGCAGAGCCCACACACTTGGCCCACAGCAGTCCTGGCCACTGTTGTGTGCCCCACAGCAGCCTGAAAGCTGGGCACCTCTGAGTGCCACCAAGCAGCCAGGGAGCAGAGGTGCCTTCTGAGCTGTGGAGCAGAGCAATGGTGGGCATTCAACAGACAGCCAAGCTGAGGACCACCAGCTGCAGCACACCAGTGAACTCCACTTTCTCCTCTGTATCTGTGCCAGCGACTACAGGCAGAGGCAGATGCTTTTAACACCTCTTGCTTGCTGCTGAGCACTGCTGTTTTCGTGAAGCTGCCTGTTCCTGGCCAATCTCTTTCCCAAGCAGTACTAGTTAGGTCAGACCCCGCTGTTGTGCATGTGAAGCATGGAGAAAATCTCCATTTCTACTGCTGTCAACCCATCAGCTCCAAATTTCACCTGCTGTTTTATTAAGTGGTCGTTCAGTGTCACAAAACCCTTCTGTGACTCTCCAGACAGCTTTCATTTGCACTGCCTGTGGCAACCAGGCTATCACCCAGAGATGAAGTTGTTTTGGCAACTTCTCTGAAATGTTTACTTCTCCCCTCAAAAAAATAATTCTGTCAAATAAATAATCTCCCTTCTGTGAACACACCACTCCAATTAATGGAGGTTAATTGTTTATAACAAACAAGCATTTCATGTACTCATTAACTAATGAGATTTCCTTTTTAGAGGATTCATTAGTGGAAAGTGCAGTTTTGTTCACTCAGCTTTTAACTGCGTCAAAGAAATGTGCCTGGATTTGGTAAAAATCTTTCATTCCAAGAGAAAATTACAAACTGCTCTTAAAAGAAAATGGTTCTTTATCCACTACTTGACACTTAGGTCTCCCTGAGCAGAAGATCAAACTGCTCTCAAATAGATCCATTACCCAGTGCTATGCAACACAACCACGTGCAATTGCACCCACTTGTTACATCGACTGCGAAGACTTTTTTAAAGAGTAACTGACCCTAAGAAAGAATCTCTCTTCCTGTGTGTCACCACCAAGTTGCCATCACGGAGCTTAAATTACCTAGTTTTAACAGCAGTGTGCTGGAAATCCAGTGATAAGTTACAGTTCAGATACTTTAATTTCTCTCATTTTACAGTTTTCACAGATAAAATAATTTGGATGATCAAACCCTGTCCAGTGAAATTAAAGGCATGTGGCATCACAGACAACTCTGCTGGATGGGGTTTGGCACTGCTACAGCCAGACCACTACATCTTATTAATGCATCACTGTCCTACCCTCCGTTCATGCACGTATTTTCATTGCAGACTACACCCCAAATACAAATCTATTGGTTTAATGATTAGTGAGGAGATATTCAAACTCTTCCTTAAAAAATGAAACAACATATTTTGTCACACAGACATTAGCAAGCCCTTAAAGAAGGGGAAAAACCACACTGGCCGTGACCTTTGTCACATCACGCCGTCCGAAGCCCGTACACAGCACCTCCACGTCTCTGTGAGTACTTTTACAACTCGCATTTTGTTCACGCAAATGTTTATGCTGATCCTTCTTCCGTGGTGCGTGCCACGAATTAAGCTGCTGTCCTAAACAAGGCTCTGGCAGGCCACGAGTTCTGCACAGGCCTGTAAGGACAGTTTATCCCCAGAAAATGGAAACTGAGACATTTCGAAAGCGAGCACATGTCACGGTTTAGCACCGGTTAGCCCACTAAATCATAATCTGCTCAGCCGTGCAGGCGGAAATGTCCTCCCGGCCCCCGGAGGGGGAGCAAAGAGGTAAAGTAGGTGTCTGGAAACTGGAATTAGAAATATTCAACTTTATTAAACCTCATTACTGATTTCATTAAGTAAGGAAAAAAGAGGGAAAGGAAAAGGGAAAAAGGGAAAAAAAGTATGTTCTTCCTCAATTCAAGTCCACCCTTCCCCCTGCCCAGACCTGATAACCCCTGATTCCTAAGAGATCTTAAAGCCACAGATGAGGGGGGAGAAAAATGAAAGACTGGGAATCTCCTAAGCAAAACTTAAATAATTGATTTAACTAGTTTCCTAGGCAGCAGTCCGAAAGTTTGCGGGAGAGAATAGAGATAAGAGGAAGATAAAAGAGGAATGGGGAAAAGTGGGGGGAAAGGAGGGGTGGTGAAGCAGAAGAGGGACAGAGAGCCGCAGAAGGACAGACAAGCCGCAGTGTGCTACTGGCCAAAATGAAACCAGACTCCCAAGACACACAAACAGGGAGGGGGTACCAAAATGAGGGGAAAAGGAATACCCTGTCCCCAATTAAGGACCCCAAAATCTGTCTGGCCCACTCCACCTACTCAACCTGTCCCCTGCGGCAGCCACCTCTCCCCTTCACTTCTGCACCCCACCGACCTCCCCTCCACACCCCACACAGGAGGGAAAAGTAAACATCCCTGCAGCCTGAGATGAGTCAACTCTTTGTACGCTGGAAGAGAGTTCGATGCAGGAATACCATAGGCAAACACAATTTCACCAAATCCAGACCAGAACAGTGGTAACAGAACCAAGTCCTGTGCACCTGGCTTTATGGTCTGTACCTGCCACTCATTCAAATTGCACTTGCCCTCACATCTGGGTCAAACTCTACCTTGAAGGTAAGGTCCTCTGGTAAGGTTGTTGACATGCATGTGGCACATGGTCATCACCAGTTAAAGATATGTTAAAGCTATGGGATGTCTTATGAGGGAAGTGCTCTGCAGTACAGACTGGAGCAGACAATTGGATGACAAATGAAGGCATAGATAACATGGAGAGAGGAAGCAGAAAGGTAAAGAGAAGCCCCACCAAAAAGACAGATTCAAAGCCTCAGGTACTCCACTATGCCAACAAGTCAACTAATTCTCAGTCACTTCCACAGATCCAGTTTCACTTCTGTTTTCAAAATAATGTCTTTAGCTTTCAAGAAGGGACTGGCTATGGAGACTGACCAATGGCATGGGCCACAGGGCAAAGAATGGTGCACGGGTGTTTGTAAGAGCATCTACTTAAGAGTGAAAAACTCACTTTCATTGTATGCATAGGTTCATTTCTCATGCCAGCTGCCTGTGAAGAAGAGATCATTAAGAGCACAGGCATGAGTTATAAAAACATTTGACTGCAATGAACGAGATGTTAAACTGAGTGAGATGTGATGTGAAACACTTCTTTTGGCATGGATTGCACGACTGCTCTATTTGAACTGAGGAAAGCAAATACCAACTTCACCTCAATTATTTTACTCTAGCAGAAACGGCTGTGCTCTTATTAATCTGACTGAATTTGCTTTCTCTTCATGTTTCACAGTGCTGCTCCTTGTCCACGAATGGGTAGAAGAGCCAGGCGTCCTGTCATTCGAATTATTCCATGGTATTTTTACGAAAGATACGTTCCAATAGTCTGGTACATTCTAATGCAGAATGATGTTGAATTATAACTCATTTCTCTCAGATCTCCTCCCAAAGTCTCCCAAGTAGTCACAGATACAAGCAGTAAAACTGACACAAAACATTACTGCATCAGAAATCATAGTAACATGTTACATCCTGAGGGAATGCTGCTGCTCTGGGTAGTTTCTCAAAGCTACTGCTTTAAAAACAAACCTTTATCATGTGCCTTGGATAAGCAAGTCCTTGTGAATGAATGGGACTCAGAACATACTATTAATGCCAATTAAACAGCAAGAACAGAAAAAGCATAAGGTGTTTCAAAAATCAAACATTTAGTGGGAGTAAATACAATTTTTAAGATTAAAAAATAAAAATCCTCAATCTCACTTGATTAGGCGATACTTCTTTAATCAGCAAATTGCAGTCTTATTTCAAACAGAAGATTGTTGCTATGAAGAACATAGAGCAAACTAAATCATCTAGGACTTACTTAAAAAGATGCAACACCAGCAGGCTTATTGTAATAGAGTAGTAGAGCAAATTACACCCTGAGATGAATATGTATAGAACATCAACACTTTTTCCTTATTAAAAACATTATTCAGTAAATTGTGCTCCTTAAAAGGATCTCCTAAATTTGTGTAAGGTTTGAAATAAAGAATCAGAAGGTAGCAAAACTCTGGCAAGAACATGGAAGATTGTTCACTGCTCCTCAGAGATCGTGTGTGGAGTGGTCCCTGCAAGCCTTCAGGGGCCAGAATTTTCATTCATGATCTCAAGGAGTGAAGGTGAATTCGTAGATTAGACAGTGGGTTACAAAACCACATGAAGTAGGTCCTATAGAAGGGGGATTTGCATTGCCTGGGACAATGGCCATGCAGTAGCAAGAGACACAAGAAGCCAACAGATACAGAGCCTCACCAGGAGGAGGTAGTGGAAGGTATTTGTCCACAAGCAATCAAAACTGCTATACTGATGTGTCAGCAATCACTGCGAGGCCAGAGCCTCAGAAAATCAAGTGTGAAACTCAGAATGACTGACCATCTAGTGACTCAAGGACACAGTGACACAGGCCACCAGGTTTCTTTCTTCATGGACAATGTACACTCTCAAGCAGGTCATTGTGTAACCCTGCTTCACAAAGCCCAGGCATGACCAGCAAAAGTGTCCGTGGGCTACTGCAACAAATATTCTGTGGAATAATGACAATTATTTATGGAATGTAGTTAAAACTAGCAGCAGAACACTTTAACTATTTGCTTTAAATGTGAGACAGTGACTTCCTTACACCATGATTTCCTCATTTGTGTCAAAGCAAGAAGAGTGCCTGGATTAGAGAAAGAAAGATGTAGCTATAAGTTAAACAAATCCCTTACACCTACTGCATTGAGCATCAATATCTTCTTCCATCAGGAGGAATGAGTGTTTTAAGGTGCTAATTGCTCATACTGTCAATTCTGAGCTCAACATCTTCTGCTGTAATGAGCCTTACTTCAAACTCCACAATGCACCTACACTTTATAACAGGGCGTGGGAATGTTGTCCATTGCTTAGCTGTGCTCTTCAAGAAATGATGGTCTTATGAATCTTTCTTACAGATGGTGTGTGTAACTCCTGGTAATTTTATTCTTTGCCCCATAATGCCCGTTCCTTTTCATGGTATAGTAAAAACCCAAAATATTTCATAACCTCTAACCAATGTGACTAACCAAGACGTGATTTATAAACATGTGGGAGGGTCATTTGGTTCCCTTGTGTTCAAGGTTCTCTTTGTCCTGCTCATAGAGAGGACAAAACCATCATCTGACTCTGGAGTGCTTAGCATCCAGTTTCTCTTAATTAATAGAGATTCCCAGACCACACTTCTGGGACAGCTGTCTCAGCACCTGCCCAGTGGAACCCTGGTTCAACCAACAGCGCCCATGGAAAAACCTCACATCTGTCCTCTCTGGAAATGGTCTGTGACAGCAGTGGAGCAGAGAACGGCCCAATCAACATCTCCATAGACAATAATGGTGGGTTACAGCAGACAAGGGAAAGAATGAAATAGTGAAGAATAAATGAATTAATTTAATAGCTGACACAGCTTCTGGCTTTGGCAAACTTAAGCTTTTACACCTCACCAAAGACTCAACTCCCTGGCCTCCCTTCAAATTATAAGATGACAAATGTCTTGTTTGTTCATTCATAAGACCATCTTCCCAGTAATGGCCGTCAGCAGTGAACTTCTGTTGATCTCATAGCACCAACAGGGCCAATCTGCAGAACGTCAGTTCAATGAGCCGGATTGCCCAGGGAGGTGGTGGTGTCACCATCCCTGGAGGTGTTTAAGGAACGAGTGGATGCAGCACTTGGGGATATGGTCTAGCGGTTGGACACTAGGAGAAAAGGTTGGACTCCATGACCCTGGAGATCCTTTCCAGCCATGATGATTCTATGATTCTATGATTCTATGAATACAGAACAAAAAAATTTCAGATTTCATTTTAGAAATTTGAATAGAATATAGTATCCACCACTTAATTCCCCTGTACACTCTCCATTAACTGCTAAACGGTTCTCAGGACATGGGAAGACCTTGAAATAAAATGACATTTCCCTCTTGTGACTTGATAAGCTCAGGCTGGGTGGGATTGACAGTGGAACTGAACATTTTTGCCCTCTGCCTTTCTAAAAGATCAGCCAGCCATGCTCTATCCAGCTTTGTTTGTGATATGAGTGGAAGCTTCAACCTGGTCCCTTCCATTTTTTGTTTATTAATTTCCCTCCACCAAATGGTAGATTATTTCCCTTCGTATATTGCCAGGCACTGCGGTGATTCACACACGTGTCTCTCTCTTATCCTTACCAAACACAAAATACTAGCTCGACCTAGGTGAACAATGCCCTAGTCTACTTTCAAGTGCAAGTCTGAATTGAAAATCAAGAATTTGCTTTGATATTCACAGTGCCTTTGGTTCTTGTAAAGATTCATATAAAGTTTTTATTCTCCACAAGGGCAACCAATACTTTTGCAAGTTCACGTGAAGGCACTGGCATTTTTTATAAACAACAACAGGATAGTAAGCTAATCACATTAGGAAAAAAAGTGTCAGGGAACTGAAGTGGCTATTCCAGCACTGGAAATAACAAAGTACAAATGGATGACAGTATAAATATAACCACGTGAAGGGGGATTACAGTGTGACTGCTTGTGCACTATACTGATTGGTTTCTCACAAGTATTATAAAAATAAACAGCTGGATTTTTCTGTCCTCAATGGCTAACTTGGAAAGAGAAGATTCCTATTCCTGTAGCATGTGGGAGAAACTAGAAAGGAAATGGTAACTCTGTTCTCAGAAAAGACACCTTTCTGTGCTGGATTACCAATTCTGCAACACAGCTCAGCACTTCATAGACACCAAGCTGGGAGGCTTGGCTGATACGGCTGAGGGCTGTGATGCCATCCAGAGAGACCTGGACAGACTGGAGAGCTGGGAACACAGTAACCAGATGAAGTTCAACAAGGACAAGTGCAGAGTCCTGCATCTGGGGAGGAATAACAAACTCCACCAGTACAGGCTGGGAGGTGATCTACTGGAAAGCAGTCCTGTGGAGAGGGACCTGGGGGTCCTGGTGGACAACAGGTTAACCATGGCACAGCACTGTGCCCTGGTGGCCAAGAAGGCCAATGGGATCCTGGGGTGTATTGGGAGGAGTGTGTCCAGCAGATCGAGAGATGTTCTTCTCCCCCTCTACTCTGCCCTGGTGAGGCCTCATCTTGAGTACTGAGGAGAGGCTGAGGGACTTGGGGCTTTTTAGTCTGGAGAAGAGCAGACTTAGGGGAGATTTGATAAATGTTTATAAGTACCTGAAGGCTGGCCAGGAGGGGGGGGACAGGCTCTTTTCACTTACTCCCTGTGATAGGACAAGGAGCAATGGGTGTAAGTTGCAGCAAAGGAGGTTCCGCCTCAACACAAGGGGGAACTTCTTTGTTGTGAGGGTCACAGAGCACTGGAACAGACTCCTCAGGGAGGTCGTGGAGTCTCCTTCTCTGGGGACTTTCAAGGCCCCCCTGGATGCGTTCCTCTGTGATCTGTGTTAGATAGTTTTGTCCTGCTCCGGCAGGGGGGTTGGACTCGATGATCTCTTGGGTCCAACCCCTAACATCCTATGATCCTATGACTCATGGAATACATTGAGTAGGAAGGGACCCATAAGGATGACTGAGTTCAATTCCCTGCTCCTTGTAGAACCACCTAAAACTAAACCAGACACTCACTGAACTCTGAGATGCTTGATGCTGTGACTGCTTCTCTGGAGAGCCTGTTCCAGTGACCAACCACCATCTCAGTGGACAGTCTTCTCTTAAAGTCCAGTCTGAACTTTCTCTGATGCATATTAAATCCCATATAGCTCTGATTTCTTTTTAACTTTTAGATCACACACTATTTTTAAAAATTTCTTTTTCCTGTTAAAAATAAACTGTGATGTTTTGCATGTAAACCTGGAGGATGCACCAGCTGGAGCGTATTTGTTTAGCAGTTCAATTGGAAAAGTGCATTCTTGAATGTAGATGGATTCCAGAAAGTCATGTCTTGTTTTCTTGTGAAAAGTAGGGAAAACATTTAATGGTTTGTGACTTGGACTCTGAAGAGGAGAGAGTGTCTCCAGTGTGCAACGGGGTTTTTTAACAGGTAGAAACTCCTGTGCACTCCAAAGCTTGCTTTTTTCCTTTACGTAGGGATTCTTTATTTGAACAGAATATTGATTTTTGCAACCAGGAGAAAGGTTACACGGTCTCTATCTCGGATATGATGCAGACAGAACTGGAACAGAAAAGCCTACAGGCAAATTAACGCACACTGCCAATCTAAACACACTGTTGTCAGGCATTTATAGCCCACACCTAAATTATACTCATTTTTGTCTGTCCAGCCCACCAGATGACTGCTTCATGTAACTGTTGTAGTTTCTTCTCATTAAAGGATGCTTGAAAAAGCATCTTGAAGCAAACATACAAGTGGCGTGACAAGAAAGCATTCTTTTTCCAGCCACCTCTGCTCTGCACATTTCTGGCAGGTTTTTTCACCACATTCCACATCAATAATGCAACAGCAACCAAAAGGCCATGTAGGCATTTAATCTGTGAGTGCCGAGGGCACACAGCTACCAGTCAAACGCTCTGCAAACATTCTCCATTATATGCTTCCTTTCCAGGGAGACGCCATTGGAGACTCCTCAGAGTCTGAGTTAGATTAATTTTAAAGTACAGCACTTTTTCACACTAAATAAAACAAACGCCCAGATTTATTGCATTACATGAAGTGCTGCACAAAAAGAAGAAACATGATCATGCTCTTGTCCTCTTGTCTCATCTGAAAACATCTACCAGAAGCAGACTAGAACTTCCAAGTGATGGCATGTGAAAGTACCCTCTGTTCACTTCATAATTTGAGTATATCTAGGTAAATGCATATGTCATCCTTCTCACTGCACCTAACAGAGCTATGAAACACTGATGTGAGCAGTAAGAGACAGTGTGAGGACACAGAGCAGGGCTACAAAATGAAGACAGTAAAGACAGATAGATTGCATCTCCTCTCATCCAAGGACAATGGTGCCACATAAATTACTTTCTCCAGTGGTGTCTTCCAGACACAGCTGAAGGTGCTTTGTTTGACTTTGCCCTATGCTTTGAGACTGTTTACTTAGACCAACACACAAATAAGGAAAGCAATCACTTTTGTGAAACGTGGTTCAAATAGGGAAATATTATTGACTAGAACTTGTATCCCATTATATACACATACATACACATAGCCAAAGTGCAATTAATCATATGCAAACACTATAAACACTACAGTTATTTAAAATCTATAGAAATGCTTTTGTAGGTAATTAATAAAGCACTCCCTTGGTGAAGGAATGAGAACACCCAAGGAATAGTATGATAATCTTATCTTCTCTCAAAGGCAAAACTGTAAAGATTTGAATGGTGACAGTGTCTCTAATAAATGTAGGCTGCCTCAGCTGAACATGAGAATATATATATAGCATGAACTTTTAAATAAAAGATAGCTGGTTGCCCACAATAAAATAAGGAGTTTCTCTCTTTTCTTGTTTCCTCTGGCACTTTCTGACTTCTGAATGCTAGGAAGTAGAAAAAGCAATCAGTATTAAAAACTACTGTCATTACATAGTAAATAATATAATATGTAATGCCCCTGACATCAAAACTTCTATAAGAATTCAGTCCACAAGAGGACCCTACTGAAAATGTTACTGTGCGACTGCAAAATGGAAGAGGCAGGCCTCGGTTTTGCTTCTCAGTCCCGGGGGCACCAATAAAAATAGACGTTCCAAGGGCAGCAGGGACACAACAGCTTGGAGGGGTAGGAGCTGGGCTGCCTTCACCTCTTCTCTTTTGAAATGTCATAGTCATCTACTCCTGCTGTTATCCTAAGGGTGTGTTTATTGCCACTAGAAGTTCCTTGGCACAACACAGTTTGAGAAAAACACTGGTTTACCACAGGGGAAAGACACTGAAAGTAATGAAGTGAAAAGATAGTCCTTTCTACTCATGTATACGTATCCTTATACTTTATCCACACTATTTCAAGAACACCCAAGAACTTAGTCTTTGCACGTTCCTTGAAAAGAGAAGTGTATATAAACACGTGGCAAATGTTATCAGAAAGAAATACAGCTGCTAATGTATGGGCTCTGAATTAGGTGACAAACTCGCTGCTCAGGAAAGGACTGGAAAGATCAAGCTGTACCCACGCTGCCATCTGCAACAGACCTGCAACTACTACTGCAAATGCAGCAGCGCAGGTCTGGCTTTGTGCTAACTGCTGTTTGGGTGGGTTTGGCAGCCCGAGCCACGCTCAGAGCCACTGACACAAAGCTGCAGGCAGCCAGCTGTGGGAATTAATTTTAGACTGGATTTAGCATCCTTCCAGTGTAATGCTGCAACAGAACCAACTTCAGTGTACTTGTTTAGGCAGTACTACAAAAGCACAAAAGTATTCAGTGGGTAGGTGGGTGTTCCTTCTTTGCTCTTTCACATAAAATAGTGCTAGCACAGTTTTCCAAGAGAGTTCCTCTCTATCACACGTTCCTATGTCCAACAAATCGGAAGAATTTCAAAGAGGGGTTGAGATTTGCATAAACTGTGAGAAGAGATTAGAAGAGACAAATCACACATAAAGTCTGAAAAACACTAACATTAGAGCAAACAATACAAATCTCTCTTAACTGTTTGGATTTAGGCAGACTACAGGTAAAATATTTCAAAGTTGTTTCTTGTATCATTTTCTAAATTGTTTGGCACGGGCAGGTCTCAGAAACTGCCAGCAGACTGGAATAGAGGAATTCCCAGTACAGGATTTGATATGGGAGGTGCTAATGATGCTAGGAATGGGTATCATGGTTGCTCAGCAAACGTTCTCCAGGTGCAAAGCAAGTCTACAGCTGCTGCTGCTGCTTGAGAGATCAGTTCTCCTATTGTACCGAGCCGCTGAGAAGTATCACAGTATCACAGTATTACCAAGGTTGGAAGAGACCTCATAGATCATCAAGTCCAACCTGTCACCACAGAGCTCAAGGCTAGACCATGGCACCAAGTGCCACGTCCAATCCTGCCTTGAACAGCTCCAGAGTTGGCGACTCCACCACCTCCCTGGGCAGACCATTCCAGTGGCCAATGACTCTCAGTGAAGTGATACCCTCAACAGCTCACTCTTTCACTGCATTGTTTTTATAGCCTTTAAAGGTCTGAATATGACGTCCCATGTTTCCAGCAGTGCTTTTTTCTTTATTGTTTGCATGAGTTGTTCCATTTTATTATCCACTGGTACAGTGTATCTTCCTTGTTTTGACAGGGACTGTCCAGTTTTGATTACCTGCTGTCGTTGTGGTCCAAGTGAAGGTGCTGCCAGCTGAACAGAGCCGTAAAGCAGCCTGAGTGAATTCCCTAATGTTAAAGTTTTTTGAAAATACAGGAAGCAATTAGCTATCTCAATATTTAGAAGAATGCTTCTATTGCAGTGAAACACTTGACAGCTGGAAGTTGCAGGCAGACAGGGCCATGATGCTTTCCAAACTTCAGAAACTTTGACTTTTTCATTGCATTTTAAAACTCTTCATCTCATTTGGAAAATTAGTATAGGAACCTATGATACTTAGTGACATAAGGATAACAAGGAGATAAAGTGTATTGAGCCTTTCCACATCATTCTTGTATGGGGAAACAACAAGTTCACAACAGGCAGCAGAATTGACAGAAAGTCCGTGTTCTTCTGATGGGCTGGGCACCCCTTGTTAAAGCTTATGTGAGTAGGAACCAGTAAGGAATAGAAACTAGGAAGCATTACAAGTCTGCATCCAAAAAACATGGAAAAAAGGGGAAAGGATGAAGGAGATGGTAGCATGGCCTCATAAAGGTCACCTCCTTTAGCACTGGTGGATGAGTGAGGAACTCCCTCATGTCCCTATACACACTGCTGGAGTGATAGTCTGTGACCAGAGGTGACCATCAGACCTGGACTGCTGGAGGAAAAGCTTAAGACATATGAAACATCTATCATCTGCTTAAAGACTTCTTCACATACTGTAATTATGAAAAAAATTAGTACAGCCTCATTGCAAGAGACAAACAAACAGCACACGATATTTCACAGCTGCGTTTTGAAAAGATGACTAGAACACATCTGGAGACCACAACAACTCCAATGCAAGCTGCCATTAGAACAGACTTTGCAAACAAATACACTGCTTCAGCAACAGATGAGCACAGACCGGAACGCTGAAGCCATGGATGAGAGGTCATACTCCTACACGTAGGATAGAAGACTTGATGAAGAAAGAGGAACTGCAACTATAACATGATAACACACTTAGTACATTCTGACAAATTAATCTGTTATAGAAATTATCTTTCTTTGCCCTAATAAAACAGGAATGTTTTTGTGATGCAATTAGTTTCTACTGAGCTAGTAAATCTAGAAATAATTATTACTATATGAAAAACTAAAATTAACCTTTTGCTAGCATGTTCCCTCTACAGGTGTACCTGTTATCATAATTGCAATGTCCTTGCTGCAGAATATTCAATACAAACAGCAATATTTTCCTTCCTCAAAGCATCTTCAGTCTCAGGGAAGCCTAGAGAGATTCCTGTAATTTTCCAGCTGTTACAGTCCCCAAACATTTTACTCTTGAACATGACTATTAGAGCCACCAGTTTTGTCTTTTATCTGTGTGTTCCCAGGAGATGAGCTTGCCTTGTATCCCCTCATAAACTTACAAATTAAACTCCTACATGCTCTCCTGTTTCTTAATTTGGTGCTTTGGGACAGCACTGCCAGTAGCTCACTTAAGAACAAAACCATTATTCAGATGAGCTACAATAACCTCATCCTCAAACAGTGAAGTGCTGCCTACAAAAAATATTGAGCCTGAGCATTCAGTAACACACAATACAAGCTCAAGCACATTTGATTTAACCATAGATGGAAGACATTATTTCCAGAAAAGATAAGTGAAGTTTCTGGAGTAATCTTGTGTAAATGAAAATGTTTTAGATGAGTCTTCTGTAGTCAGGTTCACCACTGACTGCCCTGTGCAGCACTGAGACACGAGTAGGGGTAACTGTCCTCAGGAGCAGCACATAGTGCCACTTCATGCAGTTTAAATAATTGCTTAGGCAGAAAAACATACTGATCTCTTCGTTCCCTGAGCTGTTACTTTTTGAACATAGAGAGAGATACTGTAGCCCTTCAATAATAATCCAATAATGAGGCATAAAGAGGAAAATTAATCCATAATTTATTAAGGTACCTAGAAGTCCCAAATGCCAGGATGCTTTTAGCAAATGTTTTTGTGAGCTCAGGAGACAGCAAACTCGGAGACAGCAAACTCAGAGACAGCAAGAGCCGTGTCTTTGAGAGGGGTCAAGCTGAACGTGGGTCTTCCCCTAACCCTGCAAGCTTGTTAAACATAGCCAGTAAGTGGTCTAAAACACTTCTCTCCGATTTCTAACGCTCAACAGCAATCTCTGCAAAACAGGCTGCAATTTCTAAACGTAAACAAGGGGTAACTGTTAACGCTGCAGCAGTACATCCTGTCCTGCCAGAGGGACTGACATGCCATGGGGAGGGAAGAAGTGCCAAAAGGGAAGGTTTTGTCCAGAAATAAGAAATATGCGTGGAACAGGCCAGCATGGGTCTACCAGTTCAGAAACAGGAGTAAATGTGATCTCCTGGTGATAAGAGGTTAACAGCCAGGGCAGTCACAGTGTGAATGAGACTTTACCAGAATAAAGCCTCCATTTCTTTAAAGGAAAGTCCTTACCAAAACAAATGTTTTAGCCTCTCCTTTGTTAGAATTTTTTTCTTCCAGGAGAAACCTGGTATCCACATGCTTGCATTCCCAAGCTCAGTTCCTGCCCAAGACTCTGCAGAGAACAAATTCCCCTTTCTGATGGACCGATGAATCTGTTCCGTGTCCTAGCAAGGATGACACAGAGATAATCCTGGGTGCACGAAGGTCAAAACAACACTAGACTGCAGAAAGAAGTAATGAAAGCAAAATTAACCGAAACAATTGTGCATTTCTTTTATACTCCCGAGGTAAAAAGTGGAACTTTGATTACAGTTGAGGTGCTTTTATTAAAATCTTCCTCTTTCCATTTCAATCACTTATTAAATGGATACAGGCAACTACAGAAAAGAAATCAAACAGCACTACATTTATGAGGGCTTGTAATGCAGCCATGTCATTTTAATAATACTAATGATTGTTGTTTTACTTTAAAAAAACCTATCTGAATTTATAACTTGTAACTCAGTAAATAAGTCTTTTCTCTAAATTGCAATTTAATTTTTCAGAAGAAATAATCAACTAGTTTAGAATTTGAAGGAGTTACTATTGCAATAATCACAGCATGTAAGCACATTGTTCTACACACGATTTGATGTCATACGGGTAAGTAGGAGAAGGAACTTCTTCACAGTGAAGGTGATGGAGCCGTGGAACAGGCTGCTCAGGGATGTTATGGAGTCTCCTTCTCCGGAGACGTTTAAAACCCACCTGGACATGTTCCTGTGTGACTTGATCTTGGTGATCCTGCTGTGGCAGGGGGATTGGACTAGACAATCTTTCCAGACCCCTTCCAATCCCTAATGTTCTGTAAATCTGTAAAATGCCTGTTTTGTCTCTTTGGACTGCACTGGCAGATAGCAGGTATGGATGGCTCCCTTGCATTCTCACTCAGATGAAACCAGGAAATCAAATCACTGTACCACAATGTTCTAGGTACCCAAGCAACTTAACAACGTCATCCCAAACAGATGCCATGAAGAAGAGTCCTGTTAATTCATTACCCTGAAAGGTACAAGGTAGCTGGGAAAATGCACTCACACGGTGACCGATGTCTGTAGACACACATCTTGTTCTGGCTTAATCTCTACCGTCCTTAGCTCCAGGAAACCCACCTCTACCCACTTTTGAATTAAGAAGCTGTCATATTCATGTGTCTGCCTCCCTCTCCATCTCTCTCCCTGAGTGGCTATGAACTTCAGATTACTAACACTTCATATTCCTGGGATGAGAATTTGTGAGATTTAAGCTGTTTTTTATTCCAAGCCCTGGGAAGACTTGATGAAGTCAGGCATATTGGGTTGGTTTTTTGCTTCACTCTGCTATTTTATCCTAGGGAATTATATATTCCCCATTTTTTCATCTTCCATGCAATTTTCCTTTAATGTCCTCTTCTGATTTAACTCTTGGCTATTAGGTAGGTTAATAGATTACCTGCAAGTTTTCTAATACCGTAAAGATATCGTGAATACTGCAGGCACTTCCTTCTCTCAGCCCATTAGAGATATTTATCACTACATTATCAGCGACAGCATACACATAAAACATCACCAAGGATGCTAGACAAAAGTATCCCCAAGTTCAGTGGACAAATCAGAAAAATTTAACCCATATAAATACAAACTCCCATACTTTCTACACCTTCCTTTATGTCGGCAATAGGTTTTGAGACGATGTCATGTTGCATACATCACTGAAAACCAGATGTGCAAGGCTTGAAGCAGTCTTCCTACCAAACAGCCAGAGGCCATGCAGATGTGAGCATCTGACAACATTTTTCACAGGCTCAAGAAGCAATTGGCTTTTTAAGTACAGTTCTTCATCCATGGGGGTTTATTTAGGGGGTTTATTTGCCTCAGTATTTTGCCATCGCACGCTGACACAAACACCATATTTCATGTCTATTGCAAATCTTGTCTTTGCTCATTGTGAAATTAAATAGAATTATATGAAATTTTAAATTAGAAGCTTTATTTCTGTGTAAATAGCATCTTTCAACAAAGCGACCTGTAACAGTTACAGAAGGAAACTATTTTAGAACTGGCAACTCTCAGTTGAGTTTGTTTGAGTTGTTATAGATTGAGTCACCAAAACTTTACAGACAACTGTTTGTTTTTACAGCTTTTTATGTTTGCAAGCACTGCATATACCTCTGAGAGCATAAATTAGAGTGTCTTTGTGAAACATCAGACTTCAAAAACAACCATGAAACCCACTGACCCCAACCCAAACTAAAAAATCCCAGTGTTGGTCAGACACAAGCTATAGAGAAACACAATCTTAATTTGCAGAACACATTTGCTGAGCAGTTACCTGACAAAGCAATATATCAGACACAGGAACAACAGAGGCAGTTCAGGTGGATCCCTCCAACCAGCAATTTTACAGCCTTGTTTCAGCCCCAGCCACTGTGTCCTGACAACCTTTTTGACCAGGGGCTTTCCTGAATGCACACCAAGGTGCTGGCATGCACCAGTTCAGATCACGAGAGCCAGGCTAACCAATTGCCAACCTACCAGAAACAATAGATTTGGGATGTGAAATCTCTTGCACTGTTATCAAACCAGCTGGATTTTGGGAGGGCAGTACCTGATGTCAGTCCAGCCAGACAAAGAGGAGATCCTCCCCACTCTGCCAGATGATGGTTAAAGCAGCTGCTTTAACCTTGCTGAGCCTGATTTAATCAGAGCAGGTGAGACTCACCTTCTAATCACTCCCTCATTACAAAGAAAGACTTTGTAGCCTCATCTTAGAAACAATTCAGTGAGAAGAGAGGACAGGTAGAGGGAGAAGTAAGAGCACACAGAACAGCACATATATTACAACCCTACAGAGGTTGTTAGCGGCCTTCTACGAACAGCTCACAACATTAATGGATGAGGGGCAGGCGACTGATGTCGTTTACCTGGACCTGAGCAAAGCCTTTGACACTGTCCTGCACCACATTCTGGTCTCCAAGCTGGTGGAACGTGGCTTTGATGGATGGACCACTAGATGGGTAAGGAACTGGCTTGATGGCCGCACCCAGACAGTGGTTGTCGATGGATCCATGTCCAAGTGGAGGCCAGTGACAAGTGGAGTCCCTCAGGGATCGGTCCTGGGACCAGTCTTGTTCAAAATATTTGTCGGTGACATGGACAGAGGCAGTGAGTGCACCCTCAGCAAGTCTGCTGATGACACCAAGCTGTGTGGTGCAGCAGACACGCTGGAGGGCAGGGATGCCATCCAGAGGGACCTGGACAGGCTGGAGAGGGGGACACAAGCCAACCTGATGGGGTTCAACAAGACCAAGTGTAAGGTCCTGCATCTGGGTCAAGGCAATCCTGGGCACAAATACAGGCTGGGCAGTGACTGGCTGGAGAGTAGCCCTGAGGAGAGGGACTTGGGGGTGCTTGTGGACAAAAGGCTCAACATGAGCCAACAGTGTGCACTTGTGGCCCAGATCCCAAACTGGATCCTGGACTGCATCAGGAGAAGTGTGGCCAGCAGGTCGACGGAGGTGATTCTCCCCCTCTGCTCCGCTCTGGTGAGACCCCACCTGGAGCACTGCGTCCAGTTCTGGAGCCCTTATTACAAGAAGGATGTGGATGTGCTGGAGCGAGTGCAGAGGAGGACCAGGAGGATGATCAGAGGGCTGGAGCATCTCTCCTGTGAGGCCAGACTGAGGGAATTGGGGCTGTTCAGTCTGGAGAAGAGGAGGCTCCCAGGTGACCTTATTGTGGCCTTCCAGTATCTGAAGGGGGCTACTAAAAGGCTGGGGAGGGACTATTTAGGATGTCAGGTAGCGACAGGCCTGGGGGCAATGGAGCAAAGCTGGAGAAGGGTAGATTTAGAGTGGATGTGAGGAGGAAGTTCTTCACCGTGAGAGTGGTGACAGCCTGCAATGGGTTGCCCAGAAAGGTGGTTGGGGCCCCATCCCTGGAGGTGTTTAAGGCCAGGCTGGATGGGCTCTGGCCATCCTGGTCTAGCGTGGGGTGTCCCTGCCCATGGTGGGGGGGTTGGAACTGGATGATCGGGGGGTCCCTTCCAACCCTGAGTGATTCTGATTCCATAACCTCTCCAGTGAAGTGATCCTGCTGTGGCAGGGGGACTGGACTGAATGATCTTTCATGGTCCCTTCCAATCCCTAATGATTCTATGATTCTAGATCCTTACTACAACCTCATGTAAAGAGACTGTCTAATCATTGTGGGTTGTGACCTCTTTTTCGTGGTTTTTGTTTCTGGCACTGCTAGTTAGCTGAATGGAACCACAACAATCATCTAAGCAGAATTGTAGGTAGAGATGTAATTGCACACACCCTGCTGCACCCTGAAAAGACTCACACACTGTACGTTGGGATGTTTCCAGGGCCCCAGGCAGTGTCTCACTGACAGTACTTCTTAGGTTTAGCCACCACTCTCCTTTAGTAGTCAGGATTCGCTACATGCATTTTTATTGATAGATTCCAGTAAAGAATAAAGCTGTACATTTTTGGACCAAACTGATGACAAAAAAAACCTTAGGAGTACTAAAAACCTGAAATTAAACTCTAAAAGGGTGTAAGTACTGGTTTAAAATACAGAACTAAGAGAAGGCTCTGTATAAATATAAGCCTTGTTTCCAGAATGGAAGACCAATTCTCAGATTAGAACTCCTCCATATTTAAAGAGTTAGGCTGTGAACATCCTGCAATTGGGTTTCTCGCCAACTTTAATGTCCAATCAACTTCAGGACTCTAGAGCAAGAGTTACAACACAGCGCAGTGGATGAAAATAAGCTTTAATGCCTGAGTTGGTGTGGAACGACACACTTACACCCCTTAGGTTGCTTTGGAAACAGCTTATTGGTCTTCTGGCAGAGGCAAAGTACACTTACCCAGCGTGGCTTCATATTATAGAGCAGCTGACAGATGAGCAGAAATACGTCCATGTCTCTGCCTAATATGCCTTTACTTTATTCACCCTGGCGGAGTGTGAGCAGACTCCACTGCCTTTGGATCGCAGAGATGGAGCATGGCCAGCTCTGGTGGTGGAGAAAAGGGGTCCCAGTTCAGCTGCCATGGTGCAGCTTTTACCTGCCTGAGTGCTCCTGTCCAGGAAGCTGTAACACTGGTACATCCTCAGCAAACATCCCTACCTGCTGGGTAATACAGCAGGAGACAGGAGCCAGTAGTTGTTTTTCAAGGGAAAAAAATCCAAATAAATGTAGACTGAAGAGCTACAGCAAGCTACTTAAACACAACTCCTTCAATGATAGCTGATCTATGTTTTAACACAACACTCAACAGTATTCCTCATGATGAGAAAAACTTAAGCAGACTAAGCTCTGCTCTCTGTGTGTCCATGCACAACCTTGTTGTTCCAAAACCTAACCCTTTCATGGGGACAAGATGTCTACTTTTATTAAGGTGGCATGTAGGGGGAAGGCTATAACACCCAGATTAGGAAACTCAAGGTTACACAGAGCTAGAGACAGCCCCAGGCAAATGGGAGTTCATGGTTTGTAACCAGGGCAGCCACTTCTGTGTGAAGGTACAACCTGAGGTAATGTTCATTGTACATGACCAAGAAGACTTAGGTCACCACACAGGATGTCTTAGTTAGGTACTTGGCCTGCCCAATAGCCACAATATGGGAACCTCTCTCTGAAGGGAATATATATAGCGAAAAAGGTTTTCATACTGAACCATGTGACTAATGTCCTCTAATGGTCTGCACTGCTTTTTGTCTCCACTCACACCAGAACCAGTGAAAGCTGTCTTCCAGGAGATTTATGGCTTTTATATCACATTGCATCATGCCCACCAAAATCTAAGCTCAACTGACAAGACACACCACATGAGATTTCTTAGGCTGTGGACATCCACACCATTATGGAAATGGAAAAGACATAAATTGAGAAGTACAACAGGACAAGACTATGAACTTTAGCTGGTCTTAGGTACTTTCTGGCTTTTTCTTCTCCAGAATGGAAAACCCAGCCAGTAAAACAGATGAGAACAAAATGAAGATGGGAATCTCTGGCTCTGTGGGATAACCCATCATCTTGCAAATGACTGCTTATTTTAAATGGAAATATTTCTGACCTCTGGTTTGTTCAGATAGCTATGGCCATTGTCAAAGTGCAACAGCAGAACCACTTTGTTCCAATCCTTGTTCTGATATTTATATGACAGTTGAGGATTTCTGCTTCTTAACAAATTGGCTATAGACATACTTTTTATGAATTACTTTACTGAAACAGATTTGCTTTAGATCAAAAGAGGGGCAGATGGCGGGCATATGTAAATCATGTGCTCTTCAACATTGATAAAGTAATTCCTCCATGCCCATACATTGTTTGTCTCATAGAGCTGTTTATGTTGGAAAAGACCTTTAAGATCAATGAGCCCAACCATTAACCTAACTCTCCTGCCGAGAATAACTGTAACAGCACTCGTTATAAACTGAAATAGCAGAACCTAAGGACAGACATACTGTCTAAACTAATTATTATGTTCCATTTTATATGTCTCCTATGAAAATAAATGTCATGATTAAACAAAACATAACATTTGATCATCCAAAATATGAAAGTGACACAATCTGCTGTTTTCTTTCTATTGTTCCTATTGATCCCTCTAATTAAGACCTTTGACTTCCAAATGGGTAGCCTAGGTGACACCATCTGATATAGAATCATGTCAGCATCTGTTAACTTCTAACTTCCTCCACCTGGTTTTACTCTTGGCCTTAGGAGTACAGATTCCTATTACAACCATTGCTACCCATTATCCATTCTGTCTTTATCTAAATATAGTAAGTTTTCTCTTTTTTGTGTGATGTTTGGCCTGACTGAACATCTCCTTGTTCTTGTATTATAATTAAAAATACATGAAAAATAAAATATCTTAACTATTTTTGATGTGCACGTCTACTGTTACCCATTCACTTCTTACCTAGGTAATTCTAATTTCAAGTTTTCATTCTTTTAACATGATAACCAGAAATGTTCCAAATAAACACACAAAAGATTTATCTAGCATATAAATCCATGCCTTTTTCCATGTCACTCCCAGATTTGAAGGTTTTACTAAAAATTTTCTTTTTTACTGGTTGCCATGAATTTTGAGCTCTGACATCTGCATAAGCAGTTCAGGCAGTTCTTACAAGACGCGATACCCACATTAATTTTCATCTGATGTTCAGTGACCTAGCTTAGCTATCTCAGTAGTGCTCTTCAGTCTTCTCTTGTTTTAATTATCCCAAACAATTTTGTCACATTGCAAACGTTGCCACCTCACTGATCATTCTTTTACAGTCTGCAGATTATATTAATCACTGAGTACTGGTACTCAGCCTCAGGCCGTTCCACCACTTCTTTTGACATCTGTCTCACTGTGTTTCTATCACAGCTTTCTCTTCCCCTACAACAATTAGCTTTTTTCACAGGTTTCCACAGAGAAATTTTCAGCAAGAAAGTATTTTTATTCATCTCTGTAGAAAATCTTGCATCTTCTGTGATTGAAAAATGTGTTTTCTTACCACATTCCATCCACTTAGATGTCATGTACCTGTTCATAATTATTTAATCCAATTTAATCAGCAGTTAAGCAAAGCTTATAAGGTCTATAATCACAAGATTGTTCAGAGCACTTACAATCTGTTCAGCTGTCTAATACCTTTGCCGTGTCTCCTTTCCCATTTGCACTGTGCCTCCCTGGAATAAAAGCCAGCCTGGCAATGGAGGAAGAAGGGTTGGAGTCAGCTCTGGATTCTTGTTTTGACTCTGCCAGTTACTGGCAGTGTAACCTTAAGTATGTTTTCTAACCTTTCCACATTTCCCTCCTTTCTCGAATACATATGGTGGTTAACAACATCACAGGAATATATTCAACAGATGTCTGTGTTTTCATTGGTGCTGATTTCTGAGGACTTACCAGATGTCTCCATCAGAGCATCAGAAGTTGGGGTACATGAGAGAAGAGTAAATGGGCTGCCCTACTCCTCTGTATGTCTCAGAAGAACCCACTTTCTCAAGCTTTAGAAGCTTTCTGAAGATTTCCTTTCTGGATAGGACAGGGAACATTTTGAGGGCACTGAGTGGCAGTTGGCTCTACAGGGCTCGAGTGGGGATTAAAACCCCATTTGTGGGACCAGACACATCTGAAAACGCTGCACACAAATTTTTTTATGAAGCTTGATTACTAATGTTTTGTAAAGTGCTTGGAGAGTCGCAGTAGGAAAATGTTACCACCTCCTAAGTATTAGTTTTCTATAAATATTTCCAAGCCGAGCAACAGTAGCCAAAGTTTTTGGCTAGAGTTTAACTGTTCTAGTGCTGGGCTAGGGGGAATTTTCATGACAACTCCAATCTTATTTCTGAACAAATTTTTTACACTGCTCATTTTTCTCATTTCTGTCTCAGTAATTCTGATTGTTGTCTGTCCTAAAATGACCTTTAAATGTTCATAAAACCCCTTTTTTGTCACACATAATACCTTCTTACTCAAAGCCACAGCTGTACAGTCTTAGTACTAAGGCACCGATATTCTGCAGACATTAGTTTCTAGGTTTTAACATATGTTACGTAATTAGAGATTCCGAATAATTTGTTCCAGTATTGTCATTTTAACACTGTATTGGTTTCTAATTTCATGAAGTACTGCAACAAGGCTTAGATATATTACACCACTTGAATTTTGAATTTATTTACTCAGTCAGCAGTTTACAGCAAAGTCCACAAAAGTAATTCTATTGGGCAAATTATGGTTTTAACTTTTTGGTAGCTTCATGTAAAATACTAGTAGCTGACATCAAAATTAGTGAAGCAATTTAGTCTCACTCAAAATGATGTGTGTCTCACTCAATATGCCAACTGAGGAGAGTGAACTTTAGAAATTCAGAACCACTGCTATCCGAATACATACGTATTAAACCTTGTATTCAAATAAATACTTCACAGAGACACCAGCCAATGCCTCTTGGTCCTCCTACAGTGTAGGCTGTCTTTGGCCTGTGCTGCCATTCAACAGGACCTGGACAGAGTGGAGAGTTGGGTGAGGAAAAATTTCATTAACTGTAACAAGGGCAAGTGTAGAGTTTTGCATGTGGGCAAGAACAGCCCCAGGGACC
Organism: Rhinopomastus cyanomelas; assembly: GCA_013400115.1. NCBI lineage: Eukaryota > Metazoa > Chordata > Aves > Bucerotiformes > Rhinopomastidae > Rhinopomastus > Rhinopomastus cyanomelas. The sequence continues at coordinate 476,126 of VXBP01008371.1, read as the reverse complement.
AATACAGGTCTGACTTGTTGGACTGACTTGTTGGACAGCAGTGTAGAAGAAAGGGACCTGGGGGTCCTGGTGGACAGCAGCATGATCATGACCCAGCAATGTGCCCTTATGGCCAAAAAGGCCAATGGCATTCTGGGGTGGATCAGAATGGGGGTGGTTAGCAGATCAAGAGAGGTTCTCCTCTGGCCTGCTGAGACCACATCTGCAATATTGCAGTTCTGGGCCTCTCAGTTCAAGAAGGACACACAACTGCTGGAAAGAGTCCAGCACAGAGCCACAAAGATGATGGAGTGGAACATCTCTCTGGAGAGGAAAGGCTGAGGGAGCTGGCTCTCTTGAGCTTAGAGAATAGGAGACCGATGGGTGACCTCATCAGTATTTATAAATATGGAAAGGGTGGGTGTTAAGAGGATGGAGCGAGGGNGGGGGTGGTTAGCAGATCAAGAGAGGTTCTCCTCTGGCCTGCTGAGACCACATCTGCAATATTGCAGTTCTGGGCCTCTCAGTTCAAGAAGGACACACAACTGCTGGAAAGAGTCCAGCACAGAGCCACAAAGATGATGGAGTGGAACATCTCTCTGGAGAGGAAAGGCTGAGGGAGCTGGCTCTCTTGAGCTTAGAGAAAAGGAGACCGATGGGTGACCTCATCAGTATTTATAAATATGGAAAGGGTGGGTGTTAAGAGGATGGAGCGAGGGTCTGCTCAGTGTCATCTAATGATCGGACAAGGGGCAATGGGTGTGAGCTGCAACATCAATATGAGAAGAAACTTCCTTATGGTGAAAGTGATGAAGCGCTGGAGCAGGCTGCTCAGGGAGGTGGTGGAGTCTCCTTCTCTGGAGACATTTAAAACCTGCCTGGACAGGTTCTTGTGCAATTTGATGTAGGTCATGCTGCTGTGGTCCCTTACAATCCCTAATGTTCTGTGATATACTTAAACACAGGCTTAATCTTACATACAAAACATCCTAAGTTTGAGGAAGAGACAATACTTGTGATTTTTCAGTATGCTGTAGAATTGAACACCAAGAGTCTAAGACTATGTGGAAACAGGCCTTTTCTATGCTATTTCTCCTCCCAAAATGCTTTCCAAAACATTCTGCCTGTCTGCTGAAAAATGACAAAGGTGCTTAAAAGTGACCTTGAGTCAAAACAAAAAAAATTAATTTTTAGTGAAGAACTAACTTTAATCAATTCTTTTCATAAGATTAATTTAAGAGAGTCTCATGAGCAATCTTCTGCTATATTTAGGGCTGCTGCATGATTTCTGTGACATGAAAAACCAAAGCACAAAAAGGAAAAGGTAAAATGAAAAATCAGGCAAATGCATAACCCAGTATCTAAGAGACAAAGCAAAAGATGTCAGCAGCCTCCTCTTGAAGTGAGAAGTTTAACATAAAAGAAAACAAAAATGCAGAAGTGCTTTTGGAAAACTTAATTTTTAATTTAAAATGTATTTCTACTAAAACAAGACTATAGTGAGCAACAGCAGACTGGTCTGCTGAGGGTAACAGGACTGCTGAGATCTGTAACATTTTCATCACGGAATACGGGATCCCTTGGATGTTGAAATAAAGTTTTTTATTACAATTAAATTGCCAGCATTTTTTTGCATACTCACAACAAATTATTGATGAAAACATTTTTAGCAGTGGGGACTATGTTTCACACGTGAGTTTTACTTATGGATAGTGAAGAGTGTCATCCACAGACCTCAAGAACAAGACCTGAGAACACGTTCTGCACTGCAGCTGCTGCTAGCTGACAATATGAGCTATAAGATAGGCCAGTGCAGGGAACTGCAGCACTCCAGAGCTCTAGAAAAAGCTTAAAGCTGGTGCAGAGCCAGGTTAAGCCATGACAGTCAGTAAGATATCAGTGGAGGTCAGTGAGGTATTGGAGAGGGAATGAATCAGATTTCACTCAAACATCTTGGCTCTGTATGCTTGCAGAACAAAGCCCAAGGCCACAAACAGAATAAACTAAGGGTGCAGCTTCACTGAAGATTGCATTGGACAGTGCAGATATCTGAGATAATTTAAAATTACTGAGGTTTCAGCAAGGTAAATTAGCCTGTGCACAGCTCTGTGCTGTCATATACAACCAGTTTAGCGTAAGAGCACACTCTCAGAAATATAGTCACCTCTGCTTTAGTTTATGAAGTTTAAACTAAGGCATACAATCTTGCAATTGGGACGTCCGGATGTTTAGGGACTAACAGACACCCATTCCAGTTGCAGAAGTCATGGCAGAAGCTCGTGAGTTCAGCCAAAATGAGCTGGGTAGCGTTAGCAATTTAAATAGTAACTCTTCATTAATCCAGCTCATTTTCTAGAATGGTTTAGGAAATGATCACACGAGGGAGGCTGACGTTATCATTAGGGTGCCTAGCCTGACCGACAAGAAAGGGTTTAAAGACTCCTTGGAGAGACAAAGGTTGTAGGCAAATTTGTGCCTGATGGAGCATCCAGAACCAGCTTTCTAAGCCTGCTGCTCTACAAACCAGAGGACACCAGAGACAAATACTTCAGAAATGAGTGCCACTGCTAGTGACAAAGCTTTGGAGAAGCTGAACGATTTAGAGAGGTTTGTAAAAGGAATCACAAGACAAAGTTTTCTACCATGTGCTCTGAGAAAGGAAGTCCTGCAAGTCCCCTTTGAGATGTATTGCTGCAGCATCCATGTCACAAGTGTCAGCAAAACACCAATGCCCTCAAAAGGAGATGGAAGCAATGGTCAAGAGCCCCACAGTCCAAAAGGTTAATGCTGTCACTCGCCAGAGTTCAGTTTAAGCCAAAAGTGACTGTGAACCACGGGGATCTGGGAAATAGCACATTAAAGAGGGATGTCTGGCTGCAGATAGAGGATTTGCAAGTTAAATGTAAGCCCAGGCAATTTTTGGTGGTTGGAGGCACACTCTCTTATTTAACAATAGGGTCATGGTTCTAAGTCCACAGTCATACTTTACATGAATCAAGCAAATAAAAAGCAATACTAAAACCACAGCGCAGACTTTGGTTGTTAAAATTGCTCTTACAATTAAGTTTCTTACAAAATGTAATTTAAAACTCTTTATATACCATACTTGGCACATTACACTGTCTTTATTGATAATCTTTATCACACTAGAGTGGGGGCTGCTCTTAGTGCCAGATGGATGCTTAAAGGCACTGGTGCAGTCAGTTTTAAGATTCCATCAAAAAGTTATAAAATGGACAAAGGAAACTCATTTAGGGATTGAACACTCTAAAAGAAGAGATTTGTTCTGATCCTAAACATTAAAGAAGTGGTAAGACTCGTCACACAGCACAGTGAGCACTTGTACTTGTTCCCAATGCAAAGGAGAAACAAACTTGCATGTCCTGGCTGAAAAGGAAAATACAAAGTCAGGAGTCCCTTACCGCTAAGTACATCTTTGGAGTATTTTCCCAATAAGGTGTTGCTAGAAAACATAACAGTTTAGAAAAATTATATTCCAAATTTGATTTGATATGCTAGGTCTGGTATAGCAGATACAGTAATGTCTGACATTTAGCAGGTTTGTGTTTAACCATTCTGCTCTGAAAAGAATTCAGTCTTACAACATTAAACTCCATTATCTCCAGCCTTTGAAGGCTAGCAGAAAATATGTCAGTGAATATACAGGAACAGATGCCAGTTCTGATCCATGCTTGGTACTGTTAAATAATGGAGTGCTACCAACGTAGCATGACTTGTTGCTTGCTGACATTTTATTTAACAGAACATTGAAAACAAGAGAGCCTGCTCTTGGTCACCTATTGGGAACTCATGTGAAAGTCACGGTAACCAGAAGACATACGGGGGAAAAATGGGGTGGAAGGAACATAAAAGGGAAGCTTAATCTGTAATACTGAAAGCTGTCACCATTTTGTAAAAAAAACAACCTGAGAATGTTTGACTGCCAACAGCAACAACGTCACAAGAAATATCCTATGGTGAGAGACAAACTCGACGCATCCAGCGGACTTATGCAGAGGAATAGGAGACACTTCTCCAAAGAAGGAGCACCAACACAGCCACTTCATCTGAGAAGTTCCGACTGCCAACAGCCGCACCAGGTGGAGATGAATTAGTTTCAGGACACAGCACAACTGGAAACCAGCAGACTTGCTGTCATCTGACAGCCAGAATATTGATACTCTGGGAAAGATTTCCAATTCTGTGAATCAGTGCAGAGTACCTCAGAGACCAATTGAATGCATCCTTGTTCATTAAGCTAGATTAAGTTAGTATCTGAACTTCCCTATTATGTTAATGTTTCATTTCAGGATGCAGCTCAAAGTTACTGAGAACTATGACTTCAAAAGATTCTGGCTTGAAACAACCGTCAAATACAAACTACAAAGAGTAGTAATGGTCTTGTTAAGAGCTCACACTCTGAGTAAGGCAGATCTTTATCAAATACCATGGTGCTTGCTGGTCCTAGAACAACCCAGATGTATGGAGGAGACATCTTTTTCACTTCTGTGAAAGGCAAAAGCCAAACCAGGAAAAAATAATACATTTCTCATTACTTTTTAAAAAGCTAGTAATTTTATCTGTTCCTTTTAGGGCACCCATTACTACACTAATGGAATAGTTTAAAGCCTCCCCTCTTGAAAGTTCAAAGGCAAATCATAGAATCATCATGGCTGGAAAGGACCTCCAGGGTCATCGAGTCCAACCTTTCTCCCAGTATCTAACTGCTAGACCATATCCCTAAGTGCCGCATCCACTCGTTCCTTAAACACCTCCAGGGACGGTGACATCACCACCTCCCTGGGCAATCCATTCCAGCACNTCCTACTGGTCACGCCGTTTCTGATACAGGCCAAGAAGGCCAATGGCACACTGCTGGCTCATGTTCAGCTGGCTGTTGATCAACACCCCTAGGTCCTTCTCCACCAGGCAGCTCTCCAGCCACTCTTCTCCAAGCCTGTAGCGTTGCTGGGGGTTGTTGTGACCAAAGTGCATGACCCAGCACTTGGCCTTGTTAAACCTCATACAATTGAGCTCAGCCCATCGCTCCAGCCTGTCCAGATCCCGCTGCAGAGCCTCCCTACCCTCCAGCAGATCGACACTCGTGCTCAATTTTGTGTCATCCACAAATTTACTGAGGGTGCACTCGATCCCCTCATCCAGATCATTGACAAAGATATTAAACAAGACCGGTCCCAAAACTGAGCCCCGAGGGACACCTTGCTTTTGAAAGGGAAACCTAGGAATTCTTTTTAGAGCTACTCACCACCTACCCAGCATACCCAGAGTGATTATGCCCAAGAAAGTCTTGTAGTTCAGATTTGCTGTTTCTTGGCCTCAGGGAATGGGGAGTTACTATGGCAATCTGTGAAAAAGGACCTTGGAATTCCAAACTCTCCCATAGTTTCAGTATTGGCCAATAGGCACTTCTGTGAACTGGTATGACTGGTGTGGAGCTTCCGGTTTCTGGCTCCTTCTTCTTCATTTTTGTCTTTGTTTGGAGAGAGACACTGGATTGAACATGGCAGCCATCCTGCCCTTGGAATGTGCTGAAGAGAGAGAAAAAGAGAGAGGGGGAGAACCTCACATATCAACAGAGGGAATGTTTTGCCTGCAATCCATTTTTTGCTAAAATGGAGAGATAGTATTTCCTTTGTTCATGGTTCATGTGAATCAGCACGCTGGAAATGGAAGACTGGTTTGGAGGCATATGGAAGAGGGAAATGGACCATAATACACCCACTGGCACCGAGGGACATATGAATGGACTCAGTGATTCCACAAGGCAAAGAACTGGAGGGTTGTTTTCTGTTTCAGGGGATGCAGGTTGCAGCTCAGTCCAGTAGTCTGTTCCATATATTGTGAGACACAAGAGATGTTAAAGTAGATCTGCCTTTCTTCATCATCAGAGCCTTAATTTTCTTAAGTTTCTTTGAAAGAAGCCAACACATCCATCAACAGCCCAGATCTACAGTGACTAATGCAAAAATTATTTAGAATTCATCATAATGTTGCTTCTGGCTCTTCTCCTCGCAGCAAATGTAATTACTCCTTCTTAATTTACAGAAAAAAATTATAATCTTCAGAAGTTTTTTGTCTGGATGCTTTTGTGTTACTTGTGCTTAAGATACCACCAGTGTCAGACAGAGCTTCTGATTAGGAATTATCACACATGAAACACATTATTAAGATAGAACAGGTAGACACAGTTCTTTAAAGGGTGTTTATATTTTTCCATTATTTTTGATTTTCCACTGCTTCTATAATAACATGGATTTTACATTGGTGAAGGAACAACAGAGAGAGGTGTTTGATGTGCTGTTCACCCAGGGCTGTGAGAAAACTTAGGGCAAACTCTTGTACCCAGATGAACACTGAAGGCCAAAAAAACCCAATAATGCAGAACATACTGGCCTCATAAACAGGGAGCAAAACACCACCAGGGACCAGACTTCATTGCAAAGTAAATAATAGTTTGTTCACCTGTGTGTCAATCTCCTAACATCAAGATATTTCTCCCACTTCTTGCTGCATTCTGTTACACTCTCCATGGACTTTCCAATAGTGAGAGCAGCCTCACACACGGGACACAAATGCCTTCTCCCAAAGGAAAAAACAATATTTTGCTGTTGTGAAAGCATTGATTCTTCCTAAATGAAAAAGCCCCAAGCTACTCATAAAAATTGCTGCTGAGATGTGAGATTCAAACCATGTGTAGCTCACAGGTGATCTTCATGGAAGTATAGCTCAAAGTTTTTCAATATAAGAATGCTCTTGAGCCCATAAACTAAGAGATCAAAGAGATATTATGTGCTGGGTTTATAGAGAGCTATTGCAGACCACAGTTTTGGTTTCTCTCTCTCTATGCTGCCTCTGAAGTTCATTTTCACTACAGCTTTTAAGACTTACACAGACACTCAGGTTTCCAGCACAATGCTGTGTGCAGCGGATGCTGCCTGGGATGAAAATGATTGTGGCTGGTCCCCTTGTATGACACCCACAGTGACGCTGCCAACTTTAGCCATAGGAAAAAATGCGGTATTTTTCTCTCATATTGTCCCTCAGTCAGACCTGAATAGAATAGGGCACAGAAAAGGATATACCTTTGCCCTCTAGGACTTTTTCACTGCTAAATTCCAAAGGTTTGTTGTCAATAATCTATGGGTTGGATTTCTGCAGGCAAAAGATTTACAGGGAGCTGCCTCAATAGCATCTTGGAATCAGGAAGTCAATACTAACTCCTCCCACCACAGGTGGTTTTGTTCCTGAAGGAACAAAGAGCTTCTAGGTTTGGGTGTAAGTCATCATTACAGTTCAGAAAGTGAAAGGGTAAGGCAGAGGGAAAAGGAAGTGGGAAGTACCTAAGAGGCCAGGCAGAACGGTGTTTGACCTGTTCTGTGAAGCTACACCTTATCTAAATAAAAAGTAGGCTAAGACAATTTGGAAAGAAAAAAAACCCGAACGGCAAAGACAAAGATAGAATATTTGGTGAGTAATTACTTAGAAAATTAGTATTCTTTTACAAAGTTAAAAAAAAGTGGTAAGCTTGACTTATCCTGAGGGTATAGCTTAAGTGGTAAAGAAACTTAGGAGTCTTCAGCTGTAAGCCTTGTCAGCTTTGGGTGGTATTACTGCTCATTAATATAAATAGTGGCCTGAGAAGTGCAGAAAAAAAAACCCCAGGTATCTGAAACCTCATAAATAGGGTTTGGAAAGTAAATTGGTGGCAGAACAAGGACAAAAATAAAGGACAGTTTTGGAAATTAAAAGTGGAACATAGAGTGAAACTAAAAGGCTGAGAATCTAAGTAATGCGTTCATGCACCTAGCCTTACTTACTCATCAGGACAGACTGAGATCAATAACGTGGCCTTCCTAGGTAAGGATATTTTTTGCACTCCATGTATGCTGGTTCCTGTGAATGTGAAGCTGACTGCATAATTTGTAGTGAGAAACTGTATGCACACCTTTAAAATTGAAACAAAGCAGTAGCAGGAGACAGCGGCTAGACTTCCATGCACTTTCTGAACTACCTGCAGTCAGCCTCCCTTCTACTTCCCCGGCGTGTCTATTTGTTGTACTAGAGGTGCTCCATGGCATAACCCTGACTGTTCCTTGCAATGTTTGCTTATAAAGACGTGTCATCCCTGAAATGGTCTCATTCCTTTTTGAACGTGTTCATACCACTGGTTTCCAGAGCCTCTCGGGGTAGTAAGTTTTCAAAGTTCATCATCCAGTGTTTGTGTTTCTGTTTTTAAAAAAGTTATTTCCATGTATCAGTTTGAAGGTCTCTTCCTACCTGTTTTACTGCGTGCCCTTACCTTTAGTATTGCAAGATTGGGTGAATGACAGTTGTGCGTTCACCCTCTCATCCACTACCTTCATGACTTAGTAAATCTTGACCATTCCCTACCTGAGCTATCTCCTGTGCAAATTGACAAGTCCCTGCCTTTTGCTCTTTCCTGGCAAAGCAGTTGCCTCATCCTTGCTTTTTCATTGCCCTTCTTTTGGCGATCCCTCTTGTCCTTCTGGAGGTGATGGGAAGGCCACAAATGCCCTGGCCCTCAGCTATGGGTACACCAGAGCTTTATATTATTGAAGGCAAAATTACACCTTCTGTCCTGTTTCCATGACTGTCCTGATACACCCAATGTTTTATTGGCTTCTTTTAACCATCACTGCATCATGCAGCAATAACTAAAGAACTACCAGAGTGAGTCTGAGGGCTCTTTCAGAGCTGCAGCTGCCAGTTCTGATTTCAGCATATTACATAAAGATTGTGTAAATGAAGTTTTGATCTAGAACCAGTATTCCTTGCCATTTATCTACACCGTAGCACCCCTGGGAATTTACTCTGCTTTGCATGGTCCTTCTGGAGTTCATACAGTGTGGCACCTATCTTCTCTAAAGAGCTTAATAAGTTTTTATAATAGATACTAAGAGAGTGAGAAATGCAAGCAAGCAGAAAATAAAGACATAAAAGAAAAGTATAAGGGGTGGGTGTTGTTTTTATTTTAGTGCTAGTATAGCATTGTGGTATCATCCTTACGACGTGATTTTTAACTTATTTTTCTGTCTGTAGGTACATGATTGTAGCATATGGCTGCAGATATCTGTTTAATATAATGATGAAAAGATAATTGGAATTTTGAGTTGGTTTTATTACTTGTTTTCATCCACTGCACATCCCCAGTAAGATCTTTTTAATTTAAAAAAGTTTAAAGCACCAGAGAGACATTCCCTCCACAACTCTTACTCCGTCCCTACCCATAAATGAGGAAAAGCTGCAATGGAGGAGAACAGAAACAAGGATCTCCCGTAACCCAGGAAAGATTGTTCATAGGTACACAGTACACAAAGAAGAGGAAAATAATCACAAAGGTTAAGGAACAGCTAAAAAAAGAAAATCCATTAATTAGGGGTTTGTGCTATTTTAAAGTTTTCCTCTCTCTTTTGATAGTGCCAGGTGTTCCTACCTATACCTTTGGAAATTGATTTTGAAGGGCGATTGTGAGCTGCTTTGGCAGTGCCAGATCTGCTTAGGGTTGGGTTAGCTTACTGTCTTCAATAGTGTAATTTAAATTGCTTCATTATGACTGCAGTCTAACTACAGACGAAGAACATTACTTTTCCCCCTATCATTCCTTGATCAAAATCCAGCTGATTACTTCACCTGGCAGTCTCTCCCAGCTGGGTGGCTGGGTCAGTGTGATATGAGCGTTCAGCAAAAGGGATCCCACCACGTCTGAAGGGCGGTGAAAAAGCAGCTGCCAAAACAGGCAACTCTTAAGTTGCTGCCTCAGGAAATCACATTTATGCTTTGTCATGTCCAAGTACACATATGAGCCTGAATTGTTCTCAAGAACTTTTGAACCTGGTAGTCAATTTCAATGGAATTAGACAAGGGCAAGGTACAGACCCCAGAGATAAGCTCCAACTGCTCTTTGAAGAGAGAACTGCAAGAAAGAGAACTGATAGTGAGGAAGACTCACAGTGAAAGTCAAATTCTCATTGAACAATGGAAAACTGACACTGGAGGAACAAGAAAAATGCATGCAGTTGGAGTTTTACTTTCCTAGACAAACATCATTCACCTGTTAAGACATGCATTCCTGGGAAACTTGGCCTCCTTAATCATGGTGCGGCACGACTTGCACAGCGTGCTATGCTTGAGCTCTGCAGCTGCACATTGCTCCACCACACAGTAGTTTCCCAAGCTGAATTCATCATGCACCTTTGTAAGAAGCTATCTAGATTTTTTCAAGGTTGGCTGATGGGTGTTCAGGTTTCTCTTCTGGCATTTTTTACGATTGGAAATGTCTGTGTCTGTTGTGATCAAAACATCATGTCTTTTCATTGCAACCAAAATACAAACTGATTGCAGTTCATAGAATATTGTTCCTAAACAATACAGCAGTTTGTCATAAATCTAGTAAGCCTCCAATATTCTCCCAAAGTGCTAACACATGATCTTCAGTGTCAGTATCACCCTCAAACTCCGTAAGAGGGAGTAAATTAATTAATATCTGGCTTACAGATCAAAGTACCCAAGGCTCTGTCATACCTGGAATCTGAGCCACAGGATATGGTGTTTCCTGCAGGTTTCAAATTACAGAACACTGTCAAACCCTTAAATTTGGATTGTTCATAATCTCATACTTTCATATGCTTAAAGCATGAACACCACAAGAATGCTTGGCTGTAACTGATCACCATAAACAACTTTTGATTGACCTACTGCCCTGTGGCTCATCAACAGGGTTTAGAATGCACATGTACACACTGTAAAGACAAAAACCAAAAAAAGCTAGAAAAGCCTACAAAATTTTAAGAAATCGATTTTCTTGGGTCAAAGTTCATACTAACCTATTTCCTAGGACTTGAAAATAAAATTTTGAATTGAAAAACAATGGTAGTGTACCAAAAAATACACCACTCTAACCTGGCAGTTCAAAATCTGACCGACAGGCAGCTCAAACACATGCCACGGCTTTGGGAAACTACTAGGGATTGTAAAACATTTCCTTCCCGTGAAATATACTTTCCTTGATATTTCCCTATAAATTCCCTCTGCCAACCCTCAAATGACTGATGCTCAGAGCTGTTTTCAGACCATCCGCTATCCTTGCAGTAAATTGTCCTAGGGCTCAAGTGTAACATTTCTTCTGCTTGTGTATCAATCATTAGTGTAATATACTTCGATTTAACAAGGTGCTAGATGTGCAAACTTTTAAATTAAACCCAGAATCTGTGAAGACGTGTATTGGATACTTGGGTGAAAATCTAGAATATCTGCCTGTGTAAAGAAGTGACACCAGCAGGTCAAGGGAAGTGATTCTCCTCCTTTACTCTGCTTCAGAGACTTCAACAGGCGCACTGCATCCCGTTCTGGAGTCCTTAATATAAGGACATGGAACTCTGGAAGCATATCCAGAAAAGGGACACAAGGATGATGAGAGGGCTGGAGCACCGTTCCTGTGAAGACAGGCTGAAAGAAATGGGGCTGCAGCCTGGAGAAGGCTTTTGAGGGGAACTTACAGCAGTCTTCCAGTACCTGAAGGGGACCTACAGAAAAGCTGGTGAGGGACATTTTATGAGGGACTCTAGTCCAGGACAAAAGTTAATAGTTTCAAGCTAAAAGGAGGTTTGATAAGATTAAATCTTAGAAGGTAATTCCTCACTCTGAGGGTGATGAGGCACTGGAACAGGTTGCCCAGAGAAGCTGTGGATGCCCCCTCCATCTAAGTGTTTAAGGCAAGGCTGGATGGAGCTCTGGGCAATCTGGTCTAGACTGAGGTGTTCCTGCCCTTGGCAGGGGCCAGAAACTAGATGATCTCTGATGTCCCTTTCAACATAAGCCACGATATGGTTCCATGACTACTTTCAGACTTGTGGCTGAAATTCATGAACATGTCTGTATACGCATTGTCTCCTTGGACATAGCATTAGGTATCAGCCACTTGACAAACTAATGCTCATGATTTCTTGAGCCCATTCAATCTGAAACCAAGTTACAGCACAGTTCCCATTTGCTCTAGTAATGGCTGGTATAATGGTGCCCGTGCTGCTTTTGATGGTGCAGTATGCAACTCTACATGTTACACACCTGCACACAAATCCTATTTCAGACATTCTTATCATGCAACTCAAATAGTAGGTAGCACCCACTTACGCTCTTGCTTTGCACTTTGTATCGACAACTGGCATGTTGGAAGGCTTCGATAGATTTGCCTTGCTTCTTGCTAGCTTAAGCAATGAACGCTACATCTGCTCTAAAAGCATGTCATCTTTGCTTCAGAATGGAAAAAGCCCTCAGATATAGGAAGCTTAGCCCATCAGACTATAAAGCAGCTGTTACTTTCGTTCCTGGAAGATAGTAACACCCTTCAACTAGGTGAAATGTCAGCAAATGAACCACGTGTCTTAGCAAAAGCCCATTTTTTCAGTGTCTTCCAAGAAACTATCCTCCACCCGTGTTTCCTCCAATCTCTGAGACCCCATTCATTAGCAGAAACTCATGTTTAAGTGCTGTATCATCCCAAAACAAACCAAACTGCTCTCCATATTCTTTAAATAATGTTTTCTTTTACAGTATTTTGACTCAAGGAGCCCCATGTAATATGCTTGGCATTCCTGTTTTCAGTTTAATCCATTACACCCACGTGATGTGGCCTGGAGTGACTCCCAGCACTTGACACCCAGAGGAAGACCTCCCTGAAGTGATGCTGCTAGAGCAGCAACAGCATTTGGTTTAGCTCACTGAAGGACGTGCTCTTCTTCAAGTTTTTGTGTCATCTTTTTCTTGTTAACTTCTCATGATGGCTCCACATACAGTCAGACAAAAATTTCAGCTTAAACTCAGATTGTAAATACCCAGATTGTAAAATTTACTACTGGAGGCCTATGTGGTACTCAGCCTGATGGCCATGTAGAAGCAAAACCAGTTTGCCCACGTTTACCTGTTTACAGTTCAGGGAACAAACTGAATATATGGTCCTTTTGTTTGCATTCCAAATAGGAGATGGTTCTTGTTTTTAAAGGCTTGTATGGTATAAGGCAGTCTTGAAGGAACATCCTTCATCTTATAGGCAGCACTGCACAAGAGACAGATACAGTTATTTTCACTGGTTTTCCGGATTTTTTTTTCCACTTTTTGTCTGGACACAGGAACAAGGTGTTCTTGGCAACTTTTTGTCTGCTCTGCTTTTTAAAGCTAACTCTTAAAGAATTTCATCAAATAACTGCACTTTGACAGTTTTTTTTCTCTGCATGGGGAACAACTGTATGTATTAATTCAATGACTTTTTAGGAACTTGCATGTGTGCTGAAGTACTCTGGCAAAAACAAATACTTTGAAAACTGCAACAGTTCCCAATTCCTTCAAAAGACTTTTGCTTTCTTCTACAAGCTATCTAATCCCAAACTTTGAAATTTTGCTTTCTCTACAAGCTATCTAATCCCAAACTTTGAAATACACACGTGCAACTTACATCTGTCCTTTGTACATGGCTTTATGTGAAAAATGTTAAAAATCACCTAACACACTGTACTGGGTTGGACTTGATGATCTTAAAGGTGTCTTCCAAAGAGTTTCTGTGTAGTTTTTGCTTCAAAATTCACCAGATGTCTCAGACCTTGTTTTGCAGCCGCTATTAAGAACAAACAGCAGCAACTACTCACTTGCTCAACTGGCAGTCTAAGAACACTCCCAAATGTTCTTTTAATTCAGGGCTAATAAGATGACTGTTTTGTTAATAACAAAGCGGGTTCAGACAGTGCTCCAGGAAATACTTACATCCTCTTGGAAGAAAAAAAGCACTTTGACTGCCGCGGGACAAAGCTTCATAGGCCTGGTTTTGCGCGGAGATTACTACCGCAGTCGGGCTGGTGAAAATAAGCAGGGCTGCCCTGCACAGCACATCCCGCAGCCTTCGCGACCCAAGGAGGGAGGAAGGGAGGGAGAGGCGGAGACGGAGAGAGCCGTCTGCCTTTCCTCCTCCCCACACCTGCCCACGCACTGCGCGTCCACCAGCTCCTGAGCCGCGATGCCGCGTCCTCAGCGAGCCCGGCCGCGCAGCAGACCCGCAGCGACGATCAGGAATGTCGCTACCTGGCCCCCGCCCGGCTTCGCTCGCCGCCGCATCCCACACACCCCCCACCCACCTCAGTGCGGGCCCGGCCGCACCCCAGCGCGCGTCCAACACCGGGCCCACCGCACCGCCTCGCCGCGCCATGATGTCATCCCTGCCCGCGTCTGCGCACAGCGCCCGGACCGACACCACCTCCCCTCCCGCCACGACCCCCGCCAGCGATAGGGGGCGTGGCCGGCACGCGATTCTGGTGGAGCGGGAATGGGGGAGGAGAAGGGGCGGAAGCGGAGGTAGCCTCCCGCGTGCGTGCGTGCGTGCCGCGCTCGGTCGGCCTGCCGGCACGCGCGCGCCCTAAAGCCCGCCCCACTAAGTGCCCCCTAGCACCGGGCGCGCTCGCGCGTCGTGACGGCCTTGCGTACTGAGGCGCGCGCGCCCGCCAGCCCCCCAGTCACGAAGAGCCTATCGTGGCCACCGACGCTCCTCCTCTTGGCGCCCGGCCGCAT